>CM067350.1:3365816-3640816 GCA_034190875.2 Urechis unicinctus
TCAGCAAATCGCCTGTATTAAGTTTTTTATGATGCGCCCGCTCGCAGCACGTTCCGAAGCGCCCGACCTTTAATTTAAGTACGCGCACTTAAGCCCCAAACCCCGGCTGAGATCGCCAGCGATTGTTTACTCCAAAGGCAGCGAGTATTTATTTAGAGGGTCCTCTGGTTTTCATGGTAGTATTAAATATACAGATTTGGACACCTTATAAGACTTTATCGGATGACCGGTTGGTATTGTTAATTGGGCGCTAATATACCCGTCGCTCACTAAGCTGACGAGTTGTTCACAAAATAACTAACGCTGCAATGTGACGGTTATACTCATTCATATATGATTTCTGGTCTTTTATATATAATATAAACTGAGTTTGTTTTATTCCAACAAAATCATTCTTCCATTACCATATCCGAAATCGTAGCGATATTTTCCGTACTTCGGAAGTAATAACACCCCTCACGAGCAGCCGTGAATTTGTTTGTGCTACAATTGTATTCGAATGCTTGTTTATCTTTGCATGTGTCGCTGTGGGCCGGTATGTGCCAATTAATTGTTTGAGGTATGACTCCAAGTAGTCAAGGTCCCCTAGTCTGATGGCTGCGGGCGCTGTGACTACATTTTACTGATGTTCATTAGTCTCGCCTAGGGCGAGAAAGCGTAGCGGAACCCCTGGAGTCAGGGACTCAGACTAGACTCCAAGGTTAGTGTCTGGTTTTAAGCGTGTCACGTAATGACACGCGCGAAAACGTCGCTCGCTGCGTAGCAATCGCGCGTTGCGTTTGGGTCTCGGCGAACTTATGTGGATAGACAAAGGCTTCGTTTTGATCATGATTAATCATCAAGCTCTGTTCTACGAGTCGACCAAGTCGAATCGTCAAGCGTCCAATTCACAAATTTTTCTACACTATGTGGCATTTCGTTGAAGGGGCCAAGCCTCCCCAGCCCGAGTAAGCGCAAGCTTCCAGAAGAGCTAAGGCTTCAAAGTAAAGATTATGAGAAAATGGCAGGAAAATGGAACTCTCGCTGGCTGAAAACAGACTGCGGAGAAGATAGAGGTTGGCTGCGACACGATGAAAAGCATGATGTAATTTTTTGCGATTGCTCATGGACAAAGCTATCTCTTCCAGCAGAAGTGACTAAAGGATTGACATCATTGAAGTGACTAAAGGATTGAAGTGACTAAAGGATTGAATCATTGAAGTGACTAAAGGATTGACATCATTGAAGTGACTAAAGGATTGATATCATTGAAGTGACTAAAGGATTGACATCATTGAAGTGACTAAAGGATTGATATCATTGAAGTGACTAAAGGATTGATATTGATTAATTTACCCTCATCCATCTACAATAAAGCGCATGCTCTGTAAGACAGGCATCAAAGTCCGCACTATTTAGTCAAGGCTTGTCACAGCTCGGGGCTTACAAAGCAGCCCCTTTGAGTGGTTAGAACTCGGCAGCGGGGCCTGGAATGGCTAGAGCAAAGGCCGGCTAGGGCAGTGACGCGATGGCAGCATAAACAGAGCAACTGAACGCGATGGGTGTGGCGCGATGGCAGCATGAACTGAACGCAGTGGTTGTTGTGTGCATATCCGAGAGTTATTGGGTGGCATCATCGTGATAACTAATCAAATAGACAGCATGGCTCGGATAAAAGACTGTTCATTGATAATGCGTTACTGCGGATACTTCCTTACATTATGCCTGTATTTCGTTTGTGGTAAGTAGATCTTTGAATTATTCATTCAATCATCGATGTTTTTGCAACATCCTGGCAGTATATTCATATTTATGGAAAACACTTACTAATGCTACGGAACATCATTGCATTACATTTTGGTTACAGAAGACAATGCATGTGGCATGTTTATTTGTACAGGGTACCAGAATTGTGCAACGACAAAACCGAAATGTGTTTCTCTGTCATTGAGTATGGCGACTCTTACGGGAGAAATGAATTGCACAGCACACCGCTACTAGATTGCGACATTGTGTGAATGAGCATCATACCTCCGTTTCTGCTGTCAGTAACACACAGAGAGAAGATAGAAACAGCAAATTCGCCTTGTATAAACACCTCAAGGCAATCGTCAAAGTTAATAATGGTGATCTCAGAGCTGAAAATGATGTCGTTCCGGTTGCACAAAACACGAGCAGTAAGTGGTACACTAAAATCAATGCACGTCATTCCCCATCCCAGCCCGTGATGCGACCTGCTGACACTACACATACGGTAGTGGCGGCTCGAGTATATATCGTTCACGACGACTCGATCTTTCCCGCGTGGGGGATAGCTGCAGTAGTGCTGACTGGAGTCGTTCTCTGTGTGCTTGTCATCCTCATTCTTTACTGAATAGAGACAGACGGTGAAAGCTCGCAGTGACGTTACTAACAAGACTATATTCTACGAAGGTATTTATTGATTGTAGTATATGATTTATACTATATTAAAGATTTATAGATAGATGCGCACCGAATCATATCACCAAATGTTAAATTTGTGATAGAACTTGTTTGAGAAACTTGAGATAATGATCCTCTTTTCTTAAGTATTGATTTCATTTAAGTGATGTTTTTTGCTGCTGATAGAAAACTAGTAACTTCATGGTACCTATTTTATGAAAATGTGAGTACTTGCTTTGTCAGCTGTTATATCAGAGTCCTCCACTTTTTCAAGTGTATCAAAAGTACGATAAGTTCGGTGAGAAAGGATTTGTATGTCAACATGGGTGTGTTTTATGAGATGGAGGGATGATATGTAAACGGGTACTTGTTGCATGAGAAAACAAACGGTTACACACATTTGGTATTCAAGCATAGTTTGACTTCTCCTATCTGTCAGAAATGGTACATAAGACAGGAGCCAGTCATAAATGGCGATCATCTTTTACTAATAAACCATGATTGTACAGACTTAGCATGCCTTTCACTCGCCTGTTTTGCTTAGGTTCAATATAAACAGCTTACGTGCAAACATTACAATCGTTATGGCCCCTCAACAATCCTCCCAAATAGAACTGAACATGTACACCCATTGTGTTGCTCGATAGTAGCCATGACCCCAAAGTGAGCAAACAATTTTTTCAATTACTATTTCGAATGGCTACATAAATCTATGGCATAAAGATTAACTTTTCTCCATGTTAACAAAGCAGCATCGTTGTGAATCAAAGTGTTTTGCAAACAATGATTTGTTTATTTTGGCAGCAACAAAACAACGTCCTCAAATAAAGCAAAAGCTCATAAAGGGAAACGCAAGGAAAGAGTTAATAAGCAATGCTTGTTTGAATTGGCATATTGCAATGCTTTGCGTTAATCCTAGCAACCACGTTAACAAATATTACATTGGGTCACAACAACTGAAGTCAATGACCATTACGTCTAAGCATTTGCAGTTACATTTGCAACACCCCAATAAATGACAAATTCATCGCAAGATGTTTACGAAATACACGGTAGACATCGTATGTATATATGTGATTTCCATTATATTCTCATGCATCTTACAATCGCATACCTAGATCAAATACTGCAAGAGGTGAGTGTCGATTAAAATATTTGATAGTGATTGGATATATATGTTCATATATTTATGTATGTTTATACATATATGTGCATGTATAAACATATATATATATATATATATATATATATATATATATATATATATATATATATATATATATATATATATATACATATACATATGCATGCATATCTATACATATTATATACATATATATATATATTTACTGATGATGTACATATATAAATATATATATGCATATATGTATATATACATGTACATATATATATGCATATATATATTTGCATGTATATATTTAAATATGTATATACATATCACTATGTATATATATATATATGTATGTATATATATAGAGAGAGATATATATATATATATATATATAGATATATATATTATATATATATATATATATATTTATATATATATATAGATATATATGTGATGATATATATATATATATATATATATATATATATATATATATATATATATATATATATATATATATATATATATATATATATATATATATATATATATATATATAATATATATATATATTTATCAAAATTCCAAGAGACTTTGTGTGTTACTAAGATGCTTTTTCCTTCATCTTGATTTCCAACACTTATCTTGATCGCCGCATTCGAATGTCTAAGACAGCATTCGCCGCCTTTTACTGAACAAGGAAAATTCATTACCTGTATCAGCTTTGACTGATAATAACCTCCATGGTTATGCTCTGTTATTATTACAAACAAATCGATAGAATGGATGTGAGTTGATAGCATACAATGTGTGTTTGTGCAATTATGTATGCGAGACTTGGTAGAGGCGTGAGGCAAATATAATCAAAAAGAGAGATGCTGACATCGGAAGCCTTTGTTACTGGAAACAATAATTAATCTATTAGACTAATGGGAAAACCTATTCGTTATGTGATTTATGCGAGTCACGCCCACAAGCTAGATGGCTTTGCGAGATGAATAGGAATGATTATTCTGGCGTACCGAAAGCTTTCCCCGCTTATTCTGTCACGTGCGCAGAAGACTGATGTGAGCTTTCGGATGGGGAGTGGTCACATATTTCACAATGCAGTCATTGTAGGCAGGATTGATGGTAAAGTGATTGCATAAACATACTATTCAATAATAAATGATGCCAGCAATAAGCAATTGTGTTTCTATCTTGTTAAACAATGTGCCAATATACCGTTCATTGCATTTAGAATTTGCCTGTAAAGTTACAGAAGCGTTACACACGAATGCATGGTCACATGTATATATTACCATGCCCTAAATGCTTCCATCCGTTCAATCAAATGAAAGAGTAATATGATGTTCTAATAGAGCATACATAAAATAGGTCCATAGTGTTCAATGTATTTGTGTAACTAGATTAGCAGAGTAAAGAATTCCTACTAGACACATTATTCAAGTTATTGACACAAACTGTTATCATTACCCACTTCGCAAAACATACCACTTACACTCCATTACTATGAATAGCACATCGCGAGTGTAACACAGTCAAACATTAACGTCTTGTGGCTAATACTGATAATGGTTAACGGATATGGGCGTTGGTACGCACTCAGTGGTGGAGGATTTACGGTGGCTCTCTTACATTCGTTTGAGCATGTATGACAGAAGGTGCTTCAAACATACAAACATTACCCAGAGATGTCACAAAGCAAACGAGTGTCAGCATGGCAGAAATTGAATCAAAATCTATCAACGAGCAGCTCCGCCGCCAGGGACAAGCCGAGCGCACTTTCCAGGACAACGCCATCAAGAACCTTGCAGCTTCTGAGGAAGTTGCCTGGGTTGGCCCACAAAGCAAACTATATGGCAGATCTACCTGCCAATTCAGAGACACATTTCTCAGCCAAAATTTGATGTGTCTGGGCGATCTGTTTCTACTTCTTGACAGCTTCAAAGCGGCAAAGCCATTGAATACAAAAGAGGCTAAAGACTTTGCAGGATACACCGGAGCCTCTACTGTACCACAGCCACAAACAAAACATTAAGGTTCCGTCGTATCTGGATAGCTTCTTGTGTTTCTGTAATAACATACCCGATGCCCTGTCACGGATCTTCTGGCGGCTAGTAAGTATGAGGTCGTTTGGGGTCCACCTTTCCACAAGCCGATTCAAACCCAACTGGTGGGTCAGGGCATTTCGCATTTCCTGACACTGGACCTAGTTGGGCTGTAGGGGGTTGCACTCCTTCAGGGCTTTAGTGGTGTCGTCCTTTGTCCTATAGTAGAATGTAACCTCCTCGTAGTGTGCCTTTTCTAGGAGCCAGTCGTGTGGCAGCTCTGCTGTTATTAGTGGTGGCTGGCCTCGATCGCTACAGCAGACGACCTGTATTCCACGTTATTCCAGCCACTCTAGGAAGGTCTGTGGAATTTACACGTGGTACTGTGCAGACCTCGCCCAGATGAAAATGCGTAGGATGTATTTCTGCTCCATGCGCTCTGGTGTCCACTCTGTCTGGCCTTTCCACCTAAAGAAGGTCGACAGGTCTGCGCCTGTACACCTCTGCGTCGCACGCGCGTGGTCTTTCCATTCCCACCACTTCCGTTGAGAAAGTTGAGCTGTAGCCTAGTCCATGGATCGCTGTGGAGTGACGCATTGCTGGGCTCCACCAGGCGCAGTTCAGTCCAGTGTACGGGGGTAAATGCGGCGCGGGTATAGATACTCACCCTTGCCGATACTCGCCAAGGCTTTGCATGCTGTCCGGATAGCAGCTCTTTATGTCAAGGCTGACTATGGCCGTGGTAGCATAGTCCATGGAGCTCCACAGACCGCCATACCTATGTTCGACACTGGACTTCTAAACCTCAGGGAGCAGACTAACCTGTATCACAGCTTTTGTTGTGATCTGCCATTATATAGAGACTACCGTCCCCCGAGCACAAACTAGTTCACGTTGAGACTACCGTCCCGAGCACAAACTAGTTCACGTTGAGTCTACCGTCCCCGAGCACAAACTAGTTCACGTTGAGTCTACCGTCCCCGAGCACAAACTAGTTCACGTTGAGTCTACCGTCCCTGAGCACAAGCAGTGGAGGTAGCAGGAGCAACCTCAAATCTCCTGCTGGCACTGTCTTTGCTGTGATGTGCTGTACCAGCCACTCCACCAGGTCACACGCTCGTTGGAGGGGTCTTCAGCCAGGGCCGCCTCCATCTGAATCACAAAACATGCAAATTTGAATAGACATTTTTCATAATAGACCCAAATTTTTTTTCATACGCCTAAAACTACATCCTTTCAATAGGAAAAGTGTTATTAAAGATACCAAAAAAGTTGCAGCTTCCTTCTTGGACACTTCCTCCTTATCCCTTCTCCTGCTGCAGGATCTGTATGAGGACTTCCTCTGCGCGACCCTTGATCAAGAGCTAGTCCTACTACGCTTCTCCTCCGGAGTCTGGGAGTGTGTCTGGGGGAACTGGCCATCACAGGGTTTCCATCCTTCTACTCCTCCTCCTCCGCAACATCCACCGACTGCGATTGTAACTGGGACTGGGAGAGTGGACGGGAGAACTGAAACACAAAAAAATGGCATATATTTAATTATGGTTCCTTCATTTGGCTTTTGCAAAAACTGAACATCCACTTATGACACTGCATGTCTCAGGTTATTGTACATTATCCTGCAGATTGCCAAAATACATTGACAGTGCATTTAACATCCCAAGGACATTTCTTTCACATATCCTTACCTGTCCTACTTCCAAAACATGGTCCCAGTCGATCGTATACCTTCTCTAAAGTGATACACGATATGTTCTAGGATTGTAGGACTAATGACAACTAGAAGGCTGACGTACATTGTGCACGGTCGATTGGAGCATCATTCTGAAATGTCTGCCTCGCGGTATCGCTTTTACAACGATCTAATAAACTTTTGGTCCACACTGTTGAATAGGGAATGAAGCTCACAAATTGCAATTGGGTGAAATATCATATCGACGCAAAGTCTTTTGTTTTTATTTCTCCCGTATGGATGTGTCATTAATTTGAAGTACTTTGAGGTGAAGTACTTCGAAAACAACACCTGGGATACAGTACCTGGATAACATTACCTAGGGAACTGAACCTGGGTACAGTACCATGGTAACAGTACTTTTGAAACAGCACCTGCGGTACAATATCTGTTGTACCCCAGTACCCGAGGAATAGTAATTTGGATACAGTACATCGGGTATAGTACCTGGGATACATAACCTGTGGTGCAGTACCTGTGGTACAGAACCTGGGATGCAATAGGGTTTATTGCCAAGGGTGTGTGTCCTAGAGTGCATTTACTAGAATCCAGCACCTGGGATACCGTACCTGGGATACATTACATGGGGAGCAGTACCTAGGGTACTGAACCTGGGATATTGTACCTTAGGTATAGTTCCTGTGATACAGTACCTGGGGTCCAGTACCTGGGGCACAGAACATTGGGTTCTGTGCCTTGATAACAGCACCTTGTGTATAGTACTTTGGTTACAGTACCTTTAGTACAGAATCCGGAATAGAGCTCCTTGCGTATAGTACCTGGAGTCCAGTACCTGGGGCACAGAACCTTGGGTTTTCTACCTTGGTAATAGTATCTTGGGTAAAGTACTTTGACTACAGTACCTGGAGTAAAGAATCCGGGATACAGTACACCGAGAATAGTACCTGGGTCGCAGTACCTGGGGTCCAGTACCTAGGATAGATTACCTGTTGTTGTTGTTTTCTATTAACCATGTCCCATGCCTTCCTTGTGGACGTCTTTGTGTCTAGCAACCTAGTTGGGCTATGACTCGCGCTTGCTGGTTTTAATAACGCGTCTAGCTATGGCTCGGGCCGCTTTGTGCAGGTTCTTTTTTATCTCATTAGGCCGCATGTTAAACCTTTACAAGGCTCGTTTGCGCTCTTTGGCTGCTTCTCGGCATCAGAAAACCATGGTATGTACATCCGTGTAGAATCTGTCGAAGATTGCATTGTGGTGTGGCTATGTGAATTTGTGACCATGTTAATTTTATTTCTAAGAATATGTATGTATGTATGTATGTATGTATGTATGTAAAATGTATGATGTTGTAATTTATGTAATGTATGCATGTATGTATGTATGTATGTATGTATGTATGTATGTATGTATGTATGTATGTATGTATGTATGTATGTATGTATGTATGTATATGTATGTATGTATGTATGTATGTATGTATGTATGTATGTATGTATGCATCATACATACATTAATACCCATACATGCATTCATTCATTCATTCTTACACACCAAATAAATCCACAAATAACAGCGGTACGGACAATGTGGGACCGTGTGGGAATAAGGGGAAGTGTTGAGGTATTAGGTATCTGATCATCCACTATCATTAAATCATTACTATTTACAATAATATTGAAACTTAATTACGTTACATAAATATGATTACTGGTCAGCGATATGTAAATCGTCCTCTCGTAATAAAACTGCTGTAACCTAGATAAGCCAAATAAGTCAACCCCTGGTTGGCTGCCATCGCAGTCTCGTTGATGCAACTGTGAAAATTCATTTATAAGCAACACATAGCTGGCTGAATCGTGGAAGCACAGAATACCGGAAATATAATTATTAAATCTCGCCGACAAACGTAATCGTAAACATCATACTGCTATGGATTAACAAAATCTCACATGGATTTTTAAACTGTCGTCGTTCAATTATATGTTAACTGCAGAAATTAAATTATACAAAATGCATGAATGTATCACATTATGATTATGATACATTATGATTCAGTTGACCGAGGAATGACATATGATACCCATGTTATGTTATCAAAACGTTCCAATTCCTTACCAAACATGGAATAATCATTGATGATTACTTATTACTTTAATCGTTTGTCAAGTCTTAATCTGATCTAACGTGATGTATATCTCTATCCTTTGGTCAGTATATGTTGATATTCGTTGTTCGCTCACTGTGGTCAAGATTTGAATATTCTGTGCCGTTAAGTTTTGCAAATGAAATATAACTATTTGCCTTGCATAATACACTATACAGGGCGAACATTAAATACCGGATGCACCCAATTTATACGATTCGGATAGGCAGACCAATCTTAAGCTTTGTTCTTCGACCAAGCTCTTGCCAGTGTTGTACCACAGCTCATTTAGGTTGGATTGCATCATGCTGTTGATGCCATAAACGTGGTTAGAGCAGTTGATGGAAATATCGCGTACTACAATTTGCAATATACCATTGATGCCATCCTGCTAGGAGTCGAGGATGCAATCGTAATTTGCTTATCCAGCGACAGCTTTGTTACCCTGGTTACTGGCTAACATATGATATTACCTATGCGACATGAATCTTATAACCCGAACACCTAATACTATCAACCTAGTTTGACTATATAATCGCGTGTTTCGTCTTGAGCCATGCAATCTGCAACTCGTTGATTACGTAAACCTGTTGCTATTTGATATTCGTTATGAACAATAATGATGAATGCTATCTTGTGAGATCATAAAGCATGTCATTACAAGGCTGTGGTGATGTTCCGATAGAATAACGAATCTGTCTATGGCCGAGATAAGCTACGACGAGTACTCATTTATAGTGACTGACGATCGACGAGTACTGGTACTGCTGGGTGATCGACGAGTACTGCTGGGTATACTCATTTGGGAGATCGTATACTCATTTATAGTACTACGACGTGACTGTTGGTACTGACTGATGGTACTGAGATCGACGAGTACTCATTTATAGTATAAGCTACCGACGTGACTGATGGTACTGCTACTCGACGAGTACTCATTTATAGTATAAGCTACCGACGTGACTGATGGTACTGCGAGATAGTACTCATTTATAGTATAAGCTACCGACGTGACTGTTACTGGGGAGATCGACGAGTACTCATTTATAGTATAAGCTACCGACGTGACTGATGGTACTGCTGACGAGTACTCATTTATGATCGTGACTGATGGTACTGTTGGGAGATCGACGAGTACTCATTTATAGTATAAGCTACCGACGTGACTGTTGGTACTGCTGGGAGATCGACGAGTACTCATTTATAGTATAAGCTACCGACGTGACTGATGGTACTGCTGGGAGATCGACGAGTACTCATTTATAGTATAAGCTACCGACGTACTCACTGTTGGGAGATCGACGAGTACTCATTTATAGTATAAGCTACCGACGTGACTGATGGTACTGCTGGGATCGACGAGTACGACTACCGAGTACTCATTTATAGAGTACTATTTATAGTACCCACGTGACTGATGGTACTGCTGGGAGATCGACGAGTACTCATTTATAGTATAAGCTACCGACGTGACTGATGGTACTGCTGGGTGATCGACGAGTACTCATTTATAGTATAAGCTACCGACGTGACTGTTGGTACTGCTGGGAGATCGACGAGTACTCATTTATAGTATAAGCTACCGACGTGACTGATGGTACTGCTGGGTGATCGACGAGTACTCATTTATATAAGCTACCGACGTGACGACGAGTACTCATTTATAGTATAACTGCTACCGACGTGACTGTGTGGTACTGCTGGCGACGAGTACTCATTTATAGATAATCGACGACTGTACTCATTACTCATTTATAGTATAAGCTACCGACGTGACTGTGTACTGTTGGGAGATCGACGACTGTATAAGCTACCGGGAGATCGACGAGTACTCATTTATAGTATAAGCTAAATCTTGCAGGTGATAGTTATTATATTGTTCGATGTGTCACAGACAAAATATGACAAGGATTTCTAGTAACTAAACAGTAACGTTCCACAGGAGACAATGCTGTTGTCGTGAGTTTCTATGAATTGAATATAATGCTTTTGTCAGCTCGAATGACAATGATAAGTGCATGGAAATCAACCCAGGATTCAGATAGAATTGACACGAAATTATACCCGGCTCCAGTGGCGCAGTCGAGGACTGCAGACCTTACAGGTTGGGGATGAACCCCAGTTGTTACACCCTACCAGGTCATACAATGGAAGACGATTCCCTCGAGGTTCGATTGATTACATTAAGTGTTCCAAGAGGAATGTACCCGAACCAGGATTGTGATGGATTTTGAGGAATGAAATTCACGGCATGTGTTTGTACCAAGTTGGTGTCGCTGTCCGATCCTCACAATCATCCTCATGCATCACCGTCGTGATATCACATCTTTGTTGAAAGTGACGTTAACCCCCAGTAATTTATTGAGCAAATATTTTCACCGGTAATCACAATTGGTTCGCAGTTATGTGTGTATGACTCCATGCGCCGCGTTCAACAAACTCACGCCGGTTACATATCGCTGTGCTGACTATTTGTATGATTGCAATTGTACATACCCTAATAATAAATTTCATGCTCATATTCCATGGTTATGGTCCTTGAAGTAATGATGCATTGAATTTCACTCAAGAACGTAAAACGAATTATTATCCCTCGGCTTGAATAGAATCACAAGGGTGCAGAGACAAGAGTGTACTATGAATAGTCAACGCAAAAAACCTAATGGCTTCCAAAAGATGTGCGAGAAATGCCGCAGTAGGTGCACACTGACACAATAAGCGTTGCTGAAAAACATGGACATTGCAGGTTTACATCAAGTAGAAATGCAACTTGCGCCTATGGGTCATGTCAGCCATGATATGTGTTATAAGAGCATATACCAGAACATAATTTAATTTTTATTTAAGTAGATTAAGCTACACCTCATATGGTGACGCGAATTAACATTCAATGTAATTTAAATTTATAAATTATCTGATCATTTTTCTCAAATAGCTAAAACCGATCAAGTCAGATGATTTGCATGAGTCTGACCCAGCTGCTTCGAGAGCGAGCACTCTATTTCAATGTTGTTTTTTTAGTGTTACTAAGTTACAAATGATAACCTCTCACAAACAGATTTATAATCCCATTAACTCATTGGAACTGCACAACATTGTGAGTAGGCTTGAAATTCGGACCATAATCACCCATTCGTTATTGACTCTGTCATGGCCAGACATCGTTAACTAATGCCAAAACGTCTGAACACAGAACGGTCGATGACTGCGTCAATATATTGTCCGTACCACTTACTGTAATAAATGGGTGGCAATTTGGCAGAAAATGTCTTTGCGCGAGGTGAAGTTTATCAACTAATCCACCCACAACAACAGAGCCTGTGAATTTATCGGCAAGTACTTAGTACAATGTGCGTGATTTTGTCGCAAGGATGAACCACACTTATACTTACAATTCCGCTGATGGATATAAAGACCTCGTGATTAGTTAAGTGATGATAAAAGTTGCTCACGTATTCATGGTAGAGGAAAGGGCATGTCATGGACGCCGCTGAATTGAATGGGTCTTTATTTTATTTGGTTATGAGTCTCTTATAAAGCACGGACACTTGCTTTTTCAATTCTGTACAACTTTCGGGGATTATGCTTGAGGATGGAGGTGATCGAATGACTTGCCTATACCTTCTGGCTTTCAACAATCGACCAATTGTAGATAAGCGTACGCATTGTACCTTTGCGGGTCTTGCTTCCATTTCCAGATTTAATGCCTGGTGCGTTGATGCGCACTTGGTCACCTTACCCATCAATACGCTTCAGCTGTCACATCTGACGGATATAATGCATTCAAGTCAGCTAATTTGTGATGACAAGGGGCCTTATCACTATGCCAAAGAATTATATAAAACTGACGGTTGTTTCATTGCCATCTGACTCCTATTTGATAAATTTCACATACAGCTAAAAACAGAACCCACAGGTTAAAACAAACAGCACCCTGTACTTTGGATGTAGTAAACAAACTAATTCATAATATGTTGAATATATAAATCATAAACACAGATAGATTATATAAATAAGCTATTCTCGTACACCTAAAACAGATGTGTTTTGGGTCTAATTATTAAATTAATCAAACCATAACAAGGCATAACAATAAACACATCTTACAATTAGGCTGTATGGGTGTGCCCTCATGCGTCACTCTCTGCACATGTGTTCACTCTATCATATCCGTGTTAATCACAGGCGTCGCCAGGCAACCAGGGAAGAATGCCTCTTTCAAATCCAGTTTAATTAACCGACCAAACTCGCCTAAACGATGACTTTGTCGAACGAATGTGCGTCCATTTCACAAAATCCAAAATCGATCCGATCCCCATTATAATTGATGCAATGAGTATAAAACTGCAGCATGCGTCATTTCACATACTGATATATGGAGAAGCTTATTTTAAGCGGTAGGCTGAAGGTGATGGTACGTTTTATCATTTCCATTTCTTTGGTCGTGTCATCTTAGTACGTGAACTGCTTGTCCCATACGCATGATTCTCCACAGTTAACATGTGGACTTGATTGAGGTCGATGAGAGTACCACACACAGACAAATAACGTAGGCAGAAGGACAGATCAGTTTATAATCGTGAGCATGCACCATTTTGTGACGTTACTTATTTGACTTCAGCAAAATTATTTTTCCCAGCCTCAGCCATTTTCTCGGCTATGCAGAAGATCGTTATGATTTATGTAGGTTTGTAACTACAAAATTTACAAAATTTAAAACAGATGGTCCCACCAATTTCGGAGCACACTATAGACGAAGCACTTGTTACAGGTACAGGTAATCCTTTCTGGTGCTGGCAGATAATCTTGTGGGGATTTTATTATACTATCTTAGCCCTGCGCGGACGTACCATTTCATTATAACGTCTACAAAGACGTTCCGTGGGGCTATATACTATTTGTGACCAAAGCATTAAGCGCTAAAGCACGTCATGGTCTTGGATACCGATATTTTTTCACATGTTATAAACGCCCTCTATCAGACGCAATACAAACAACCTGATTTATTGACATAAGCAATGGTGATTGAAGCCACCATTTATTTAATTCACAACTTATTTTGAAACAATCGACGTCAAACTTCAAATTCAATATTGATTGAAAGTCATAACCAATAACTCAATAGTCCTGTCAAAGTATTCTCCAAGAAACACCTAAAGTATTCCGTGGGTTTTCCGTAAGTGTAACCCAGTCATCCCGGAGTTCGAAATGATGTCAGTTCGTGGTGCCATGGACTCATAGCCCAGGTTGGACGGTGATATAGTTACATACCGTCCTGCGAAGATGCTATCCTACGCTGTTGTCCGTACTTTGTATCAATGTTCTGTATCTACGTATATATCTTATACTATGTTTTCTCCTTGTTGTTGCTCTGTTATTTGCTGCTTGTTGCTCCTTGAGTGGGGACTAGCCAGATAAATAAAACGAGGCCAGGAGTAGAGTTGCTTATTGGCTTAATTGAGTTTTCAACAATGAAGCTTCACTGGGATCTCGGTCAGAATCTCGTCTCCGGACTAGAAAAAATCTCGCTGACTGACCCGCGTTTGGCCCTAATATAGAGTCCCGGATTAGCTGACTTGCTCTCCAGCGACCCTTGACCGGTCCACATGATAGGCCGAGCTAACCAAACCCGACGTGACCTGACGGGTTCACTGGAGGGTGGACCCGCTTACCAATCAAAGCTATAAGGATTGCTGCTATCAGGGTTACCCCCAAGTGGTCGGATGTAACCCGGACTGTCGTGGTGATAATTAAGGAGGGAGGCTTTTTAAAAACGGATGAGCTAGAATATTATTGTAACATAGATATCTCTTTGACTCGAGAATCAGGATGAATAACCTGCGTCTGGTACCATTTTGGTTATTCACTGTGGTGTGATTGTTTATCAATTATCACATAAACCTTGAGAATCGCAATATTCGACATCACGATAGTGCTATATTCTCCACAACAAACACGATGACGGAGATGTGAACTCTCTGCATTTCTCTAGCTGGATTCAATTGCATTTGACGAAATCTCAAAAGGGAACTTACTCGAAGTGTTGATAAACATTCACAAGTGTGAAAATTCATTGTACACATGCACGCTTTATGAGTGCATCGTGTATGATTTGCAGAGCATTGGCTTCGAACATTGCAGGACGTTAGCAAGGCATCCTGTAGGGCTAAAGTGACGTGGATTTTAAATCGACTGGTCGATCGATGGTTGTTAATATTCATGGTTGTCTCCATGGTTGTACATTTAGCACAAATCGGACTCCTGCCAACATATTGCACTTGCATCGCACACATCCCAGCTCACTTGGCTACGGCTGCAGTGACTGAATGATGTTTCTCAACCATTTCTCAAACATAGAACAAAAATGAATCTTTATCGAATAATATAAGAAGAAAACTAGCCGTACAGGACGTCCACGTTATAATGAAATGATACGCCCGCGCAGGACTAGAAGAAAACAACTCGATGTCATCAAACTATGTTTGAAACAAATGCCACGCAGGGCTCCTTTATATATCAGTGTTTATTGATTCAATCACTTTATGGCACCACAGAGCAGTCCCAAATAAAAATGTTTACTTGTTTGTGCGTCCGCAGACGCTGGGTATAAAGCCGTATTTGTACACTGCGTCGTCTTTCGACGCCCGGGTGGTGGGTTAGATCCCAAGGTGTGACCACCTGACTGGTTCCCCGTGACTAGGTTGATCACGTAAAATGGGGGCTGGCTCTCAAGGGGAGCTGTCCGATCATCACAATCATCCTCATATATCACTGTAGCAACATCACCTGCTATAAGTGACGTAAACACCAATATTACCATTACCTATCAAGATGTGGATACAATTTAAGCCCGTCCTGAAAAATCAGGCGCCATACTGTATTTACGCAGTTACGGATCCGACAGGAATTCTTCTACGAAGTACGGTATACACTTCTGATTATTTGTTTGGGTATACGAATAATTTTTTACTTCGACCTACACTACAGTCAATTGGCTGTGTATTTGAACACTTACTGGCTTCAAAAGCTCAAACCATATACAAGCATAAAACAAATAACACAAGCTTCACACAATCTAACACATCAATCGGCTACATTTCTTGAGGAGCTTGCTTGAAGTAATCTCTCCGTCGTTGTATTGAACCTAAGAGAGTGACCTGAATAGTTCGGAACCTTTTCCTTTGTCTTCTTTTAAGTTTGTTGTCAGAAACAGGGTTGTTCTGGATGCTGACGAGATTGTTTTAAACATTGGCAGTAGGTTGTACAATTGAAGCTGAACTCGTCCTGCAGGCTGATTAAGCCTGTTGTGCCAGCCATCGCAGTCATTGTTGGTGCGGATGGCTTTGATAAACACAGAACACGAAGATGGGGGAACAGAGCACTTGATATCCAGGTGACCTTGATGTCATCCATAAGAGGGATCAGCATGTCATTGGCTTTGTCGTTTTTTTAATCGCCGGCGCATGAGCTGTGGAGGGAGGTAAGGGAAAGAGAGCACTCTCCAAAGAAAACCGTGTTCCTTCGTGTAAGTTGTTTGACAGGCCATGTTTCTGAATTTTTCTGTGTACTGCCTGCCCCCAGTGGAAATTACACCCTTAAATTTTTCTCTCATGAAGCATGTCTCAAAGCAACCCAAACGACAGACTCAAAAGCGACGCACGTTTAGGGAAGAGGGCAAAGCGTATTTCGCAAAAGCGTGAACACTGAAGAGCTGGGAGAATAGAGCTTTAACCGCTTTGATCGTTGCTTCCAAATACCAGGTTTTAGCAGATGCTGAGAGATCGATTTGCCAGTCAGATGCGAGGATGATGCGCGTCCTCACACAGGAACCCCTTGCCGAACTAGGAAAGTTGATTCCACTGTTGCGTCATCAGCCACAACATGGTAACTCGGGGTCTGGAAGTGATGGCTCGTGAAAGTCTTCTGAACATCGTGGTTAACTGCAATGTTGAAGGAAGACTTATCGCGATTATTGAATAGCATTAACATGTAAACGGGGTCCGCAGCCACGAGGCTAGGGGACCTTGACTAAGACGAATCGTCTGCCCATTGATTGACTTGGGACGAAACGTCTGGATACCTCTTAGAAGCCGCATGTGTTTGTTTACATCCAAACCCCCAAAACGGTTTTGTTGTCTACGGTAAACGGAGGTTTCTTTGAGCACTCTCACTTGGCACACATCCAAACAATAATGACCATGTATAAATATTTACCAGCATACCCAAATTAACTTTTAAATGCAAAACAGAAAAACGCTAGAAAATTATTTGTGGGCGATAATGCATGCTCTTTTGGCGAGTTCCACTGAAACAACTGAAAACCGGGCCGTATGTAGCCCCGGTCGGACGGTGATACAGGCAACAAAACGTCTCGCAGGGCTAGGTGGTGTGAAGAAATACCAGCCTCTCTAAACTTAACTTGCTAATGGTGCCTATTTTATTTATTTTGTGGAGAAAATGCAATGCGTCAACTAGCAGTTCAGGTTTTACTGACTGGAATATGGTGTTTGTGTTTTGAATACCCATAATTCAATGGGGAATTTTTAAACAAGATATTTGATCAACTGAGATCAATAACAGTCACGTGGATCTTAGAATTACTAGTTTGTGACCCCTTCTGCCAATTATCTGCTACTTTCTATATCAAATAACCTTCAATGACAGAAAATCTTAACTTTTTAAAAGGACTTTTACAATGTGTTGTAAACTTGTGCTCATTGAAAAAAAATATTTGCTATTTGAACCTACAACTACCTGTATGGATGAGGTAACATCCAGTTGTATTATTAGGATGTTTTGCATCATTTATTAGATTGGAGTCCCTGAAATATCCCGTACTTTTTTTTCTGGGCATTATTGATGGTAAAATCTATTTTTCACTGATATCAACCAATCCATGAGCCTTAAAACTATGTAGTGCAGCATGCTGTAATTTTCAAAGGGGAACGTAATTACTCTATAGATGTTTATTGCAGCCATATTAATGTTGGGTATCGGTAATATTTTGGTCTTGTCAAGACATCTTGCTAATACACTCCCAGTCTGCCAAATCATCGCTGTGTTGTGGGATGTTTTCAGGGTGAACCTCAGCAAGCATATCACACATGGCTTCATTAGGTAACTCATTTGTTTGTAATTGGAGAATTCAACATGGACTTCAATATTTACTGTTGAAGGTTTTTGTCACAAGTCAATTGTTAACCTTTACATATTATGTGGTAACTATTGATGGAAAAATGGTCAGGATTATTTGTTAATGGTCTTTGGCACTACCAATTATGATTTGCCCAGGGGATGCCTGCTGGTTGGTGTGTGTTGCACTACTTTGGGGAGCAACAAATCCTTTCATCAAGCTGGGCTCTCAGGGAATAGAGAGTATCCACAGGAATAATGCTGTGCTTCAATTTTTGGCTGAAATCAAGTTTCTTGCTTTCAACTATAAGGTACGAATGAGGTTCTAAAACAATCTTACACTTTAGGTTGAGGTCATTCATCACATATTGTTGGCTGGCAAACACTGTTTGGGTGCACACTCATGCATGTTCACAGAAAATAATTCATAAATGGCATTTACAAATATACCAAGAATTGTGATATATAAACATTTCTTATATATACATAGCAAAGTGACACTTATTCAAGGAAAAGTTTATATTTCTACATTACTTACAGGACATGCATACAACATACTAAAATACAGTGATGAATATAATCAGATACAGTTAATTAATAATGAAATATTCCTATTTGAAACTTGATGTAGAGTAAAAAAGAAAGAGAAAAACTGTCCAATTTAACACTGATCCACCCTCTTTGCTTTGTTGACCCTCTACCACTGCTTTGTTTCAGTATATGTTGCCATTTTTACTGAACCAGAGCGGCTCGGTTCTCTACTACTTAACATTAGCTTCAGCTGGTAAGGCACAGTACCCGTTAACCCTGTTAAAAATCTTATATTGTATTAAATGCCACTTTCAGCTTAATTGATTTCTGAGGCATGTTTGTGATTATCCTTCTTGTACAGATCTTTCCTTAGCTGTACCCCTGACCAATTCATTGACCTTCATTTTCACTGGATTCTCAGGGAAAGTTCTGGGAGAAAAGTTTGGAAGCAAAGGTACCATTATAAGTCAATCCTGAAAGTATTGTATGTTATTTCCAATTATTTTGAATGTATTGTATTGTTTTTTTAATTTCAGAATCGTATTTAGGATTTGCTAGTATCATCATTGGAATAGGCCTTTGCATAACTTCAAAGTTATAAATCAATAAGTGACTATGATAAATTTATTTATTTACTTACAATGTACATTCTATAGGTAATAAATATATTGTTATATTTCTTCTAGCCTGTCTTTGAATCTGCTCAAGAGTTTTTACAAACTTCTCCATATCACACATATTTAAGTTAGCTTGATGAATTATATTTTTAACTGATTTTTCATATAATGAATCACCACACATATATAAGTTATGGTGTGACTGGTGATATTGCAATATCCAATCATGAATGGGCAGATTAGTCATGTTTTAAAGATGAACCATGTAATCAATTAAATATAATAATTATGCATCATGTTGGCCAACATAACAAGACCTAGCATAGAAGAGCTCACTACTCCAACTCGCCTTCAGTCTGAAGTAAAAACTGTTTTTAAAAAGCTGCATTCTAATCCCTAGCTCTATCCCATCCTAGAACTGTAAACCTTGTCAATAGCAGTCCTTATGACTGGGCTCTGTTGCAACATTTCTCTAGCTTCCTGTATGTCACAGCCAGCCAGACTCATCACCAAGGCAACAGGCACCACCTACAAAGCAAATCCACAAACACATGCTACTGTATCATTCCAAATCAACTGGCTTCAAAGCCTGGGTCATTTCTGTAGGAAGACATCGGTGATGAATGCAGGACCTCAGTGATGAGTTTCAGGGGGTATTGATGGTCACTAACTACATGCCATACCTCCGTGTTTGGGAGGCACCTTATCGTACATTTTAAACTTATCACTTTGTCATAGTTAACAAGTTATATTTCAGTATATCTCATACACTATCGCCTTATTATGATTCAGTCTTGTATAAACAGGATATTAAGAAGGTGTATATTCCTACCATGCTCATTGGTGTAGCTGTACGGATGTGCTCGCTCATCGGTGCCTTGCGAATCATGTCACTCACTGAATCTGTGGTGTAGATAGCCTTCAATAAATACTCTACTGCCATTTCTTCCCGACACTTAGACACCCGCTATAAAGACGCATGCAAAAGCAGTCATACCATTATTTCAAATGTTCAGTTGTTAATATAATCAGTCTATAACGGTGGAGTATTTTGCAATTGAAATGCTATCATACCTGAATGATTCCAACAGCACGGTGAAACAGTTTATTATTACTGAAAGATAATGCATATAACTTTAATAAATATTCAAAGATAGATATCCATAGGGATTTCTGAGACAAAGTCACAGCATGTTGCTTCAATGACCAGACACCAGTAATTTCTCATCGTTGATAAAAAAAGTTTACCCACTTTAGAAAATGAAATAATCAATAATCACTGAAAATAAATGTGTGACAATAGCCAGTCTTGTACAGACCTGACAGTGACATCTACCATGATGTTTTGGTAAATCTTGCCACGCATGATATGAGCCCCTGTGCTGATGGCGTTACATAACCATTTACATGCCATCTCTGTGTAAAACTCGCGATTGGTTTCAACAATGGTCACAGGTAACATTGCTTCTAGCTTAGCTACAGGAAGCACGACCTCCATGATGACCTCAAAGTCTGTGTGACTTACACCTACAGCAGACTGTCAGACAGATAATTATTTCACAAAGTGCTAAACCATGTGTAAATATTTATATATACACATTTTTAAGTTACACTTGTTCTATTTTAGAAAGAGAGGTCGTGTAGAGAGACCGGTACCTGTTTGGCTGGGATGTTGATTAGCACAGTATGTGCCCCACTGGTACAGATAGCAGTGTCCACACCACCACATCCAACTGTCACACAACAACATATATTACACAGTGGTATAACAAAAAGATGCAAATGAATGGTGACATACACACCAGATGATAGAACTATCACCACATCTCTGTCAGTGAGAGTTGGGACCACAGCATTCATGAAATAATCCATGGAGATTTCCACCTGAGGCATATAACACAATTAATTATTGGTTATTGCATATCACCATTATAACTACACATTACCAGTTTTTGTTATGTTAGGGGCAGGCATGTCCAACTTAACGGTCCAATTCAATGCATCAATAACAAAATCAACAAATAATTGGTGTATTCTAAGTAATCCATATTCTTGCTAATATATGGTTATAGAATAATGCTGGGTGTTAATGGGATTACTTACGTAGTTGCTCATGTCTCCTTCACTGTTGCCATACTCTTCATATCCACCAGCGATAAACCCCCTCACGTCATCATAGCCTGGAGTAGGAACAATTACTGATACTTCATATCAATACTGATATATCATGGTAATACATGCATATAAAGGTCATACAATTATATAAAAACACTACATATATATCAAGTTAACAATAATATATCAAAGTTATTTGAATATATCAAGGCAATACTAATATATCATGATAACACTGATGTATCAAAGAAAATAAAAATACTGTATATCCAGACAGTATGATAAGCCTTTCAATTGATGACAGAATGATTTTGAACAGAGGCAGCTGTAGGTGAAGTCCAAATATGTGGACATATTCCCATTTCATAACAACTACACCTAGTGTGCCATTCTGTAATTAATTCCCTTTAACAATAAGGTGTGTAGGAAATGCACCTCACCTGCACCATATGTAGGGGGGCACTCTGAAGCGTCGAGCATCCCAACCCAACCCAGTTTCTCATGGGATATGTAGTAGATATGTCCACTTTGCTGTAAACTGGGAAATCAAAATAAATGCATATCATTACACAGAATGTATTGACAACATATTACAATGCTTCTACTATCACATATGAAGCCAGATTACCATCTTCCTGCTAGTTCCATTACACCAGACAGTGCATCACAGGCATAGACAGCTTCCCTTGTGATGTCATAAGCTTTTATCATGTCTTGAATGCTTGTTGACAAATACAGTAAAACTAAACATTATAAATATTAATAACTCACTTTTGTGGGCATTACTTGAAATCTGAGATAGAAAAATGGACAATATTAACAAATATATTGCAGTGTGTGCGTATATATATGTATAAATATATGTATATATATATATATATATATATATATATATATATATATATATATATATATATATATATATATATATATATATATATATATACATATTTGCTAGATGGGTACAAAACAAGTTAACACTGCAATATATAACCTTTTACACAAAGCACCATCAGCACAAATAAGGTGATGATCCTATGTATTAGTAGTTTAGTAATATTAAGGTATTACTTGGCATTCTGCTTTTGTATTCTTGCAATAGCTGATGACAGCACAACCTCCAGTAGGATCTTGGTGGCACTTCCACCTTTCATTCTGGATGATCCAGTGATGGACTCTGGCTGGAGAGTTACAGAAAATCACCACCACTATAACACCCACCATATGCACCTAAAAATCGTGTTTTATTTACCATTGTTTAATATAATCTTTAATAATGAATAACTCAGGGGAATTTATCTTTATTCTCAAATATATTTTTTGATTTTCATAATCATTCGAGAATGTCACAGCCTAGCTTTAATGAGATCCTGTGAATCAGAGTTGATGTGACCGCATAGCTTTTTTTATGTGTATATTAAGGCAGTATACAATCTCTCACATGATTAGAGTATTATTCTACAGTACATGATATATCACTACCCAACATTAGTAGTCCAAAAGAAGTAGTAAATTATGTTTGACTTCTAACTTGGCTAATTTCTACTAGTAAAAGGTTACTGTATTTAAGTGACCTACACCTATGTATTACTGAGGTCAATGTATGGAAATGACCTACACCTATGTATTACTGAGGTCAATGTATGTAAATGACCTACACCTATGTATTACTGAGGTCAATGTATGTAAATGACCTACACCTATGTATTACTGAGGTCAATGTATGTAAATGACCTACACCTATGTATTACAATGAGGTCACCCTATGTATGTAAGTGACCTACACCTATGTATTACTGAGGTCAATGTATGTAATTGACCTACACCTATGTATTTCTGAGGTCAATGTATTTAAATGACCTACACCTATGATAGGGTTGATGATGAATCCTTTTTGTAAAGCTGCCAAACTCTCCAAGCGCTTTGCAACTGAACACACCAGGTAAATGCACAATTCATCTGTCACCAATACTTGAAGAATGAATAAGATTTGAGTACATACAACATTTGACAAGACTGGCATGATCTTATCTCCAAAATAAGTGATACAAAACTACAAATTAATTCACTAAAGAAAAAAAAAGCGTCAATGATATAAATACGTATCACATACAGTACCTTGCAAAAATGTTTTGTCCCAATTTTCTATTGGTAAACTCCTGCAAAATTCCTTTTTTAAACTAATACATGTAATGTTAATAACCCCTAATGACCCTCAACACAATACACATCAACACCCATATAGCCTCTTATTGTGGCACAAAATAATATTTTAATGATATACCCACCTTGATAGATGAAGAGGATTAAACCCTAACAAAACAGGTGTAAACTTGTCCAAGTTATCCATGCAGTATTCAAGTTGTCCTGCAATATAAGGTGCTGACAAACCACATGTTATACCGATGTATATCACACTGTGTTTCCCCTCACAGGCCTGAAAACCATTTAAGGTTTCTCAAAAAGACAAAATCACATAATGTATTAATGTGCATACACGTGTATGTCTCAATTAATTTTCATACAGAAATTTGGCCCATATATATATGTCATTCATATGATTCATACACTTATATTTACAGATAGATGACTTACTTTTATAAGATCTGATTTTCCAACATGTGGGTCATCTTCATATGCCTCTTGGGATTTAAATAAAGCTCTGAACAGTGAAATCAATCATAACAGGATAAATTCTTTTCACAAAGACCATTGCTTGCAACACATTGTTCATCAAGGAATTCATGGGGAGTACACCAAACATATGCTGGTTAATCACAATAAAGACCCATATGATACATATTCTTAAACATTCAGGACTAATGATCACCTACTTGTCAGCTCCTGAAATGAGGTAATCAAACTGATGAATTTTGATGTTGAATGCCCTCTGAAAACGTAACAGACTCACAATTTCAAAAATCAACACTACTACAGGCTACGCAGAAATCGTGTGATACATGTTGATATAATTTGCCCAGTTGATTATATTCAGCACTAAGTATCAACAAGTTCAATGGAATAAATACGTGTGGATAAGAGTTAAGACATGTAACTTGAGTAATTTCATTGTAACAAAGGATGTTGAAAGAAATATTTAGCTTTTACCATACAGTTAAGAAATAGTTGGAAAGGTAGCACCTACAGATAGAAAAAATGCAAGCCTTCCTGATGTTCCACATCCACACAGAAGCACAAGGGAATCTGGGTCCTACAAATATAATTTGTTAGCAACAATGTTGTTTATTTTTTTGTCATCTAAGATTTCTATTCATTCATTCAATAATATTTTTTTTTACCTTCAATGCAGAGCTTATAATTTCAGATAGAAGGTTCAATTTCTTTAGAACACAATCTTCTAATGAGCCTCCTGAACCTCCCCATCCATGGAATATTTCAAAGTCACATTTTTCAAGACAGCTAATGATGTCTGAAACAGTTGGGGTAGAATATCACATGGAATAAGCCTGCTTTGCATTGAACATTGCAGAAAATATATGTCTTCAAAGTGCTCTTTTTTCAACATTTAACACTTACCTTTAGGGCACATAACGTCAATGGACTCGGACAGAGCATTGCTTAATTCTGTGATTGGTTTCTCCATGGTGCAATGCTTGGACACCAACAACGTTTAACGAGAGAGTGCGGCTAGGACACCAGAGAGAGAGTGAGAGAAAAATGGTATATGATTAGAAAATTTACTGAATACCACTTGTCTTCATACATCAATGAATTTTACAATAATGAACAGGTAATAATTACTGACTTAACCTGTTAACACCTGAAGTATTCGATGAACAATAATATACAACCAACATAATAAATCATGGTATGGCAAATGAAAAAGGAAATGGCGCTGATCAATATCACATGATAATGTACACGAATCACAGCAGCACGTGCGCAACCACTAATAGAGGCAGAAGTTAGTCTCGTCTGGTGTAAGCCGCGGTCGAACAGCGCAAGACGTCTGTGTAGGACTAGGACTAGGACTATAGTAGGAGTGTAGGAGTTCGTTTGACAGGTAAATACAATGACAAAACTAATGTCATGCCAGAACAACCATGTCAAGCAACGAAACAACCAATAATGGATATGAAAATCATGATAAACTAACCGGGTAATTGTATTTGTTTCATTAATTGATCGAATCATCACCTTTCTGGCTAAAACCTCGAACCTTGGACTGTCAAATTCATTGCAGACAACTATTTCCGGTTTATTGATAAAACAAAGCGGAAAACTTGATTCGGGCGTCGATCGAGATGAAGTGTTTGATTTGACCAGTTTATTTATGTGTATACTACCCATTTATCACAACAATGACCAAGTCGGCCACGGACGAGAAAGTGGACGAGCTTATCAACGAACTACTGGTACACATTCCTTCGTACATTACCTCTAAAGCGCATTTCAAGAATACCCGAGCGATAATATGGCGCTTTCTCGTTCCTCAAAAATTACCCGGTGTTATCTGGTTATTAGTCGAAGCCAAATTAATAACACTGTATTGAGTTCCACTGACTGTCAGTGTCAGGTGAAACATTTGAAAACTGAGACATTCCCTGGTGGTTTTCCAGGGGTGGAAATTAAGGTGAACAGGACAGATAGATTAGGTCCCATGGGCATGGGAAAATGTCCGATCACTCAATGTGTTTTTGCATGTTGAACAAAGGACTGATTGCTGCCAGAATGTTGTGTGCATAACCACTTGGGGCTTGCTTACCAACCCTTGTTATATTCATATCCCACAATGCAACGCACAGAACATGACGGTCATGCGTTATTGTTATTTACAAAAAAGTCTAAAGATGGTATTGTCTATTGGAAATGCAGCTTGGTTTGACAGAGTGACCTGTCAGTGACCTAAGCTTGACACAGCTTCTGATTCAGACATAGTTCATTAATTATTGGCAAGCATTATGTATGATAAGCAATAAGTATTTCAAGTTAGCCGCAATAATATGGGGAGTTTTACAACTTAGATGTTACATTTTGTATCAGGAAATGTTAAGGTCCCGGTATTTCAAGTTAGCCGCAATAATATGGGGAGTTTTACAACTTAGATGTTACATTTTGTATCAGGAAATGTTAAGGTCCCATCAAGTAGGTTAGCATAAGCGTTTCATCCAGGAAATGGAAGTCATTGAAAGAGGTACTAGTTTGAACACCTTAAAGAGCATTTTTAACCGACATACGCATGTTAGGTATGACTGTGTCAAAAGCCAGACAATGATGCTGTCATCTGTCTGTTTATATAAACAAAATGACTCTGGCTGATATGAAAGCACTCTTTGATGCTTTCTTGTAATATTAACCCCTACGTCCATTTGAATTTTACATTTTTCTATATTTCCAAAATGCAAGTAAAATGCTTACTTTTGACCGACTGATAATTTGTTGTATTCAGGAAGCTGAACATTTGGAAAGTGCTTTCTGTGGCTTCCTGGTTCATTCCCAAGCGGACAGCAAGTTTCGTAGAGAGAAATGTCTAAGTATAACCAAGAAATTTTGGCAAGCATTACCCCAAGCAAGTACTCTTATTCAGACTGCACTTATATTCTTGTGAATCTTCGTCACAAATGTGCATACATTCGGGGTATAACTCCCACAACATTTCTGTTGACTTTGGTATTGTGGTTAGGCCCAGCATGATGCCGCCCTACAGCACTATGTGAAGTGTGTATTGAAGCAAGCCAACTGTACGCGCTGCCAGCTGCTGTTGGACATGCTGGAGGCCATGGTGGAATCTAATGTCCTTAACCCAAGGTCAACTAAGTAGCATCCATTGTTATAACAATTCCTTTTACTTGAATAATATTCATGCTATTTTGTACTACCTTTATAAACAAATATCATTGAAGTTTTATGGGGTTGGTTACAAAATAGGAGTTTTTAGGATGTGTACTTTATAGGGGTGTGTGAGATTATGAAGTTGTTATTTCAGAGGTGTTTGTGAAACCTTGCTAACCAGTCTGCACTTGCACCATGAGAATGCTGACAAGTGGTGTCGTTCATTCAGACTAATTCGCAGCATCATAGGTGGAGTGGATTACAAGGTATGCTGATTTCACCTGTCCCGTGTCTGTCTCAGTCGCACTGATACACAGCATCAGCAAAATTGTACCGACAAGTTTATCACTTTTTTTGTGGTTATGTTTTGGTGTAATGATATAGGCATGTGTGTGTACCCTGCTTTACAATTGTTTACTGTTTTGGTTGTCAGGGATGTCGAGATCTGTTTATTGTTTTGGTTGTCAGGGATGTTGAGATTTGTTTATTGTTTTGGTTGTCAGGGATGTCGAGACCTGTTGAGGATCATGATGGAGAAGACGTTGGCTATACCAGCCTCATCAGACCTTGCCACTATGAAACTGGTCGACGCAGTTTACAATGCAAGTACCCATTGTTTGTTTGGAGTATTAAAGGTAAATAATTATAAAGAGAATACTGATTGCTGTATGTGTTTATGGATTTGAAGATTGATTTTAACTTCCTTACTAATGTCATCTTGTTTTGGCAGGTGGTTAGCTATGTGTTGGACAGAAACACTTGTCTTCTGCCAAGCTATTTTGCTGTCAATGAAATCACCAAGCTATGTGCTGATGACCGCCCATGGCCTCACTGGGTAGCAATTATATACAATTATTGCTGGTTTAACCCTTACTAAAGTCAATGATAAACTGTCAACCATTAACGTATTGATGTATGGCTGTACAGAAATTGGGGAAGCTGCTAACAGATTTTGTGCAGAGTTTCCGAGCCACTGCTCAGATCGTATCTGTCTCAGGTGAGATCTTATATTCCTCTTGTGAATGTTACCTGCCCTGGTGTGCTGTACTTATTCCTAATGTGTATATGATGTGTGCTCAGGGCGTTCCAGCTTGCTTCCTGTGGTAGGTCACTCAGGTGGAGCTGCTAATGTATGGAAGCTAAACCCAACAAGTCTACGCTTCAATCTAAATGGTCCTTTACCCTACTCCAAGGTAACATACTGCTTCTCGTTTGGTCCATGTGTCGGGAGATTTTTTGGTTCATAATTTATCAATTATCTCATTTATTTATGAATCAACTCGTGTATTGTTGAACCTTCTAAGTTATATGCTCTGATATATGTTCGATGTGATCATGGTCGTTTCAGGAGTTGTCCGAGCCTCAGACAGCATTATTACGCTATGTGTTGGAGCAGCCTTACTCACGAGACATGGTCTGCACGATGCTCAGCCTCAACAAACAGGTGAGTGCAATCAAGTTGACTAGGTGCTAATCATCAGAGCAATGATGTAAATTGCTGTAACGAGCATCATGCCTCTTGAGTTATCGCACATCTCAGTGTCCAATTTATTTCAGTTTCTGGAATTGTTTTATACACTATAGATGTGATGTTTTATTGAATTGATTTGTTCAAGGCCAAGCAGCGATGTTCTGTGTTAGAAGACTTGCTGGTTGACTTGGTTGTCATGGCAATGGAGCGCTCAGAATCCAGTGATGACAGTAAAGAGGAAGTTGACAACAACAGTCAGTTGCTGTGGCAACACCTCTCCAGCCAACTGATATTTTTTGTGTTGTTCCAGTTTGCCAGTTTCCCTCACATGGTTATGGCACTCTATGAAAAGGTGGGTCTTAAAAGATACCCAGAATCAGAAGGTCGCAGGTACAAAACCAGCAGTCGTTCCGTGGGGGTGATGGCACCTACAACATTACACCAGTCACCCCCATCACTGTCACTTTGTGTTGATTTGGCTCATAGTGATGAAATGGAAGAAATTCGTAATTCATTTTGAAAGCGAATGTACACCATCACCACGCTTGTTCATATGCTCGAAATGTTATGACAGTTGAAGGGGAGGAGCCTGAGAAAGGGGCGTGACCATCTCATGTGGATTTTGCTTCAGTTCATCTCAGGTAGCATACAGAAAAACCCGGTAAGAATCCTCAAATTATCTGCATTATCCAGATATGTTTCATCAGTAGCTACGCATTAGCCTGCTCACAAATGGGTGATTTGAGCTTCCAAATTTCCATATAGCATTTTCTTAACCAGTTTGGCACATGAACAATGAAATTAGAAGCCCTATGATGTACTGAACCTGGCAGATATTGATAACATACAATTGATGGTGTGGCCTATGTGTACAGCTGGAGGATTTCCTGCCTGTCATGAAACTTTACGACCTACTCTACCCGGAGAAGGAGGCGCTACCTCTCCCTGACATTGCTAAAGCTTCGTCCACGTACAAGATGGCTGTCACCTGTATCTGGATCCACCTCAACAAGAAGGCCCAGAATGAGAAGGTTCAGCTGCAGCGACCCATCCCTCACGCCCTACAGAGGCACATCGAGTAGGTCCCGAGTTAATAGCTTGAATAGCCATTTGTAGTTGCTGTCCAGTGTATATGAATGAAATAGTTTATAATACCAATTGTTTTTATGCTGATTCAGCTACTTGAAGCAATGCCTCTCTGACAGAAACCTACCCATGACCGACTACAGAATAGCACTGCTCTGCAACGCATGTCAGTATCTGTGTCAGCGTGTTGATAGTTTCCCCAGTAGAAACCATGCAGTCGTTTGATGTGAACTGCATCGTGATAGATATACTATGATGAGGTCTTACTTATGTTGCTACAGACAGTACAAACACAGACTATTTTGCACTTCCAATGGGAATTCTGGTCGAGAGTATCTATGGTAACACACAGAAGACAGCCATGTTGCCTGGCAACATTTCCGCCTCTGCACCTACAAGCCCCCTCCCCATGTGCATGTTGGATTCACTCACAGTTCATGCCAAGATGAGGTATCAACAGTCCAAAGCTCTTGTGTAATGCTGTGTTCATTTAACGCTCAGTATGACCAAACATTACCTTTTTGTATGTGCAATCTTACTTCCTAATCAATTGATATCCTAAATGAGTCATCAATTAACATCTTGTTTCAGATTAACATGATATCTTATGTAAAATTGTTCCCTGGAAAACCTCATGATATAGTCAGTAATTTAACTGACGGTGTATTCTGTACAATACAGCCTCATCCACAGTATAGTGACCCGAGTTATTCGTCTGGCCCAGAACAAATCGGTCGTGGCCCTGGCTCCTGCTCTGGTCGAGACCTACAGTCGCCTGCTCGTCTACATCGAAATAGAATCTCTGGGAATCAAAGGCTTCATCAGTAAGTCATTGTATTTCATTCTACAACTGCCAATATTCTGCATTTAGATGCTGATCCACTCCAATTGGCCATCTTTCTACTGTGGTTAAGTATAGAGCCTAACATTTGGGGTAGTGTATATTTGTAAGTCAATGAAGAGGTACAATATTAAGTAGAGCATGTATTTCTTATTTACAGGCCAGCTTTTGCCGAATGTGTTCAAGAGCCATGCGTGGGGTATTTTGCACACTTTGCTGGAGATGTTTAGCTACCGCCTGCATCACATACAGCCCCACTACCGTGTTCAGTTACTCAGTCACCTTCACTCTCTCGCCTCTGTACCACAGACCAACCAGAACCAGCTGCATCTATGGTCAGATGCTTCCGTGTGCTGCAATCAATGAATGCATCGCTAATGAATCTCTTGAATTTTTCACCAAAGCCTGTTATGAAATTCAAAATTAAATATTTGGTACCTATTGAGTTAAGCCCTCTATAGCTTACAAGTGTATGTATGTATGCCTCACGTTGGCAGTGTGGAAAGTACCGCCCTGAGACTGATCATGGGCTTGGGGTCATGGGAGGTCCAGCCCCAGCTGTCACGTGTGGTCAGTGAACCTAAGACCCTCACACTGCTGTCCAGCGAGTCAGAAGAACTCAACCGCGCCCTGGTCCTTACACTGGCTCGGGCCATGCATGTCACAGGTACACCCCCCTTTTGGTTATACTTACCTGCTTTGCTGATTGTACTTACCTGCCTTACTGATTACACTTACCTGTCTTACATATCACAGCCTTGGTAGAATTATTTCATAAATACATCACAGTTATTTTTTTAAAGTTTACGTCCATTTCTTATGATATAATGAACCCCAGGTTTTTTTTCTATATGGATGGGTAAAACATAGCTATGATTCAATTTCATTCTTTTAAGTTGATATTTATATATGTGTATGAGTGGTCTGAATCTCCATGTGACCTGGGTGTATTCTGTGTCAGGTTCAGAGAGTCTCTCGGGCAGCTGGTGTAAGGAGATCCTATCCACCATCATGCAGCACACCCCCCACAACTGGTCCACACACACCTTAACCTGCTTCCCACAGTCTCTGGCCGACTTCTTCCAACAGAACCCTGTCCCTCGAGAAGATAACACCTCCCTCAAACACAACATAGAAACAGAGTACAGGATGTGGAAAAGTAATTCCCATACAGATTAGTGATCCATGTGTGATTTGAATTGATGTGGCTTTAAATCCTACACTTACCTGCTGGCTTGTGTTGAGGCCTTGTGTGTGTTTTTTATACAGGTATGTGTGTGTGTGTTTTATACAGGTATGGCGAGTGAGAATGACCTGATTGCCCACTTCTCTATGACTGGGTCACCCCCTCTCTTCCTCTGGTGAGTAAGCCACACCTGTAGTGGTCATCACACCCAATGTGTTGTCAAAAATCGTGCTACAGGGTGTATGTTTGTTTGGCTGACGAGCATGTCATCTGAATTGATGTCAGCATGGGAGTTGATGATGTATTTGCTGTGTGAAGTGTGCTGTGGAAGTCCCTCCTGGAGGATAAGAGGGTTGCCCCAACGGCCTACAAGTTAGTAGACTGTCGATTATCTATTACCTTACATAGGAGTCATTCTTGTTGCCAGTTGGTGTGGGAGTGGGGGGGGGATTGCTTCCTTGCAACTACACTTATTCATTTGAGGGAACTTAGCCGTTAATGCTTCTATCAACACTACAGATAATGATTTGTGCAGTGTCACTTTGTTTGGGTTAATCATGCAGGTGATAATTGATTAATCAATGCCATCTTCATCATTATTCATCCTTCGTTCACCTGAGCTTCTCTGTGGCAGGATCTTGGACCGCCTCGGCCCGCGGCTACTGGCCTCTCACCTGCGTACGTTTGCTGACTACCTTGTCTATGAGTTTGCTGCTTCATCAACAGGACCCATTGTCAACAAACACGTGGAATCTCTCAACGACTTCATGTGGAAGTTTAACATTGTGCCGTTTGATCGCCTCATCCTCTGCTTGGTACGGAGACAATCCTCTAATTTAGCTTCACATTTGTTTTTTACATTATTCAATATTTTTTGCGTGCAAATTACGAAGCGTTTGTTACCAAGATTATTGAAGATGAATGTCCAGCAAAGAGGATCTATCTCTTTAGGCTCTCAGTCAATTTAACGTGTTCTCATTACGCTGTATGGTCTACTTGTTATGTGTGTAACTTCTTGTTGTTTGAAGTCATACTAAGCCTTAGATGTGTGCGGAACTCTCTGTCTGTGCTGGTGACAGGCTCTGAGGAACTTTGACGGGAATGAAGCCAGAGTCCTCGTCTTCATCATCAGAGTGCTCCTGGTACAGAATCAAGAGTTCCAAAACAGGGTCACTGAATTCGTGAAGGAGGTAAGATTTCTATTGAATGAACACAAATAAATATGGCAAAGAAATAAAACCCAGTGGTATTTATTGCATCTACAATCATTTGTCATTTCAGAATTCGCCTGAGCATTGGCTGCAGAACAACTGGCACGAGAAACACATGATGTTCCATCGGGTCGGTGCACAATCAACTTCTGTGACTCAATATATACTGTACCGACCGCTGGTATATATTTATCTACGCTGAACATAAAACACGTCCTCCCCTGTGTGTGCTATGTACTGTCAGGAGTTTCCAGAGAAGTACCACTTTGATGGAGGGCAGGACATGTCCCCACAATCACAATATGGCTACCTACCTGTTTACTTCGGCAATGTCTGTCTGCGGTTCCTCCCAGTAAGCCAATACCCTGTGTGATTAGTGATACAACAAGTGCAAACAATTTGCCGGTATATTTGGGAAAAGACAACCATATTTACTGTAGATATATCAGTGTTATATAGCAAGAGAGGAGTATAGCTAGTGGCATGGGGAGTGCAATGAGGATGCTGACTTGCAGGTACTGGATATTGTGATTCATAGAATCCTGGAGGTAGAAGTTCAGCTGAAATCATGGAAGCACCTCCTGGAGCAATTAGGTGGACTCTACAAGTTCCATGGTAACAATTATTGTATTATTCCCCACAGCCACTTGATCCTGCTGATTATTCCCCACACAGCCCCTTGATCCTGCTGATTATTCCCTACACAGCCCCTTGATCCTGCTGATTATTCCCCACACAGCCCCTTGATCCTGCTGATTATTCCCCACACAGCCCCTTGATCCTGCTGATTGTTCCTCACACGTGCTGTTTGCTATGATATAATGTGTTGAAGTGTATACCAATGGACAATAATGTGGTTGTGGCATGCTGTTTTGCTGCTAAGGTTTTGTTTACCTCAATAACAATGCCCAAATGTTTACATATTTATCAGCCTGTATTGTAACTGTGTTATATGACTAAGGACCTTTACGGGGTATAACTGACTGCCATTCTTCCATTCAGATCGCCCTATGACGTATCTGTACAACACGCTACACTACTACGAGAAGAAACTGAAAGACAAGCCTGTGTTGAAACGCAACCTGGTCAGCACCATCATTGGTACGGCATCTCCTGTGTGTGGTGTCACGTCTCCTTAGTGTGTTTGTGTGTGTGGTGTCTTAGTCTCCTGTGTGTGTGCGGTGTCTTAGTCTCCTGTGTGTGGTGTCTTAGTCTCCTGTGTGTGTGTGTGTGGTGTCTTAGTCTCCTGTGTGTGTGTGTGTGTGTGTCTTAGTCTCCTGTGTGTGTGTGGTGTCTTAGTCTCCTGTGTGTGTGTGTGTGGTGTCTTAGTCTCATGTGTGTGTGTGGTGTCTTAGTATCCTGTGTGTGTGTGTGGTGTCTTGGTCTCCTGTGTGTGCGTGTGTGGTGACTAAGTCTCATGTGTGTGTGTGTGTGTGTGTGTGTGTGTGTGGCTTAGTCTCCTGTGTGTGTGTGTGTGGTGTCTTAGTATCCTGTGTGTGTGTGTGTGTGTGGTGTCTTAGTCTCCCGTGTGTGTGTGTGTGTGTGTGGTGTCTTAGTCTCATGTGTGTGTGTGTGTGTGTGTGTGTGTGTGTGGTGTCTTAGTCTCCTGTGTGTGTGTGTGGTGTCTTAGTCTCCTCTGTGTGTGGTGTGTGTGGTGTCTTAGTCTCCTGTGTGTGTGTGTGTGTGTGTGTGGTGTCTTAGTCTTCTGTGTGTGTGTGTGATGTCTTAGTCTCATGTGTGTGTGTGGTGTCACATCTCCTGTGTGTGTTTAGCCTCCTATATGTGTCTTAGCTTCCTATATGTGTTTAGTGTGGCATCTTCTGTATGTGTGTGGTGATAGGTTCTCTGAAGGACATCAAGCCTCGTAACTGGTGTCTGAGTTCTGACTGCCTCGAGTACCTGGAGAAGCCCGAGGATGCCACGTGGCTGCCTGATCACGACTACTATACCAGACTCATTCACCGTCTCGTTACCAGTATCCTTACCTAGCTACCTCGTAGCAGCATGTGTATTGTGGCGAGGCCGTGATGCGTATGGTCTGGGTTCATGGGGTCATCGATGACTGGATTAGGTCATGGTTCAACATGGAGACACTACTCATAATCACAATTAGTGGCTTTAAATGTTCTTAACTACTTGTTTAAATTAGGGATGCAGAATATAAGCTTTAACCCTCTACCCCTCGTGGCTAATGGCATCTCTATCGTAATCAGTGGCAGCTTGTATAGGTTGACTGTGATTGGTTGACACCTTAACCCCCTGACCAGCCATCATTGGCGATGACAAGAACCCGTTTCCCACGGTCGACTGGCGGTTCAACGAGTTCCCCAACCCGGCAGCTCATGCCTTACATGCTACATGTATAGAGCTCATGGTTCTCCCCGTGAGCAGTCAGAAAGTGGGCGAGGCTCTCCTCGACATCATCCTCAAAGGGTGATGCTTGCCTCCTAATGATGTGATGTGTGGTGTCAATGTGGTTGTTGTGTTGAATGTTGTTCACGTGTTGAGGTGTCTGTCCAGGACCTGTCAGATCACCAGGGAGCTTGTTATGTCATGGATGAATGCAATAGGAATGGTGCTCACCGCCCTGCCTGTAAGTCACCACCTCTTCTCAACCAGGGTAATCCCTAGTTAGGGAAGAGACCGCTTCAGGGGATAAGTTCCAACATTCCATCATTGCGTTGTAATGTCATTTGATGATATATATCAGGATTCCAATAGGGTGTCATGTGGTGGGGGGGTTGGGGGGCCACATGTACTATTAGGCGCCATGGGTATTCACCACATACTAGCAATCAATTTATGACCCCCTTCCAGACCCAGGTTATACATGGGTTGAGCTGTACGCCGCTAGTTGCTTGATTTCAGGACGGTTATTGGCTGGTTATCAACGAGCGAGTCCTCGACACTCTCAACTCTCAATGTCTTGCTGTTCCGACCTCAACCAACCCATTCCACGTATTCAATTTCACCGGCAGCCACCAGGTGTCAGGCGAGCTGCCATGTAGCTACGTGCTGGCTCTGTGCCACGCTGTCTGGCAGCATGCAAGCATAGGTCAGCTGAGTACACTACCCAGGTAATGCCTGCCGTTCCCATCTTTGATAGGATATAATAGTATGCATTTATGACTGATCAGTAAGTGCATTGACATACTGGTGTGACACGTGTTCTACAGCTTCCTGAAAGAGAAGGTTCGAGGAGTTGTGAAGACTGAGTCACAGTTCCTCTTTATCTGCCACCTGGTGGGGCCATTCTTACAGCGCTTCCACACGGAGCGCACGCGCTGCATGCTGGAGGTTACCATTCTCCTCTCAATCCATACAGCTGGCCATGTGACATTGTCACAATGCATGTGATACTGTAACCGGGTCGGCAACACAATGACTGTTTGTGACACTTAAGACAATGAGTGTGACACTGAACATTTGTGTGACAGTTTATGTCTATGACACAATTGGGGGTTCTTAATATTGCCTCATGAATAATGCAGCGATATCGAGAACGAGGCCAGTAAGGGCAATCAGCAGCCCCTAAGTCGCCGCACATGTAAACAACACGGCGAAGATGGCGAGTAAGCGTGATTTGTCTCTCGTTCCTTTCTTATCGTTCGGGTTTGTCGAAACCTATTTATCAAATACTTCGGATGCTTCCGGGAAAAGAAACATCGCAAAAGCCATGAAATATTTTGATGAGGAATATGTCCACAGCATAACAGGTAATTTTATCATTACATATACCTACATGGTCGGCGACCGCTTGGCATCTGGGCGCTTGCCGGTGGTGTTGATAGAGTTGTTTGGAGGTGTGTTTAAGTAGTTGATAGCTGTTCATTCAGGACGGATAACACAGGATAGATGCTTATTTGATCATGTTTATTTCTCCAGTGGAAAGGCTTGTCAGTAACGGCTGTGTCATAAAGGGAAGATGCCACAGATCCCAGAAGAAAAATGTAGATGCCCACTCAATTGAGGTATGACATCTCGACCTGAATACATGTCTTACTTGCATGGTTATTGTGGCCCATAAATTCATGTGGTTACTGTCTCTAAGCATGAGGAAAAAACTCGACTACATGGTAGTGGTCAAAATTAGTAAACATTTTTTATTGATCAAAACTGAAGATAAGGAGAAAAGATGCTGCTGTAGAATTGTTTTTGACAACAAATGGTATGCATGAAGGCATGATGATTCACACTTATATAATCCTCACTAATATTTCCTGATTATACAACCATTAAGAGACTAATCTGGCATGCTTTTCCATTTCTTGCAGAGTTAAGAACATATCCACTGCATTGCCCCGATAGTGATAATAAAATCCACACCATGTGGTTGGTAGTGCATGGATAAAATTAAGAGGTGAAATGTTTCAAAATATCTGCAAATTCATGCTTTCTCTATGAATTAACTCAAAAACAAGTCAATCAATATGAAATCTTAGAAATAATCATTGAATGCAATTGATATTCCCAATGATGGTTTTTTAACAGATCACATTATCTACAGAGGAGCCGACAGCAGTCCTAACAGCCTCCTGTAGCTGTACTATAGGCCTTAGTGGTCAGTGTGGGCATATTGGTGATGTGCTCTACCAGATGGCGAAGTTCAAGTCCAGGGGATTCAAAGTCATTCCAGAAGATTTGGCCAAGACTTCACTACCCCAGACCTAGCACCGGCTAAATCTGACTCCTAAGTCTGTAGTTTTAAGCCCAACCCTTAGACGACACAGAAACATAAACAACTCATCAATGAGTTGCATGCCTCTAGGCTTACCTGCACATTGTAACATCTGTACTAGGAACATAGTATATACTGGTCATGTTCTTAGCCACCGGCTGTAGGTATTCAAAAAAAGCTACAAAGTCAAGATAGTTCCTGAACTATTTGAACCCAGTATAAAACCGTACCATGTCAGGATCATAGGAAAACCGACAAATACCGAACTTTTCGATCTGTAGTTGATCTTTCCTGGCCTGATTCTGTTTTTGTGATTCTTCATACTTGATTTGCATATCCTGTAGCAACTTCTCTAGCTGACTTCTTTGCTGTCACTCTCTTCCACAATCATCTGGATGTCAAGATCAGTACTGACAGGCAGGGGCTGGTCGTCCATCTGAAATCGTCCTTGGTGAAATGGAGAGAACACACAGACGTGCTGTCTGATACCTGGAGTGCATATACATTATGAAAACAAGATAATAAATATGAAAAGTATCATCGTATTCCTTCTTATGTGCTTTACTTCCTTAAAACACATGAAACTATTGAAATAGCTCAAGCCTTCTTATAATCGCTCGCAGTCACATGTTCTAGATCGTAGTTGTAAACAACTCACCATGAACCCGTGTTCTGGACCTTGTTTTCGCCATATTTTGTGAAGCCAGGCTTTTCTTTTTGTAGAATCTTTTGGAAGTCGGTGAAATGAAATATCTGGGTTAACTGTTCCATCACTCTTACAAAACGGAACGCAAAAATAACGATGGCTATTTGGTCGAGACACAGCGGCAGACGATGACATGTTTACAACTCGCTGCGGTCCGGCTAACGAGGTCGGAGGTCAACGGGGCTGCCCACCCATGGCCTCGTTCTGGCCGCGGAATGTGCGGCATGCATAAATATTGAGAACCCCCAATTATATGAAAAGTATTGTGTATAATATTTCATGCCAGATCACCTGTACCACAATCAGCCTGGTGTGACACAGTGACATGTTGTGACATAGTGACGTGGTGTGACACTGACATGGTGTATAGGGATTCACTGTGTTTCTGTGTTTTGTGTGTCAGCTGACAGTAGAGCTATATGAGCTGCTGGAGATAGTGGACCATGCTGTAGAGCATCTCTACCACATTAACCCCATCTCAGACTTCCTGTATCCTTGACATCGCCACCAAGGCATTACTTGCATTAATTAGTGTTTAAACTGTGCCAGTTCGTAGCTTGGCTAAGGATTGTACATGAAGTACTATCAACATCTGCATTTCCATCAATATTCACCTTTTTAAGAGGCTTATCACTTAGTGGACACTCATGAATGTATTTCCAGCCCTGTCTCCTCAGTGCCGTTCTGTGTTAAACATATGCCTATAAAATCATTGTTTGGTACAGCATGCATTTGTTAAGCAGTTTCAGGGCTTATTAAAGTTTGACTGTACGAAGCATTTCCTTAACGGATTGGCCCAGTTATCACATCAAGTACATGTGGGTGGGTGACGGGGTCAAGAATGAGGTGGAAAAGATCATCCGCAACCTGCGTCCCGCTCTCAGACTCCGACTGCGCTTCATCTCGCATCACACGAAGGAGGATGGAGCGCCCGCGTGATCCATTCATCCCCACCCCACACGGAAGATGGAGGGCCCGCGTGATCCATTCATCCCCTACACGGAGGATGGAGCGCCCGCGTGATCCATTCATCCCCCACACGGAGGATGGAGTGCCCGCGTGATCAATTCATCCCCCACACCGAGGATTGAGAGCCCGCGTGATCCATTCATCCCCCACACGGATGATGGAGCACCGGCATGATCCATTCATCCCCCACACGGAGGATGGAGCACCTGTGTGATCCATTCATCCCCCACACGGATGATGGAGCACCGGCATGATCCATTCATCCCCCACACGGAGGATGGAGCACCTGTGTGATCCATTCATCCCCCACATGGAGGATGGAGCGCCCACATGATTCATTCATCCCCCTCACGGATGATGGAGCACCGGCGTGATCCATTCATCCTTTACACGGAGGATGGAGCGCCCCCATGATCCATTCATCCCCCACCCAACACGAAGAATCAAGGTCCTGTGAGATCTAACACACACAGAGCTGCTCTCACTCTCAGTGTGCATCCAATGAGGTGATCGTAACAAAAACTGTAGTCACATTTCTCTCTCTAGATGTGAATCTCCCCAAGGATCAAGGTGTCTTGTCACAGCCCATAGAACAATGCATTACAACCCAAACAGGATATCGCTGACCGGTGTTAATGTGATTACACTGCATGAAAGATGTGTTAATGTGATTACACTGCATGAAAGATGTGTTAATGATGGTGAATTGCTTTCTTTGTGAGTCTTTATCAATCAAATGTTTTCTTAAGATTTGTCAGTGCTCAGTTGTTCATCATGGGTGAATAATGTCAACGAAATGTGACCACAATGTACAACAGTTTGTCTTGAGTGTATGTATATGAAGAGTAACTCAGAAATTCCTTGTGATGGTGTATTGCTCTCCTTCCAGGTCAAGGCTGTCATATGTTTAAGGAGTGAATAAGGTGTATTGTGGATTAACACACCCATTTATAAGCGATTGGGTATAGCCGTTATGATCACATCTTCATCATATTCTACAAATATGAAGCAATCGGTAGATGTGATTGTGGAATCATAATGATCTACATCACGCTCGCGTATTTGAAATAACTTATTCGTGAGCATCATAACGTAGAGAACTGCGCGGCGCATGCGGTATGGATATAGCTTTCCCGTTTGTATCAAGTGAATGTATTTCATTTGATACTCGTCGATAACCTGAAACCATGAATGTGTTCCATCTGTGTTGAGGAACCATAGCTCATCGGGGCCCGAGGACCCCGGTTTCTTTGTACGGTTGAACAGACAGTAAAGAAACGTTCATTACCTATCTGCTGGAGAGGTCCGAGCTAGCTCTTTCGAACTAAGTACGGGTAGTGTTGTATGCACTCCCTCTCGACAAGGTGATAAATAGAACCTGACGTTGGTCTATTGGGCAAGTCCGAACCGGTTCCCGCGGCCTAATGGTAAACTGCGTCGACTTCCGACACACGAGTTGTGGGCTCGATACCCAAGTGTGAAAACCTGACTGGCTCCCTGTGACTCGGATGATCACGTTAAAAGGCGGTCCCATCTCTAAAAGGGGATGCACCCTGCCCGGTAGCTCAACCGTAGCATGCTGGCGCCGGCACTTAAGGGTAGCTTTCCAAGCATTGAAATCCTCATCATCCATCCCCGTCGCGATATCACCTCGTTGTTGAGAGTGACGTTAAACCCCAATATTACCTTCACCAGGTGATGGTTATATTGTTTGTTATTGTTTAAGGTAAGACCGCTATAATCTTCTCAGACGTAGTCACGATCAACACTGAGGTGGTATGATGGCGGCAATGAATGGTAAGGGTTGAGATCTTGCCCAAGAGGTCATCACTGAATTGCCACACGCCCATCACGGAGACAGGTGTATCATGAAACCCACGCCGTTCACAAGAGTTATACGTACATCCCACATAAGAGGAAGCACCGAACCGTATGATGCATTTGTCCCCATGTCCCATTCACTCGCTTCCAACCACCGCCACCCCCACACCCCAAACACACACACGCGCACGCACACACACACACACACACACACACACACACACACACACACACACACACACAAACTTACCATCACCATACCGCATCATCATTGAAAACAATGTCATTCACGAGTGTACACTTGCACCCCTATCATTGATAAGACAACGTCATAATTGGCATTCCCACTCCCTGAGTGAGTACTTACACTTCCTTTGTTGTTACTCTTGCTTCAACCAGTATAACCGCCCCATTTACTGACACTATCAACCCTATTTCTGACCCTTACATCCTTTTAACCGACACTATTCCTCATAGGCTCTTTTTACCGTGTATTGACACTACCACCCCTGTTACTGACACAACCACCTTTATTACTGACACTACCACCATATTTCTGACATCACCACATTTATTACTGACACTACCACCATATTTCTGACACTATCGTCCTTATTACTGACACTACCACCTTTATTACTGACACTTACATCCATATTACTGACGCTTACACCCATATTACTGACACTTACATCCATATAACTGACACTTACACCCATATAACTGACACATCCCTATTACTGACACTTACACCCATAATACTGACACTTACATCCCTATTACTGACACTTACACCCATATTACTGACACTTACATCCATATTACTGACGCTTACACCCATATTGCTGACACACCCATATTACTGACGCTTACACCCATTTTACTGACACTTACATCCATATTACTGACGCTTACACCCCTATTTCTGACACTAACACCCATATTGCGGACACTTACTCTACTATTACTGACACTTACACTCCTATTACTGACACTTACACCAATATTGCTGACACTTACATCCATATTACTGATACTACCGCTCCTTTTACTCTCACCACCATCCAACTTGAGGTTTTCAAACTCCATGTTGAGTCCTGTAGATCGCTGTGAAATTCACATGAACAACAAACTAATTAGCCAGTTGGGCCATTCCGTTAACTTGGTCACTGTGAATTGATCATCTTTCAATCAGCTAAGCTTCAGAGTAGTCGAATCATTGGAAAACGACATGGCCTGCTCGCCGTGAGCTCAATGTTGATAGACCATGACGTCATAACACCGCCATCAGCGGCAAAAAGCGTCCTGCTTGACTCAAATCACATAGCATTACATAACAAGAAAATGGCTTTCTCGTTTATTGGGCAGGGCGTAACGTGTCGGAGACCGCGGGCGCTCGGCACTCCGTACCACGATCGCTTTGCTGGTCGGCTCTATCTGTTAATTCTTATTGCTGTCAACTTCGTGATCAGAAAGCAAACACTAGTAAAACGAATAACGCTGACACCTGATTATATCATGTTTCATGCGGTTGTATCTGGTTATGGTAAGTTGCACACGTTCGATGTTTTACCTGAACTTGCTTCAATCACAGCGATGAATAAAGGGCTGACAATGGCGCGTAATGTGACGTCAAATGGATGCGCCATCTGCATCGTTGACTGCGGTCGCAGTAAGACACCTTACAAACCAGCTGGCCAACACCAACTTCGGAGCTCAGGAGTTTTTTTTAACGGATTGCAACGAGCATCCGCAATCCATCTGGAAAAAACTAAGAATCATTTGTAGATGAAAACTAAGAAATACGCAAAGCATTTACATGGTGCAGGAGAGGGGTGGGGTGGGGTGGGGTGGTGAAGGAGAGTGGTGGGTGGGGTGGGGTGGGGTGGTGAAGGAGAATGGTGGGGTGGGGTGGGAAGGGGTGTTGAAGGAGAGTGGTGGGGTGGGTGGGGTGGTGTGGGGTGGGGTGGGGTGGGGTGGGGTGGTGAAGGAAAATGGTGGGGTGGTGAAGGAGAGTGGTGGGGTAGGGTGGGGGGATGAAGGGGTGAATAACTGGATACTTTCTCCCCCACAAATGTTTTTAAAATCCAGCACGACGCCGACGTGTTTGCGCCGCCACAGAAATAGACGAATTCTTACGTTATGAATAACCCAGTAACAAGAACGCGGTTCTCGCTGAGGAAAACGCGACTGAAACACAGGAGCTGCTGCACGATGAGAGCTCACCACAGATAATGCTTCATCCGCATTTTTATCACCTTTTTCAAATGGAACAATACAATATGGCGAACACTGTGGAATATGACAGGGATCTCTGCTGGGGGTAGCTTGGGGGACATCTCACGCGCTCGGTCACCTTGCGTGATGCTATATCGAAATACCGAAGTGACAATGAATAGTTCCCAAACAATGACTGCTAAAGAAGAGTAAGCGTCTTAATCGGATAATGGAAGGACTGGTTTCAAATGTTTGTATTTATTGTATTTTTTCTTCTGAACACAGGTGGCCGACGAGGCTGGTTTTACTCCGCAGTTAAGCTGTTTTCGTGAATGTGCTAAATCTGGTTTGCATGACGCACATGTGTGGCAAACGGATGTTTCCGAAGTTCATATCCACCCAACAGGTGGGAATTCGGTATCTCCTTATTTAACGATGTCTGCAGGTAATGCTTTTTATTAATTGGATGCAGTTTTTAACGGTAAACTAGAACAGGTAAACTAGAACATGTCGTGGCTTCGCTTGCTGCGAGATTATTACCACGTGCCGTATCGTGCGTAAGTAATTTTGCGTAATTGACATAGCTATGCTAACAATCTGGAAATGATGCGATGGAGCATCATCTTTGCATTTCCATAAGCACACACATACACACACACATTTATATATATATATATATATATATATATATATATATATATATATATATATATATATATATATAGATATATATATATATATATATATATAGATCTATATATATATATATATAGATATATATATATTATATATATATATATCTATATATATATATATATATATATCCACATATATATATATATTCATGTATATATATTTGTATATATACATAAATATATATATATGTATATATATGTATATATATATATATATATATATATATCTACATGTATATATATATATCACTACATATATATATATATTCATGTATATATATTTGTATATATACATATAAATATATATATATATATATATATATATATATATATATATATATATATATATATATATATATACATATATATGTAAATATATTTAAATATATATATAACTTATTGTGGGTTCCACGCACATGCATATGCACATATACACATGCACACACACACACACACACACACACACACACACACACACACACATATATATATATATATATATATATATATATATATATATATATATATATATATATATATATATATATATATATATATATATATATATATATATATATACATGTGCACATATATACATACACAGTTATATGCATACATATATATATATATGAATATATATATAAATATATATGCATAAATATATATATATAAACATGCGTATATATAAATAAGTCTATATATGTATGTATATCTCTATATATATATAAATATATATACATATATATATATTTATATATGTATAAATATATATATATACATATATACATATATATATATATATATATATATATATATATATATATCTATATATCTATATATATATCTCTCTATATATATATATATATATATATATATATATATATATATATATATACTTGGGTTTCATGTCAGTTTTAATCGTTCTAGTTAGTCATGGGTGTTAATGGCCGTGTTGACCTCACGTTGGGCGAGAAGAGGTCATGCATTAGGCGATACGGTTTATGGGAGGTCGTTGTCTAACCCAAGGCCATGCTGCAATCCATGTTTATAACAAACAACTGGGCCATTAGGCATTTGATTTTTGAAGGCGTTGCGGAATTAGGTTATTTGTAAACAGTTTTGTTAACGCACGACCTTCAAAAATGTGTGCATCAACATCTGGACTACTTACCAACATTGGCCTCCAATATACAGTTATACCCATTCATTAGAGGAACACAATATTCCCTCTTGAGACTGGCCATTTCCTTTGCAGTCAGAGCTTACTTGAGAATGGGGGCCGAGGAACAATGTTTTGCAGGAGGCAAAAAGGACGATCAATCGCCCCCACACCTGTTTTCATTCCGCGTACTCTCACCTTCACGTTTGACTGTTGAGGGTAACACTTAAAAACCCTAGTTGTTTTTCTATCACAACAGAGGTCGCCTAGTCAAGTGCCAACTAAATTCGACTTTTTGAAGCGTCTTTTAGCCCATTTTTCTCTTACCTCTAACGTCCTTTGTTGAATTCTGCGTGAGTTTGTTTACATTATATAACCCACATTCATACTCATATTGGTTAGAAGCGTGGCGCGGAGAAGTCACGTGACCAACGACCGATAAGCGCGTCACAAGGAGGACCAAAACTATTCTCTTGCTTCAGTTCGATGATAACATCAATTTAATCAACGATTATTTCCATCACTCTAACTCCCTCACAAATCACTCCAATAAGCCTGCGCAATGGAAGTTAACTCCCCTTTTTAGACACAAAATGAACTCGTCCATGACTCCAATGATAGGCGGGTGAACCCAGTCTGGGTGGTTGTTTTCTCGGATTCTTGAAGAAAGCAACACATGCGGGGAAACTGCGGTCACGACTGGCGTTTGACGTGGAGTAGCACTGGAAACGTTACGTTGGAATGGATGTATGTGACAGCGTGAACCCTGCATCATCAACACCGATGCACTACCTGTCATTAGACCGCTATGTATCGAAAAGCACCTTGGAGCGCCGACGAGGAGCAATATCGTCTGGTAATTCGTCGAGCGCATGTCATCGGTGTAAACCCCGCCTGGAGGTAAGCGCTTGTCACTGCTTATACATGACCGCTAAATGTTTCTGCCGTAGGAGCAAAAGTTAAGTGGCTTTTCTCATTACGATTGTCTTGACGGTGTGGGCGCCTTGGGTTTGATATGGGAAGTTGGCAAATGATGCCATGGGTTAAGAACCTGGTCTCGATCGTAGTGGTCCTACCAACAAACCCACATTTATAGGTATCATCTCAATAATAATAATCTGTGTGACCTCGATGAGAGGATCATAATGGTCTGGCCCAAGATCTTAATTATTTGAAACTCCCTGTCAGCTCTCTCGTGATAAGGTGATACCCATGGTATTCGCTGATTCTCACCATCAGTTTCGTTGCTGTGAACCGAATTCCTCAGATTCCTAACGTTGCCGCATTCAATTGATTCCATTATAGACCTATTTCTGTTGACTTAAGTCATTGCTTTGCGTTACCCCAGCACAGACTAGTCATCCAACGAACAGTAATTCCTAAACTCGTTGTGTGAGTTTCCACTCGTTGCTGGGGTTATTTATTACAAACTCCAGGCGCGCATCTTTCTTCTACTGGACGCTTTTCACAATACATTCACGTCGATATAATGGACTGCTTCAGACTCGGACGTCAGCGTCTGTGATCTGCACGGAGTGTTGGTCTAACAGTGGTGTTATGAAATCACAGTTCTTGGCCAATATCAGATAGACGCGAAACTTTGTAGTAAGATGTTACGTCAATTTTAGTCCCGTGCACTTGTGGTTCAGGATGGGAAAGCGACATGATTTTCGGCAAAAGCGGACATGATTTGACCTAGTTTTAGAACTCCCAGTTGGGGTGTCTGGTGTCATCTCAAGGGAAGTCCATGATAACATGACCGCGCAGTGTGGAGGTTATTGTTTTAGAGGAAAATATCTGTCAAAAGTTGCCAGACGTCAGCAATTTTTCCCCTTACAGATCGGACCAAGATTTGACGCGTGTCTGTCCGTTTGTTAATGTTTGACGTACACATATTTCATAAGTGTTTGTTATAAGAATTAAGTTTCTTTGTAGTTGAACGGCTGTATTGTATATTTAACAACTATCCTATGTTGTATCAGTGTTTAAGCTTATTAAGTGTGGTATCACAATGAGGCTGGGCACATGGAGAGATGAGTGGGTCATTATCCCATTGGACAATTTCCATATTCATGAATGGATTTTCTGATATCAGTGATTTTCTATAGATATTGATATCAGTGATTTTCTGTACATATTGATATCAGTTCCACTAAGATTGTTTGACATGAAATAGGTTTAAATACATTAGGTGCTCCGCTTGTGTAATGGGAGACATAAAGGGGTCAATGAAAGCTTATGGTGTAGCGCTCACATCCTATGGACTGACGTTATGGGGAAGAATGCCCTAACCACGCCAACTTATTGCAGTGGATTTATACGGGTTATTCAAATGGAAGCTGATGTATGGGTTGGTCTCATTTGGTTGGTTGGTCATACATAGCTCGAGGAAACCCTTCGTGCCATGAGTCATGCTGGTCTCTTCTCATGTGAATCTGCTCCGCACTCGCGCATACTCACACGAGTTTTTTTTATAAATACACATATCTGCATGCACTCGCGATATATTCACTAACATACGCACAAACACACACACACACATACACACACACACACACACACACACACACACACACACACACACACACACACACACACACACACACACACACGCACACACACACACACACACACACACACACACACACACACACACACACACACACACACACACACACACACACACACACACACACACACACACACACACACACACACACACCTGGCGTTTGTACCGGGGAAGCATCGCCACTGCGTGCCCCGTCATTAGTGGCCTTCGACATGTCCGAAGTAATTAGTGATCTGGTCAGGCTTCTTGTGAGTAGAGAACTAGCGCCCTGGCCATTGGTCAGGCTTCCGACGTGTAGAGAACTAGCGCCCTGGTCTGGTCAGACTTCCCGCGAGTAGAGATCTTGCGCCCTGGTCTGGTCAGACTTCCGGCGAGTAGAGAACTAGCGCCCTGGTCTGGTCAGGCCTCTTGAGAGTAGAGAACTAGCGCCCTGGCCTGGTCAGGCTTCCGACGTGTAGAGAACTAGCACACTGGCCTGGTCAGGCTTCCTGGGAGTAGAGAACTAGCGCCCTGGTCAGGTCAGGCTTCCGACGTGTAGAGAACTAGCGCCCTGGTCTGGTCAGGCTTCCTGCGAGTAGAGAACTAGCGCCCTGGTCTGGTCAGGCTTCCTGGGAGTAGAGAACTAGCGCCCTGGTCTGGTCAGGCTTCCGACGTGTAGAGAACTAGCGCCCTAGTCTGGTCAGACTTCCCGCGAGTAGAGAACTAGCGCCCTGGTCTGGTCAGGCTTCCTGGGAGTAGAGAACTAGCGCCCTGGTCTGGTCAGGCTTCCTGGGAGTAGAGAACTAGCACCCTGGTCTGGTCAGGCTTCCTGGGAGTAGAGAACTAGCGCCCTGGTCTGGTCAGGCTTCCTGGGAGTAGAGAACTAGCGCCCTGGTCTGGTCAGGCTTCCGACGAGTCGAGAACTAGCGCCCTGGCCATTGGTCCGGCCACCCTTCATGTTATCTACAGGGGAGGAATCCGGCATGGACGATTACCGCGAGGAGGGGAGCATGATAAGGTGATGTTTGGTCTCCATTGCGTTATGGACCATATGATTGGTTAAGCGTCACTTCTTCGTTGACATCTCTAACCAGGGCCAGGTTAATGAGTGAGAGCGGTTGTCTCTATTTGTCATGACGGATGCTGTATTGAAACAAGGTGACAGGATATGAGTACACCATTGGTAGAATTGATGTTTTGAAGGACTGAAGTAAATGATTGCTGCTTTCGGTTTTAATGGACCAAAGTATGGGTTCTTCTTCCCTTAACGGATGTGATGAAATTGTTTGAGGTATTCTAAGTATCAAACGACCTATGTTAATATCCATGTTGGATTTAATTAGGACAAAAACGGCAATTTGCCTGATTTGATGGCATGTGTTCAGTCGGGTGTGTGTTTCTGGCGACACATTCCTGGTGAGGAGCTGTTGTCTGGCCCCTGGGATCCACCTCACCTGGCGTTTAATCACTGACTGGATAATCCGAGCTGTGTCAAGGTGGCGTAAACCAATCATCTTCTCTATGATATAAGATACAGGCTAGTGCTTGCCGGATTACGATCTGGAGTCACTGATACATCGAGTATCATCTGGCAAGCTAACTTTCATACCAGGGAGGAGTCTCGTGCAATAGGGGTAGCAGTCTGCTGATAGCCACCCGTTCTCACCGATCTTTACCCGATTTCGTCGGGTTTCAAGGGTTATGTCTTCAAACGGTTATGCATCTGTTCAAACCAGACATCTACTGCCCGCCCCCTCACTTTACCCGACCACACCTCACCCCGACCCCCTATCTGAGTCCTCACACCGAACGTGATAGAGTAGTATTATATTGACAACATGGCTGCCATGTTTCGTCTTCCACCCCAGGACAGTTTGTTTGTCGCTCTCGCCACAACCAGTCCCCACGCGTCCCCACGCGTCGCTTCGCTTCGCCAAGTGGATGTCCCTGTTTGGGCTAATTAACTTCCTTTTCTAGTTCGAGTTGCTTCTCACAAGAGAGTTCGGCGGGGCAATGGTAATCCCACGTGGTAATAAACAGACAGCAGTTGATTCCGACGTAAGCTTTATTTCCATTGTTATAACTATTTATAATTTGCGTAGTTGACAACACCCAAGTTCGTTGATCGGCTTTGTAGAGTGGCAGCAGCTACTTTCGGTGGCTGGGGGGTGTGTGTGTTGAGGGTGAGAAGGCGCTTCTTTTACACATCATCCCTACACGTGCCCCGGTCACTGTTTTTCCTTAACAGCACCTTCCTCTTCTTAACATCATTACATGCATCATAACTTCCCCCTATGATCGACACCTTCCTCTTCTTAACATCATTACATGCATCATAACTTCCCCCTGTGATCGACACCTTCCTCCTCTTTACATCATTACATGCATCATAACTTCCCCCTATGATCGACACCTTCCTCCTCTTAACATCATTACATGCATCATAACTTCCCCCTATGATCGACACCTTCCTCCTCTTAACATCATTACATGCATCATAACTTCTCCCTATGATCGACACCTTCCTCTTCTTAACATCATTACATGCTCGACACCTTCCTCCTCTTAACATCATTACATGCATCATAACTTCCCCCTATGATCGACACCTTCCTCCTCTTAACATCATTACATGCATCATAACTTTCCCACATCAAAGAATGTGTAGTGCATTCGACATTTCAATTACTACTACGCTGTAATATCTATAACTTAACGCGACCGCGACTATGTGACCATTCCATACCGCAGCTCTTTCATCAAAGGGGTTAACTATGTGGCTGATGACATTAATTGACATCCACTGGCTACTCAAACTTGATGACGACCACTTCCAAGAGCGAGGACCGAGGTTTCTGGAACGTTTGTTTACAACATCAGAGGCGCGGATCACCGCGACCTGTCCACACCTGTAAAGGGTTTCCCTGCTCTCGTCCGACTTGACACCGTGTTCCCACACGGTATTCCTCGTGGCTTGATGTTTCCTTGCCTGGCCGTTCTAACCTCATCGGGTCTGACAAAGCGACTTGCCGCGTAACACGAATCACTCATGCGCCATTTGCGCAGACTTTTCCCTGTCCAATAATTCCGTGATTATGTTGTGTTTTTGATCAACATACACACTATTCAGCTGCTCAATACGGATATAAGATTACCTATCGCGTCCCTTTAAATGCCGCCCCTGCCTGCCCAGTCCCTACACAGGACACCGCATGTTACCTGACCCATCCGTCCAGACCTTACACAGGACACCGCATGTTACTTGACCCGTCCGTCCAGACCTTACACAGGACACTTGTTACCTGACCCGTCCAGACACAGGACACCGCATGACCGAGGTGTTCTGTTACCTGACCCGTCCGTCCAGATCTTACACAGGACACCGCATGTTACCCGTGACGCGGATCACCGCATGTCCAGACCACACCTGTACACAGGTTACCTGACCCGCATCCAGTCCCCGTCCGTCCAGACCTTACACAGGACACCGCATGTTACTTGACCCGCCGTCCAGACCTTACACAGGACACCGCATGTTACTTGACCCGTCCGTCCAGACCTTACACAGGACACCGCATGTTACTTGACCCGTCCGTCCAGACCTTACACAGGACACCGCATGTTACCATGACCCGTCCGTCCAGACCTTACACAGTCCACCGCAATTGACCCGTCCGTCCAGACCTTACACAGTGTTTACCTGACCCGTCCGTCCAGACTTACACAGGACACCGCATGTTACTTGACCCGTCCGTCCAGATACACAGGACACCGCATGTTACTTGACCCGTCCCGTCCAGATCTTACACCACCGCATGTTACTTGACCCGTCCGTCCAGACCTTACACAGGCCCGTCCGTCCAGACCTTACACAGGACACCGCATGTTACTTGACCCGTCCGTCCAGACCTTACACAGGACCCGCATGTTACTTGACCCGTCCGTCCAGACTTACACACAGGACACCGCATGTTACTTGACCCGTCCGTCCAGACCTTACACAGGACCTGTTACCTGACCCGTCCGTCCAGACCACAGGACACCGCATGTTACTTGACCCGTCCGTCCAGACCTTACACAGGACACCGCATGTTTACTTGACCCGTCCGTCCAGACCTTACACAGGACACCGCATGTTACTGACCCGTCCATCCAGACCTTACACAGGACACCGCATGTTACTTGACCCGTCCGTCCAGATCTTACCAGGACACCCATGTTACCCCGTCCGTCCAGACCTTACACACCTTACATGTTACACCCGTCCGACACACCGCATGTTACTTGACCCGTCCCGTCCAGACCTTACACAGGACACCGCATGTTACTTGACCCGTCCGCATGTTACACCGCATGTTACCTGACCCGTCCGTGCAGATTGACACCTTGACCCCGTCCCTTACACAGACACCGCATGTTACTTGACCCGTCCGTACACAGGACACCGCATGCATGTTACAGAGGACACCGCATGTTACCCCCGTCCCAGACCTTACAGAGGACACCGATGTTACCTGACCCGTACACACCGATGTTACACCCGTCCGCATGTTACACAGGACCCATGTTACTTGACCCGTCCGTCCAGACCTTACACAGACACCGCATTTACACCCGTCCATGCACAGGACACCGCATGTTTGACCCGACCCGTCCCGTGTTACCCCGTCCATGCAGATCTTACACAGGACACCGCATGTTACCGTCCAGACTTACACAGGACACCGCATGTTACTTGACCCGTCCGTCCAGACCTTACACAGGACACCGCATGTTACCTGACCCGTCGTCCCGTGTTTACTTGACCCGTCCGTCCAGATCTTACACAGGACACCGCATGTTACTTGACCCGTCCCAGACCTCCAGACCTTACACAGGACACCGCATGTTACTTGACCCGTCCGTCCAGACCTTACACAGGACACAGGACACACAGCATGTTACTTGACCCGTCCGTCAGACCTTACACAGGACACCGCATGTTACTTGACCCGTCCGTCCAGACCTTACACAGGACACCGCATGTTACTTGACCCGTCCGTCCAGACCTTACACAGGACACCGCATGTTACTTGACCCGTCCGTCCAGACCTTACAGAGGACACCGCATGTTACCTGACCCGTCCGTCCAGACCTTACAGAGGACACCGCATGTTACCTGACCCGTCCGTCCAGACCTTACACAGGACACCGCATGTTACTTGACCCGTCCGTCCAGACCTTACACAGGACACCGCATGTTACTTGACCCGTCCGTCCAGACCTTACACAGGACACCGCATGTTACCTGACCCGTCCATGCAGATCTTACACAGGACACCGCATGTTACCTGACCCGTCCGTCCAGACCTTACACAGGACACCGCATGTTACTTGACCCGTCCGTCCAGACCTTACACAGGACACCGCATGTTACTTGACCCGTCCATGCAGATCTTACACAGGACACCGCATGTTACTTGACCCGTCCGTCCAGATCTTACACAGGACACCGCATGTTACTTGACCCGTCCGTCCAGACCTTACACAGGACACCGCATGTTACCTGACCCGTCCATGCAGATCTTACACAGGACACCGCATGTTACCTGACCCGTCCGTCCAGACCTTACACAGCGGCCGTTTGGAGCTTGTGTGTGATCGTTTCCATTCACCTTTTTGCGTGCTTAATGCAGAGATGTTGATCTTTCGTGATGTGAACGAGATTTCATCAACAACGGGTCAATGAGCCTGTGCTTATAAGTTTGTTGTTGTTGATATTTACAATGAATGCCTTTTCCATTCTGAAAAGAAAGAGACAGAAGGAGAGAATCGCCGAATGTGGAGGGGAGGTAGTGAGTAGGTTACACCAGGTCGACAGCCTTCTTTGTGGTCTTGTGTCAGACTACAAAAAGGCTGGTACAAAGGTGGCCATTGCCTGCCACTATGCCGTTCTCTCCGCTCGCCGCTACCCCCCATTCCCCCATCAGCATCACTTACATCATCACTGACATCCTCCCCAACAGGTGAGGTGTTTCGGCAGACTGTCGACTTACCTGGATCCACAGAGGGACTCTCCCTTCCGTACCGCTGGTGTTCATCTCAGGCCACACCTGATTCCGGGATGCCATTAACAACATACCCCCCCCCACCCCCCCCACAACTCGCCCCCACCCCCAACCTTCCCAACTCCCAGAGATGGGTTCCAGAGACGGTTATAACTGATTATTACTGTTAATATACATTCTGCCCTCACATCTGGCCCTGTACGTCAGCCCGCGCGTTCACCTGTCGCCACTATTACCCCTGGTCAATTACTCTGTCATTGACGTCATAGAGCCACCAGCTGGGCAACGATACCGACAATCACAGGATGCTGATGTGGTATCCAAGGAGACAGTTTTCTTTCACCTTTACCCTTGTGCATTTGTTTTATTGCCATTCTTTATTTGGTGGAGGTGTTAGAACGAGATCGCAGGGTTTAAGTGGCGGGTATATGGGCGGTGGGTCGTTTAATGTTTGAGTAATGTGTGACATTTTTTTCTTTGATTCTTTATATCAGCATGTGTTTACGTCATTACCTTCATTCTTTATATCAGCGTGTGTTTACCTCATTACCTTGAATCTTTATCTAAACGTGTGTTTACATCATTTCCTTGATTCTTTATATCAGCGTGTTTACATCATAAACTTGATTCTTTAGATCAGCGTGTGTTTACCTCATTATCTTGATTCTTTATATCAGCGTGTGTTTACGTCATTACCTTGATTTTTTATATCAGCGTGGGTTTACGTCATTACCTTGATTCTTTATATCAGCGTGGGTTTACATCATTACCTTGATTCTTTATATCAGCGTGTGTTTATGTCATTACCTTGATTCTTTATATCAGCGTGGGTTTACATCATTACCTTGATTCTTTATATCAGCGTGGGTTTACGTCATTGCCCTGGTTATTAGAAGGAGACGATGAAGTTCTCAATTGACGCCTCACGGCCTCGCCAGACGACCGACCGCTGAGAACCTTCATCTTTGTCGCCTTATGGGGAAACCGTTTTTGATACCACCTGGTAAAGGATCGTTTCAACCCGGTGTGTATGGCGGTTGGGGAATATGAATGTGAGCGTTTTCGCGGGCCACTCTTTTCTCATCCTAGTACCGTCTCAGGTTTTAACGTAGGAGAAGATAGGCGTTTGGCGTTAGTGTCACTGCTCAGGTGCCGAGGAGTTGCCACCGCACATAGCAATCGCGAGTTGATGGTCCGGAGCGCGCAGACCATCGTCATTAGCCGCACTGTGTTTATGACCCATACTCACCCGAGACGCCACGTTTACTTATCCACCCCCCTGTCGTGTCGACAAAATTAAAACACCTGGGGACATTACTCGGCTCCATAAAGACTGGCTTTACCGACGTGTCTTAGACGGCTGTCTACCAACACTGAGTGTGTGAAGTGTGCTCTCGCCCAGAGTGTGTTGGGTAATCGGTTAGTGTGTGGAGTTGAAGGCAGCGGCTCATGTGTGGCTAGACGCGGTTCTTGTTTTATATTGCGCTTCTGTTTATCTTAGTAAAAGGACATGTGAATTTCGTGTTGGGAAACGTGGTGTACTTAGCGCTATTGTCATAATGTGAATAGTAAATACTGGCGATGGTTCGTTGTCGGACTCTGTGAGACGTTATGATGTTGACTGATGTGTTCGAAGGAAAAATCAGGAAACGAGACTTGATCCTTCCGTTATGATGTTAAGGGAGTCGGGTGACGGGTTTTAATGACATTATGATTCTCCCGATTGGGTTAAAAGTTTCGTTATGATAGCGCTTCTAATGCGAACTTCAAAGGCCCAATGAGGCCTGTTCACCTCGACGTGAGTGGAGCCGGTAGACGACACTGAGATCGCATCAATTTCAATTTCACTGTGCGCTACAAGCACCTAACCAACCCCAATTTCAACATTGCTGTGATTTACGAATGCGACTCTCTCACGTAGACCACATATGTCTTCATACATCACCATGTCTGACCGGCTTCTGGGCATTCAGTCGCTGCATTCAATGTAATCCTTAACCAGAGGAATCCTTCAACTAGCCCATTTGAATAAGTATGCCATGGAGAAGATTAGTGGACGACCTCGTCTGTTGTCGGTCATTTCACCAGACGTTATTAATACGAGCGCTTGTGAATGATGACGGATGACACAGATACACACGCTCGCTCTCTCTCTCTCTCTCTCTCTCTCTCTCTCTCTCTCTCTCTCTCTCTCTCTCTCTCTCTCTCTCTCTCTCTCTCTCTCTCTCTCTCGGGTTCATGTCGCCTCATAACACTATGTCCTCCACTTGACAGGGGAAATAGGGGAGTATACGCTGACCTCAATGTGAATGAAATGGCACGCCGCTCTAGCTATTGTCATCCCTGGCAATAGTCGACAAGTATATAGCCTCAACGAGCCTCGCCTGTTAAATCGTAGACACAAAACGTTGGGTGGAATATGTTTTTATTTGCTTTTGGTGGCTTTTGTTGTGTTGTTAATTTGTCTAAGCTTCCTAATTCTGTAAACCACAGTTCTCCTGTCACCTCTCAACTTATTCAATTTGTCCCAAACCGTTCATTTTCGGGCCGCCATTCGTCAGCGGTGGCGCCCTCTCAATGGCATTTCAATTAGTTTTCCTGTATTTAATAGAATATTCAGACCACTTTCGACAATCGGTCATCCCCTAAACAGCTTCCTCCATTTCCGACGAAACTGAAAAAGGATGAATCCGCTATAACACTAAATGATGAAGTGAAGAAAGGCCCTCCGAGTAAGCTCGGTCGGATTGTTGCCTGTGATGGCATTTGATGTGCGCCAGCCGCCTTGATAGCTTCTCTCGACCCACGATACCACCATCCATCAAATTGTATGTGACCGCGTCTCTTCAATACCTGCTCAATCACGTCTCCCTGGTAATTAGTCCCTGCTTGACCCGCGGCCACCCCTCTCTCTCTCCCCTTCACCCCCTCCTCCTCCTCGAACTCACCCCCCACCCCCCGGCCCGGTCTGTCTTATTCAGGAGACCTCTCCAGTATTGCCGACCGCCTTGCCATCTCACTCTAACTAATACCATCTGAATAACATTTTTCAAACGGTTGACATCGTACGTTGAATCTGCGCCCAAACATATCCCGTTTCTTTGCATCGCTGTGATTCACGTGGTCAATCTGACTTTCCTGGTCCCCTGTATCGTGTATAGATAGGGTCAATGGCGAGGATGACTGACCCCTCTGAACCAGACGCCCACCCCATGATGCAACGCGCCGGGGTTTTACTTCAACTATATTAGCGTGTTAAGCAAGTGCAAATAAAGACACCGCAAATGTCACATGTCGCTTTTGTCAAGCCTTCTTTTACCACAAGTCCACAGGTTTTTTCCTGCGAATTACACCGCTTTACCACTGTGGAACAGTCAGTTTTGCTACGCGCAAAAACGATCCAGTTAATTAGTTATTTTTTATCTAATGTATTTTATAGTTTTTTTAACCTCAGTTTTGGAGGAGATATGTGTATAAGTTTAAAGATGGAGAACGGCTCCGGCAAGGACGTATGGTCTGATGTCAATTAGCACTACTTTATTGCCTGTGTTTAGCATTACCCTCACTATTGATACGCTAATAGGCTGTTTCAGAGATTCGCTTCCAATAGCATACATAGATTTCCTTGAGGCTCACCTCTGTAACTCTGATCCTCTAGTTGTTGTCGTCATCACCTCTACTGTGTAGTGCTTTCGTCGTATTTGGAACACCGAATCATAAATCATCGATCGATCTCGGCGCCTTGAACAAATATGTTAACGAGACTTCGACTGGTTGAATATTTACGCACGCCCCTTTCAAGACTTTTCTGATATTATCGCTCAACTCCGCGTGTGTCGAATAGCGTCTGCCACGTGCCATATAAGGTTTATTAATCACGTACCTTCTAAAAGCAAGGCAATCGAGGGAACGCCATAAACATATGGGAGGATGGCGATTGGACTCGACATTGCGGCTAGCAATGGCGGCAGCAGTGGCCAATCTGTCTGTGAAGTTCTTTTGCCACCTTGATCAATTCTGATGATATGTCTCTTTAAGTGAATATTTATCCCGGTCAAACCATGGGCTTAATGGTTCACTGTCATGAATGCACCCCCCCCCCCCCCCCCCCCCCCGTGCTCATGGTGATGTGGAGCAGCAGACGATGGGAACATGTATGACCACTTTGTTGAGATCTTCTTTCTCTTCCAGTCAGTGAACGCCATCAGGATTGTGCCATGTCAAACCGGCTGCTTAGATACGACGCTTTCGCCAGCGCTGACGGAATTAATTTCGAATTGCGATCGCGAATCCTGGAATTGGCGTGGATATACAGACGTCCACGTGTTGTATACGGGGGCGGGGGAGATGTTTGAGGACTGTGAGTGAAAAGCGGACCAGGCGAGGCTGGATGACAGCTCGGCTTGCTTGTCATCTGTATCATAAGGCCGCTGGGTGCCTACGACGCGCGGCAAAGCGATAGTACATCACTAGCCATGTATAGAAGGCAGTGAATGAGCATTAGCCGAGTGAAGGTTATTGTTTTATGGGTTTCATTAGGTCGGGACCCGCCTGCCTCTTGCATTAGCCCACCTCCTTCACGTCTGCTTTAATCATTGGATGTAGGGCAGCTTGGCCACCGCGCGCTACGCGCTTCCTTTTTCGTAGCGCTTGACGGCACTTGTGTATAGGATGAGGTCTGATGGGAAGTCAAATCAACAGATTGAAAGTGTGAGGGACACGAAAATAATCGATAATTTGTCAGACTCCGAAAGCAGACCGAACAATTAACCGTAGTTTTCTACATGGCGTGTTGCGGCGGTCAGTTTGACGTGAGGTTGATGACGTGTTGCGGCGGTCGGTTTGACGTGAGGTTGATGACGTATTGCGGCGGTCAGTTTGACGTGAGGTTGATGACGTATTGCGGCGGTCAGTTTGACGTGAGGTTGATGACGTGTTGCGGCGGTCAGTTTGACGTGAGGTTGATGACGTGTTGCATGAATCGGATTTTCGACGCGTCGCGCAAGTCAGGTGTTGGTATGAACTGTCTGTAGGTAGTTCGCCCCTCTAAGCGCAGCTATGTGAGACCGTAAATGACTCGGCAATTCCCAACTTGTACTGGTTCTTCCTCGACTGTATCTCATTGGATTGCGATATTTAGTAAAACCCAACATCCAACAACGCTCAATTACGGTGTCAAATGTGGCCAGAAATGCTTTCAACCAATACTCATGATACTAGTGGATTATTCTGACGATGGAAATATTGAAGCACCACTTAATATGTAAGGGTCATCAAAATCGACCCCTCAAGAGTTACCGCTACTGGGGCAAACTTCCCCATCTTAACCACAGCCTTACCTTTCTTACCTGTACAACTTCAATTTCAATTTTGTCGTCGGGGGTACTTAAAAGATTGATGACAGCTGGTTGTTGTTAACGTGAGCAGAACAGTCACGTGACCTCAATATGACCTCAATATAGGCCGTATAATTGAGGTAATATCGCCATCTTGATCATTGAAGGCTGAGACAGGTTCAAAATAATGCCCTTCTTCCGACATGTCCAACAAGACCTGAAAACGCTCAGTTCATACTGAACTTATCTTGTCAAATTATCCTTGAGAATAAAACCTGTGGATGCTGAATACAGTGACTATTTGATTCAAGGTGCGTGGAACTCCAAACATGGGTTCCGAGCGACATGCATTAAGTCATCAGGGGCTGTTGACGCGGCGGCCCTTGCTCTCATGAGGGCGGCGCTGGAATATGACAAGATGAGATTAGTGGTTTCTCCGATCATCGACGGGGAAGCACCGTGATAGTACAGAAGCCACATCACTGATACTACTCGCTATCATTGAGGCTTATTGTATCAGCCAAAAGGGATTTAATAGAGAATCATAGCGTCTTCGAATCCTTTCAGCGAGCATCCCAGTTTTGCTATTCCATTAACTTATGTGCAGTATGAGAAATGGATATTTTACAGCCACTGTGTTGCATTCACCGCGAAATATACCCCCCCCCCCCCCCCCCCCCCCCAACGCTCTCTTGGCAATGGTGCCACACACCGCTTGCCCAGTGCCATAACAAGTTGTCTTATCCCCTGGTGATAATCATCACTCACCCCACGTAGCATCGTGATCAGAGCTGATGGTCACCCGGACATGAGTTTCTTTTCTATTTGCTTACAGTTGCATTGGTACTCACAACGTGACGTTGTCTTCAATGTAACATGATAATAACGGAAACTGAATAGTTTATGAAATTATAAAACATGTTTAAAGACAAAGAGTGATGATAAATATGGCGGCATCCCTGGGTTAATATTACCACAGGTGAATATCAATGACACATTGAGGACGGGGGTCTTCTTTAAACTGCCGGCTAATAACATAGACACTGAGGTCTGGTTTTGAAGTTTGTAGCTTAGCGTTCTATGTAAAGCATACATCAAGCATTGTCTGTTGCTTGTATTCATACCGCGCCATGATGTGAAGTCACGCCCCCCTCCGCACAATATGCAATGTTTATCCATAGTCAGTACTCCAATTACGCGCTAATCCCGGGTTAATTACATCAAATTAATTACTAAAGTCATCCGGGTTTTATTGCCCAGTAGGTGATTACCCCTACATCTATCTGAAACCACCAGTCATTCAGGTGTAATTATATCTACTCACCGTGATGGACTGGCCGGTGGTAGGTAGGTCAACATACACTGCCCATCGTTACGGCCAAACTCATCAACACACACACATATATACACACATATATATATATATATATATATATATATATATATATATATATAATATATATATATATATATATATATATATATATATATATATATATATGTGTGTGTGTGTGTGTGTGTGTGTGTGTGTGCGTGCATGCGTATGTGTGTGTGTTGGTGTGTGTGTCACAAAGATTGATGTATTAGCGCAAGTTAAATCATCACATAGACTGTGCTTGATCAAGTCGGCATATATTAAATTAGACCAAAAAAACTGAACAATGGCGTGGTCTGGATGCTACCAATGCCTACTTTGTCATATATGATCCATCAATCAATGTATCATTCAATAACACCACCTAGTTGCTCCTCTCAGTTAGGCTCCCCCAACACACAGTTGCTCAAACACATTTTCTGTCACTCTCTTACTTCTGTCATTATCTCCTCCTTTTTTACAACCGACTATCTCTCCATCTGAAAGATCCTCAAATGTCGGTGTGCAATATTCGCCTTTCATCTAAGAACCCTCGAACTTCATGTTTTTGTTTCGTATAATTTCGTCTTAATCTCTAATGTTCCATCTTAATAGGAGACGCACATGCTTCCGTAATTGTCATGTATGTCAGTGGGTCATATCAGACAGGCTTAGAGTTTTTGCCTTAGCTTTCGTGTGGCTTGCTTGAATTTGATATATATTGTCGGTAAAAATGTGCGTTCCCACTCAAGAGTTTCATGTCATCGTATGTGTTTGATTTGATGCTACATCTTTGCTTTCATTGGTGATTGTTCCCTAATGATGGCAGCGAACGCCATTGAGGGAGCCCACTTGAAGCCATCGTCAGGCAATATACATCAGTTCCATGGCAGTATACAACCAGCTAGCAACAAGGAGCTGTTTGTAGTTGTTATATTGACGATCGAATGATTGTTCGAGTAATATACGCCTGTAATTAACACCTTATTTAGAGAGTTTGCATGTAGTTCCTCATCATCTTGGCGATATAGCAATGGCAAAAACAGCGGGAGACAGAACACGGTACGATCGCTGTTTGTAGGTCAACTCGTGTTGTTCAATCGGTCGCTATGCTTTTATCGTCCTCTGGTTTTTTTCTTCCCCGGCACGAAGTTCTCCGCTAGAAGTAGCCTATGTTCGGGGTTGTTGACTTGTCCGTAGCCCGGAATGTGACACAGATTTCGTCTCGACTGGGTTCAGTTGCCTGTTCTTCTCGCTGTCGTGTATGAATTCGTTTCTAAAGATGTTGCACGCAACTACTTGCCTGTTGCCCACTGAAAAACGGTATCTGTCACATGACCAACGAACACAGAACGTTATTAATGGTTAAAGCACACATCCTGAATCGTGCCAGGTTTCCCGGGCGCGCGCGCGTTCACACTTTTTGGTACGTTTTTAACTTACTTTATTCTGTGTTTTTAAAGATCATTTCAGCGGCAAAAAAAAAGATCGTTGACGCGGTTTTATGAAATGAATGAGTGCGAGCGCGAGCAGTGGGTCGAACTATGTCAGCAGGAGGGAGCATGTACAGCCCGCTCACAGGTTACGTGGCGCAGCCAGTCATTGTACAACAGCCCTATTATTGTCAAAAACCTAGTTCCGGCAGACTTCGCCCGAGTCCCGTCCCCGAGGCGCTCCAGCACTCACCGAATGCATGTACTCGTAGCGTTCTCGGTGCACCCGGACTCGATATAACATCAAATTAAAAATACAAGCACAGCATGCCATAATGGTTATTGTATTGACCGCCCTCATATTGTTACGTAGCGGGGCTTGGCTTTTGCGATTGGTTCATTTCGAGGCGACTGACACTCCCATCAACTTCATTCCGCTGTTACATAGCAGGTCCATGAATACAGATAACAACACCTATGTTGCAAGTACGCTCTAACGGTTTCCCTTGATAAGCCCTATTTTGGATGAAGTAACACCTAGCAGTCTCTCGGCGTCTTCGCTGCCATTGAAGGCGTCGTGTGGACAGTGGAACTCTACTGGGAGTTAGAACAATGAGCTCCGAGAAACGCGCCCAATTCACAGCCTTATTTCCTTCTCACGAACTGCCGACGTGGCGTATAACACACCTCGCCTTCAGTTCCCCAGCGACTTCATCGACGTCATGATCAGATATTATGTTTCGTGGTCATCTTCGGAACCCAGCCTTACTTACACAACCCCAGTGTCTTTATAACCTGCTACACCCCATGCCGACTGGACCCGACAAAACCCGGCCAGTTCATTAATGGAATACGTGCGGATAATCCTCATTGGGAGAAGAGGTCGTTCGTACTTGGCGTACCCTGTTGATCCTACGAGCCCTGGGGGCCCTTTTTCTAATGACGTCTGCCTCCTGGAGCGCTTGTAGACGGTAGGTCATACCCTGCCCACCTGCTATTCATGTCTGCACGGCCACCGCTCCGGCCGTCGTCACTTCACTGGGCCGCCCGACTAACACCCGACAAAGCACGTAATTCCTGACGTCAGCGTGTATTAGTTGAAGCTTTAGTAGAATAAGATTGGATGTGGAAGCAGACGCCCCTACCCCTTCAGATATACACCCGCCGTCTTATTGGCTTTTAAGGGCTGTATGGGTCGAGGATTTTTTACCCCAAAAGATTTGGACGTGGTCAAGTCAGGTGACGTAACAGGCAGACTGTAGGACCCGACGACACTCGCGGAATGACGTTATCCGCTCACAGAACGGCTCACGCCCTTGGCAACTAAGATGCGGCGGTTTGAATAACCTACCTGTGTTGATAAGTTGGCTTCAGCACTGTGAGCACATTGGCGGGTCCGTGTGTTTGTAGCGGCGCTGGGAGCTCGCGTGTGACGTATGTTCACTGGGTCCTGCTATCCAGTCGGCGGCGGTAATACGCTCACAGCTTGCTACCGGGATTCATGACGTCGTGTGCCTGGACGGATGCGTGCGCCACAGCCACTGGGGTCCACATTTTAGTGGACACATTGTTTTTTTTATGCCTGCTACAACCTCCAGTCGGTCGAACTCGCCGAGCTAGTGGTTATACACGGGAGCACGTGAAGCAGGAGAGGAGACGAAGGCCCGGATGGCTGGCTTTGTTGGCGCTGGAGTTGGCTGATTTGGGCCCAGCTGACTGGCACGCAGATCTCTTGTGTCATACATGGCTGTATTAATTCTGGCCTAGATGCAATGACACGGACTTGTTTGTCGGATAGCTTGTAGTAAGCATACAAACTTAACATCGCTCAGACAACTCGTCTCGTGTTGAAGGGATGAGTGATTTCTTGTTTTCGTCTCGACATTGACATCAGATCGAGTGCTTGGCTTGGAGGTGAGTCGACGTGGGCTGTGGTTCTCAGCGACCTCACGACCAGGACGTTGGATATAAACGCCGCTCTCACATAATAGACATACACTCAAAACGCCGAGAGAACTATACAACGCGCGATGAGCGTTCAAAGTTAATTATATACGTTTGTAGTGCGGGTGAGCGCGGAGTATTTGGGCAGAGCGCGGTGCCCCCAGCAGGTTGTTAAGGCGGCTGTGGGTGATTCTGTAGTAGCGGCAGACTCGGAGCGGGATACCTGTTCCAACCGGGCACCGCCGTGGACTTGCCATTCATTAGATGTGGCAGCAGCAGCCGTGGAGGGAGGAAGCTGGCAGGCAGTGAGGGATAGCTGCCCCATCCTATGCCTCACGAGGCTAGCTACTCGCAGAAGAAGACAAGGAGGCCGCGGCGGAGGAGGAGGGTTTGTGAAGAGGACTGACCGGGGCAGCCGCTCTCCTGGGAAGGAGTAAAAACCCTGTCTCTTCAACTCTCCCATCTTACCTTCACCGTGTCGTCGACTTGGCATCATCGTCGTCGTCTTGGCATCGTCGTCGTCGACTTGGCATCGTCGTCGTCGTCGGCTTCGTCACTTCCGGATCGTGTCGGTCATATCTCTGAGGATACTTGTTCTGAGTTTGATTTCTACTTACCTGTGTGTTTCCTGCTGGTTAGCGCCTGATTACTTACACGTTACCTTATGGTTACCTGCAGAATGAGGGATCATTCAAGAGGTCCATTCTTTAAAGCTGCCCCTCAGCACGGAGCCTCCGGATCATCCACTGCAAAACACCCCATTATCGCAGCCATTCTTTAGTCCACCTGTTTGCCAGCTCATTATTTCGCCCAGTACACCTCAGTGTTTCTTCTCATAGCATTGTTAGCACAGCCCGTTACAGTTTGCGGACGTAGAGGGTCGAGGTTACCCTCACAGTCAGCTGGAAGTCGAAGGTCGCTCTCACGTACCCTTCCGCCCGCACGCCGTGTCCGGTTTCTTGGTCTACAACGTCTGCATATCTGGTGTTGTCCGCACTCGTCTGTTTGTATGGAGCGCCTATCTGGGCTTCGTGTCTTATCCCTGATGTAGTGTGTGATTGACTGTGCTGGAGTTATGTGCCATTTCCCTGTCGACGTGGTCAGCCTGCACACGACCCAGTCGCCATCTTATCTCTTCTCATGACCCGACCCGGCCTGTGACGATCGCAGCTCACACAAGCAAACCTTACCTACTCATTTGCTCAACCACATTAACACGGTACTGTTCCATCCATGTCTTGTACATAAAAGTGCGTGGAATCTCTTTCACTTCAATCGTTTCGTCACGACTCTCACCTCCACCAAGAGAGAGAGGTTTGTCACTCACGACACTGCTTTACCTGCACCAAGGTGACACGCTTTAGCGTAGAGGAGCAGCGATTGGCCCGCCTGGCCCGTGAAGGTTCCCCCACTACGGTCTCATCATCGGGTCGAGCGTGTCGAAGCCGAAGCAGATGGGTCGCCGCCGGAAATGGCGATGGCGGGAAGTCATTCCCAACTCCACCTGCATATGCTTCCGTCGTAAAGAACGCCAGCCACAATGGCAGGCTATTGCCGAGGACGAGCTCGAAGATGCTTCACCGGTAAGTTACCCACAAAATAAACTTCATTATGACCTTGAACCCACCCCGTGAGCTTGATTGAGAGGGGTTCTATTGTGTATATTGCAAATGTGTTGGAGTGAACACTTGGAAAAATGGCCGCAACCTGTGACCTGATATGTTTGACCTACAGTGCAACCTGTAACCTGATATGTTTGACCTACAGTGCAACCTGTGACCTGATATGTTTGACCTACAGTGTGTGTTTTTTTTACTCTGTCGATAACTTATCGCGTTGCATTCGTAGGCCGAGACGGGCCTTGTCGATATCCGCCGATAAAAACCACAATGAATGTCTCCATCTGTCGATGATTATCAGAAAACAGTATGCGTATAGATGTACTCCATCGCCCGGACTACTTTTCAACAAGCGAAAACATACTGACAAGTACTTATATGAACTCGTATATTCGCATAACCTTGTTGATCAGGGCAAAGTTGTAGTGGTAACAATACCCCCACCCCGGCTTACCCCACTCATGCCGTCTCTCTCTCTCTCTCTCTCTCTCTCTCTCTCTCTCTCTCTCTCTCTCTCTCTCTCTCTCTCTCTCTCTCTCTCTCTCTCTCTCTCACACACACACACACTCACTCTCTCTCTCTCTCACCCACTCACTCACTCACTCACTCACTCACTCACTCACTCTCACTCACTCACTCACTCACTCACTCACTCACTCACTCACTCACTCACTCACTCACTCACTATTCTTTCTTTCTTTCCTCTTTCTCTCGCTCTCTCACCTTGCTTTCTTTCCTCTTTCTTCTCTCGCTCTCTCGCTCATCACTCTTCTTTCTCTCTACTCCTCTCTCTCCTTCTCCCTCTCTCTCTTTCTCTCTCTCTTCTCTCTCTTTCCTCTCTCTTTCTCTCTATCTCTCTCTCCTTTCTTTTTGTTCTTTCTCTCTATTCTTTCTTTCTCTCTCTCACTCTCCCTCTCCCGCTCTCTCCCTCTTTCTTCTCTATCTTTCTTCTCTCTCTCTCTCTCTCTTTCTTTCTCTCTCTCCTTTCTTTGTCTCTCTCACACACTCTCCTTTCTTTGTCTCTTTCTTTGTCTCTTTCTCTCACACACACATGCACACACACACACACACACACACACACACACACACACACACACACACACACACACACACACAATAACACATATTTATCAAACGCGCGTCTGTTTTCCTGGAAACAATCAAAGTCTCTAGATTGCTGACTGTTCGGGGTAAAAACGTTGACACTTTGCTCGTCACAACCCAACTGCCGCCATAGCTACTGGGTGCTCTGGCGTTTTCAGTTAGTACGTGATAACCATTGGCCTTCTGCATATGTCAGAAGCTAAAACAAACCGTCTTGTCGTCAAATCACGTTTAACGGCTCTGTCAACAGCTCCACGGTCGGCAGGTCACAGAGTGGAGTGGCTTAAACAGGGTGCGGAACACGCAGTCGTATAAACGCCGGTTTAGGTGATATGCGCGCATACTAACGCCGACTTGTGACCAGCATTTTAGCAAATATGTATTCGTGGCAGAAAATAAGAGTGAAATGTAAAGATAAAACGAGTAATTGTCAGTCTGTTACGTACGGTGTGAAGCAGGGAGGTGACATTTCGCCAGTTGTGTTTGTAATTTATATTGATGAACTGCTTCTAGGACTTGGTAAAGCCGGTGTTAGGTTATACATTGTGTGGTGCTATAGGATATGCAGAGGATGCCACTTTGTTAGCTACATCTCGAATGTCACTGAACAGCAGTCTGAAATTCAACATAGACAAGAGTGGTATTTGCATTTGGGAGTAAAATTAATTGTGTACAATTTCAAAATCATCAACTTGAAAATGTCCATGTTTGCCACATGATAGGAGTCGGGATAGATAAGGACAGAATAGAGGTAGCTGTGGCAGATTAGATAGATAAGGACAGAATAGAGGTAGCTGTGGCAGATTAGATAGATAAGGACAGAATAGAGGTAGCTGTGGCGGATTAGATAGATAAGGACAGAATAGAGGTAGCTGTGGCAAAATATAAATTTTTTCAATCGTATTGCATGTCCGTCGATGGTAGTCAGTTGTGGGCCTTTTCGTCAGGAGTCTGTTAATGGTTTTACGTTGGATTCCAGATATTCATAAGCGCTATTTACATGTGATTTGAAATCATGCGGTGTCGGTAGGTGAGGTCAGCATGTCGGTGGGTGAGGTCAGCCAGTCGGTAGGTGAGGTCAGCATGTCGGTGGGTGAGGTCAGCCTGTCAGTGGGGGAGGTCAGCATGTCGGTGGGTGAGGTCAGTCTGTCGGTGGACTTTGCTAAATCCAGTTTTACCACGTTTGTAACTGGCATGAGTTATTCTACTCAAGTGTGTACCTGAGCGTACGTGCTTACAACTTTATGGAGGACTGCTCGGTTATCTTGTTATAACTGGGTGGCAAATAGTATGTAGGCCAAGGAGTGGTGTTTGCTTTGATGGGGTCTTGGTTATAAAGTGATTTACCGAAGAGAGTTTTAGCTAATAATTGATAGGTGCTGTTTTCATGGCAAATGCATGATTATAGTGGCTGGGTATGGTTACCACGTTGTATAAGGGAATAGTGTGGTTATAATAAATGGGGTACTAGAATCATACATAGAGGAAGGGGAGAGGGAGAGAGGAGAGAGAGAGAGAGAGAGAGAGAGATATGACAGCATGGTCACAGGAACACTGCGTGGTGGTATCGTCAGCACTAATTCTACTTGAGTATGAATGAGTATTTATCTGTGACTGAGCTGGCTTCAGCGGTCCTAATTTGCTGCCCTCCCCCACTCTATGATAGGACAGTAGCAGCAGTCAAACTGCTGGTGGTCGTAGGCGGACACGGTCCATCATAGGCCTTAACCTGGCTTGTATTCGGGTCTGTTTGATTGTACTGGGTATACTGATTATACTGGGTATACTGATTGTACTGGGTATACTGATTGCACTGGGTTTACTGATTGTACTGGGTATACTGATTGTACTGTGTATACTGATTGTACTGGGTATACGTTTTGATCTGAAGCCAGCGATACTCTGGGAGTAGCGTGGGTTTACCACATGCGCGGGGTATTGACGTAAGAGAAGCACGTTGTTGTGAGGTTTGAGCGGCTCCAATGAAAGTCCACTCTCTGTCTGTCTGTCTGTCTGTCTGTCTGTCTGTCTGTCTATCTGTCTGTCTGTCTGTCTATCTGTGAGATTGTATTGTTGAAATGGTCTGCAAATAGATAAGTGACCATTGATTTGGACGAGAGAGGCGCACTTACGTTGGAGACGTGGTCATAGGATGACGAGGAAGTTAGAGTGGAAATGGTCTTCTGTTAAAACAATCCCCATGGCAGAAATGGGGTGCGTCCTTGTGTAATTGCAAAGAACGTTCGTTAGAAATGGCCCTTTGTTATTGCATAGGCTATGAGGTCAAATGAAATGTCCTTTGGTAATTACAGAGCGCATTGGGTGCGGTGAGAATAGCTATTTCCTTTAACTGTGGACATGGGTATTGACGATATGGCCATTGGCATTAGCAGTGGACATGTGGGTTTTGTAGTTCAGTGGCCATTGGCGTTATAGTAGCCATGTTGGTATTGAGGAAATTTAACACTGGGTGTATGGGCCTACGCTTTATCAAACATATGTAGGTAGTATAGACATGAGCCATGTTTATTACATTGAAGACGTGGATTCTTGGGCTTTTATTGCTGTTATCAGATAGTAAAGCTTCAACATGAATCAACTAGGGCCGTCTCCGATATGGGGTAAGCGGTCATATAGAGTTTTATGAACTTCTACGTACAAGGAATCGTGAGTTATGCAAGTGTTGCCTTTAATCAGTTTAAGTAACTTTAGGCAGAAACACCCCCCCCCCCCCCACCCCCCACCCGCGCCATATTGTCCCTCAGACATCTACCTGGCCAGTAGGCAATTGATCAGAAACTCTGCTACGCGTCTTACACGAGTTCCGTTGGAGTGACAATTTGTTACATTGAGTAAAGCCAGAAGAGTGAGATCGACTCTGGGCCAATTCCCTCCGACGATGCCGTGCCAATTGAATAATGCAATCGTTCCGGCCTGCCAATGAAGGTGGCTGTGATTAAGTTCAGAGCGCTGCCCAGGTGGGACGAGAGTGTTTGAAGCTTTAGTTGGCGTAACCGGACAGAATAGCCGCTGCCTTTCAGTCGAAGATCGATTGCGATTATGTAGGCAAAGGACGACATGGCACTTGGGTGGGCAGTGAGGAGTGAGTGGTCATTGGGTGGTTATTGAGAAGCGACGTCCGGAGAACATCCCCGGTCGTGAAGTCAGCGGCCACGACGTCCAATTCCCTCATCGATTGCATCGAGTTATAACATGATTACTTACATAAGCGTGCAGTGATTGGGCGCTTGAGATTTGACTGTCACGAGAGTTGGGTCGCTTTATTGAACTGAGGGCAGCGTGTTGGTCGTTAAGAGTAGTGGTTTAGTGAGCGGCGCCCCAAATTGTCCACCTCTACTGCAGCTAATGGGGTGGTTTATTTTCATGGACATAGCACATAATAATTATGAATTAAAATGGAGAACAATGAATGATCAAAACAATGAATAATGACATTGAATGGTCCGTCAATGAATGATGCGCGACCCATGGCGTACGCGTGACATGGCTACATACACCATGCGTCATGCGCACGCGCAGCCTGTGTAAGTTGTGGCCCCGTGTGAGTTGAGCTGAAGTATGTGATGAGACCTAAACAGGATGCGCGCGCACACGCGCCATTATATCATGTATCGATCGGATATATCATTCCCTAATCTGCAATCAGAGTCAATTTTAGTATGCTTTTGAGTGGTGTAATTCATTATAATTCCATAACCGCGCTTCGTTGCCGAATAATAAAGGACTATGGTGTTTTGTTAGCGTCTCATTGAATCGACTATTACTCTGTTACCTGCCTCTTAAATACGTCTTCTTATTTTATAAATATTGCCGCTTCTAAAATGGTGATATCTGATGGAATAGGTCAATAGTTCTCTACACAACCCTGACCAGCCGGCTGGTGATACGCTATTGGGGCCGTCTTCGTATGACCGGATGCCTGGACTACTCTGTCGTTAGCATGTCAATCCGTCATACAATTCTCATATCCACAGCAATGCGTCATCAAAGGTGATTCCAACTTTCTGTCATATTCTATAAAACGCAGTTCTTATTCTTCAACCATATGCTATAAAACGCAGTTCTTATTCTTCAACCATATGCTGTGAAATGCAGTTTTTATTCCTCAACCAAATGCTATAAAACGCATTTCTTATCCTTCGACCATATGCTATAACACGCTGTTGTTATTCTTCAATGATATGCTATTAAAAGCAGTTTTATCTCCCGACCATATGCTATAACACGCTGTTGTTATCCTTCAATGATATGGTATTAAAAGCAGTTTTTATCTCCCGACCATATGCTATAACACGCTGTTGTTATCCTTCAATGATATGGTATTAAAAGCAGTTTTTATCTCCCGACCATATGCTATAACACGCTGTTGTTATCCTTCAATGATATGGTATTAAAAGCAGTTTTTATCTCCCGACCATATGCTATAACACGCTGTTGTTATCCTTCAATGATATGGTATTAAAAGCAGTTTTTATCTCCCGACCATATGCTATAACACGCTGTTGTTATCCTTCAATGATATGGTATTAAAAGCAGTTTTTATCTCCCGACCATATGCTATAACACGCTGTTGTTATCCTTCAATGATATGGTATTAAAAGCAGTTTTTATCTCCCGACCATATGCTATAACACGCTGTTGTTATCCTTCAATGATATGGTATTAAAAGCAGTTTTTATCTCCCGACCATATGCTATAACACGCTGTTGTTATCCTTCAATGATATGGTATTAAAAGCAGTTTTTATCTCCCGACCATATGCTATAACACGCTGTTGTTATCCTTCAATGATATGGTATTAAAAGCAGTTTTTATCTCCCCCGACCATATGCTATAACACGCTGTTGTTATCCTTCAATGATATGGTATTAAAAGCAGTTTTTTATCTCCCGACCATATGCTATAACACGCTGTTGTTATCCTTCAATGATATGGTATTAAAAGCAGTTTTTTATCTCCCGACCATATGCTATAACACGCTGTTGTTATCCTTCAATGATATGGTATTAAAAGCAGTTTTTATCTCCCGACCATATGCTATAACACGCTGTTGTTATCCTTCAATGATATGGTATTAAAAGCAGTTTTATCTCCCGACCATATGCTATAACACGCTGTTGTTATCCTTCAATGATATGGTATTAAAAGCAGTTTTTATCTCCCGACCATATGCTATAATGCTATAACACGCTGTTGTTATCCTTCAATGATATGGTATTAAAAATCAGTTTTTATCTCCCGACCATATGCTATAACACGCTGTTGTTATCCTTCAATGATATGGTATTAAAAGCAGTTTTTATCTCCCGACCATATGCTATAACACGCTGTTGTTATCCTTCAATGATATGGTATTAAAAGCAGTTTTTATCTCCCGACCATATGCTATAACACGCTGTTGTTATCCTTCAATGATATGGTATTAAAGCAGTTTTTATCTCCCGACCATATGCTATAACACGCTGTTGTTATCCTTCAATGATATGGTATTAAAAGCAGTTTTTATCTCCCGACCATATGCTATAACACGCTGTTGTTATCCTCCTTCAATGATATGGTTGTTATTAAAAAAGCAGTTTTTATCTCCCGACCATATGCTATAACACGCTGTTGTTATCCTTCAATGATATGGTATTAAAAGCAGTTTTTATCTCCCGACCATATGCTATAACACGCTGTTGTTATCCTTCAATGATATGGTATTAAAAGCAGTTTTTATCTCCCGACCATATGCTATAACACGCTGTTGTTATCCTTCAATGATATGGTATTAAAAGCAGTTTTTATCTCCCGACCATATGCTATAACACGCTGTTGTTATCCTTCAATGATATGGTATTAAAAGCAGTTTTTATCTCCCGACCATATGCTATAACACGCTGTTGTTATCCTTCAATGATATGGTATTAAAAGCAGTTTTTTATCTCCCGACCATATGCTATAACACGCTGTTGTTATCCTTCAATGATATGGTATTAAAAGCAGTTTTTTATCTCCCGACCATATGCTATAACACGCTGTTGTTATCCTTCAATGATATGGTATTAAAAGCAGTTTTTATCTCCCGACCATATGCTATAACACGCACGTTGTTGTTATCCTTCAATGATATGGTATTAAAAGCAGTTTTTATCTCCCGACCATATGCTATAACACGCTGTTGTTTATCCTTCAATGATATGGTATTAAAAGCAGTTTTTATCTCCCGACCATATGCTATAACACGCTGTTGTTATCCTTCAATGATATGGTATTAAAAGCAGTTTTTTTATCTCCCGACCATATGCTATAACACGCTGTTGTTATCCTTCAATGATATGGTATTAAAAGCAGTTTTTATCTCCCGACCATATGCTATAACACGCTGTTGTTATCCTTCAATGATATGGTATTAAAAGCAGTTTTTTATCTCCCGACCATATGCTATAACACGCTGTTGTTATCCTTCAATGATATGGTATTAAAAAGCAGTTTTATCTCCCGACCATATGCTATAACACGCTGTTGTTATCCTTCAATGATATGGTATTAAAAGCAGTTTTTATCTCCCGACCATATGCTATAACACGCTGTTGTTATCCTTCAATGATATGGTATTAAAAGCAGTTTTTATCTCCCGACCATATGCTATAACACGCTGTTGTTATCCTTCAATGATATGGTATTAAAAGCAGTGTTTATCTCCCGACCATATGCTATAACACGCTGTTGTTATCCTTCAATGATATGGTATTAAAATCAGTTTTTATCTCCCGACCATATGCTATAACACGCTGTTGTTATCCTTCAATGATATGGTATTAAAAGCAGTTTTTATCTCCCGACCATATGCTATAACACGCTGTTGTTATCCTTCAATGATATGGTATTAAAAGCAGTTTTTATCTCCCGACCATATGCTATAACACGCTGTTGTTATCCTTCAATGATATGGTATTAAAATCAGTTTTTTTATCTCCCGACCATATGCTATAACACGCTGTTGTTATCCTTCAATGATATGGTATTAAAATCAGTTTTATCTCCCGACCATATGCTATAACACGCTGTTGTTATCCTTCAATGATATGGTATTAAAACCATATGCAGTGTTTATATCTCCCGACCATATGCTATAACACGCTGTTGTTATCCTTCAATGATATGGTATTAAAAGCAGTTTTTATCTCCCGACCATATGCTATAACACGCTGTTGTTATCCTTCAATGATATGGTATTAAAAGCAGTTTTTATCTCCCGACCATTATAACACGCTGTTGTTATCGACAATATGGTATTATAACACGCCCGACCATGTTATCCTGTCCTTCATGATATGGTATTAAAAGCAGTTTTTATCTCCCGACCATATGCTATAACACGCTGTTGTTATCCTTCAATGATTGGTATTAAAAGCAGTTTTTATCTCCCGACCATATGCTATAACACGCTGTTGTTATCCTTCAATGATATGGTATTAAAAGCAGTTTTTATCTCCCGACCATATGCTATAACACGCTGTTGTTATCCTTCAATGATATAAAAGCAGTTTTTATCTCCCGACCATATGCTATAACACGCTGTTGTTATCCTTCAATGATATGGTATTAAAATATGCCCGACCTTTTTGCTATAACACGCTGTTGTTGATCCTTCAATGATATGGTATTAAAAGCAGTTTTTATCTCCCGACCATATGCTATAACACGCTGTTGTTATCCTTCAATGATATGGTATTAAAAGCAGCAGTTTTATCTCCCGACCATATGCTATAACACGCTGTTGTTATCCTTCAATGATATGGTATTAAAAGCAGTTTTTTATCTCCCATAACACGCTGTTGTTATCCTTCAATGATATGGTATTAAAAGCAGTTTTTATCTCCCGACCATATGCTATAACACGCTGTTGTTATCCTTCAATGATATGGTATAAAAGCAGTTTTTATCTCCCGACCATATGCTATAACACGCTGTTGTTATCCTTCAATGATATGGTATCCTTCAATCGAATGGTATTATCCTTCAAAGCATTTTATATCTCCCGACCATATGCTATAACACGCTGTTGTTATCCTTCAATGATATGGTATTAAAAGCAGTTTTTATCTCGACCATATGCTATAACACGCTGTTGTTATCCTTCAATGATATGGTATTAAAATCAGGTTTTTATCTCCCGACCATATGCATAACACGCTGTTGTTATCCTTATCCTTTCTGACCATATGCTATAACACGCTTTTTATCCTTCAATGATATGGTATTAAAACGCATTTTTATCTCCCGACCATATGCTATAAACGCTGTTTTTATCCTTCAATGATATGGTATTAAAATCAGTTTTTATCTCCCGACCATATGCTATAACACGCTGTTGTTATCCTTCAATGATATGGTATTAAAAGCAGTTTCTTATCTCCCGACCATATGCTATAACACGCTGTTGTTATCCTTCAATGATATGGTATTAAAAGCAGTTTTTATCTCCCGACCATATGCTATAACACGCTGTTGTTATCCTTCAATGATATGGTATTAAAACGCATTTTTTATCCTCCCGACCATATGCTATAACACGCTGTTGTTATCCTTCAATGATATGGTATTAAAAAGCAGTTTTTTATCTCCCGACCATATGCTATAACACGCTGTTGTTATCCTTCAATGATATGGTATTAAAAGCAGTTTTTATCTCCCGACCATATGCTATAACACGCTGTTGTTATCCTTCAATGATATGGTATTAAAAGCAGTTTTTTTATCTCCCGACCATATGCTATAACACGCTGTTGTTATCCTTCAATGATATGGTATTAAAAGCAGTTTTTATCTCCCGACCATATGCTATAACACGCTGTTGTTATCCTTCAATGATATGGTATTAAAAGCAGTTTTTATCTCCCGACCATATGCTATAACACGCTGTTGTTATCCTTCAATGATATGGTATTAAAAGCAGTTTTTATCTCCCGACCATATGCTATAAACACGCTGTTGTTATCCTTCAATGATATGGTATTAAAAGCAGTTTTTATCTCCCCGACCATATGCTATAACACGCTGTTGTTATCCTTCAATGATATGGTATTAAAAGCAGTTTTTTATCTCCCGACCATATGCTATAACACGCTGTTGTTATCCTTCAATGATATGGTATTAAAAGCAGTTTTTATCTCCCGACCATATGCTATAACACGCTGTTGTTATCCTTCAATGATATGGTATTAAAAGCAGTTTTTATCTCCCGACCATATGCTATAACACGCTGTTGTTATCCTTCAATGATATGGTATTAAAAGCAGTTTTTATCTCCCGACCATATGCTATAACACGCTGTTGTTATCCTTCAATGATATGGTATTAAAAGCAGTTTTTATCTCCCGACCATATGCTATAACACGCTGTTGTTATCCTTCAATGATATGGTATTAAAAGCAGTTTTATCTCCCGACCATATGCTATAACACGCTGTTTGTTATCCTTCAATGATATGGTATTAAAAGCAGTTTTTTATCCTCCCGACCATATGCTATAACACGCTGTTGTTATCTTCAATGATATGGTATTAAAAGCAGTTTTTATCTCCCGACCATATGCTATAACACGCTGTTGTTATCCTTCAATGATATGGTATTAAAAGCAGTTTTTATCTCCCGACCATATGCTATAACACGCTGTTGTTATCCTTCAATGATATGGTATTAAAAAAGCAGTTTTATCTCCCGACCATATGCTATAACACGCTGTTGTTATCCTTCAATGATATGGTATTAAAAGCATTTTTATATCCCGACCATATGCTATAACACGCTGTTGTTATCCTTCAATGATATGGTATTAAAAGCAGTTTTTATCTCCCGACCATATGCTATAACACGCTGTTGTTATCCTTCAATGATATGGTATTAAAAGCATTTTTATTCCCGACCATATGCTATAACACGCTGTTGTTATCCTTCAATGATATGGTATTAAAAGCAGTTTTTTATCTCCCGACCATATGCTATAACACGCTGTTGTTATCCTTCAATGATATGGTATTAAAAGCAGTTTTTATCTCCCGACCATATGCTATAACACGCTGTTGTTATCCTTCAATGATATGGTATTAAAAGCAGTTTTATCTCCCGACCATATGCTATAACACGCTGTTGTTATCCTTCAATGATATGCTTAAAAGCAGTTTTTATCTCCCGACCATATGCTATAAAGCTGTTTTTTATCCTTCAATGATATGGTATTAAAAGCAGTTTTTATCTCCCGACCATATGCTATAACACGCTGTTGTTATCCTTCAATGATATGGTATTAAAACGGTTTTTTATTAAACACGCTGTTGTTATCCTTCAATGATATGGTATTAAAATCAGTTTCTTATCCCCGACCATATGCTATAACACGCTGTTGTTATCCTTCAATGATATGGTATTAAAAGCAGTTTTTATCTCCCGACCATATGCTATAACACGCTGTTGTTATCCTTCAATGATATGGTATTAAAAAGCAGTTTTTATCTCCCGACCATATGCTATAACACGCTGTTGTTATCCTTCAATGATATGGTATTAAAAGCATTTCTTATCTCCTTCGACCATATGCTATAACACGCTGTTGTTATCCTTCAATGATATGGTATTAAAATCAGTTTTTATCTCCCGACCATATGCTATAACACGCTGTTGTTATCCTTCAATGATATGGTATTAAAAGCAGTTTTTATCTCCCGACCATATGCTATAACACGCTGTTGTTATCCTTCAATGATATGGTATTAAAAGCAGTTTTTATCTCCCGACCATATGCTATAACACGCTGTTGTTATCCTTCAATGATATGGTATTAAAAGCATTTTTATCTCCCGACCATATGCTATAACACGCTGTTGTTATCCTTCAATGATATGGTATTAAAAGCAGTTTTTATCTCCCGACCATATGCTATAACACGCTGTTGTTATCCTTCAATGATATGGTATTAAAAGCTGTTGTTATCCTTCAATGATAGGTTTTTTTATCTCCCGACCATATGCTATAACACGCTGTTGTTATCCTTCAATGATATGGTATTAAAAGCAGTTTTTATCTTCTCTATAACCGACCATATGCTATTAAACACGCTGTTGCTATAACACGCTGTTGTTATCCTTCAATGATATGGTATTAAAAGCAGTTTTATCTCCCGACCATATGCTATAACACGCTGTTGTTATCCTTCAATGATATGGTATGGTTTTTATCTCTTATGCTATAACACGCTGTTGTTATCCTTCAATGATATGGTATTAAAAGCAGTTTTTATCTCCCGACCATATGCTATAACCGATCATATGCTAAAACACTCCGCCATATGCTTAACACGCTGTTGTTCCTTCAATGATATGGTATTAAAAGCAGTTTTTATCTCCCGACCATATGCTATAACACGCTGTTGTTATCCTTCAATGATATGGTATTAAAGCAGTTTTTATCTCCCGACCATATGCTATAACACACGCTGTTGTTATCCTTCAATGATTATGGTATTAAAAGCACGCTTTTTATCCTTCAATGATATGGTATTAAAAGCGACCATATGCTATAACACGCTGTTGTTATCCTTCAATGATATGGTATTAAAAGCAGTTTTTATCCCCGAATGCTATAACACGCTGTTGTTATCCTTCAATGATATGGTATTAAAAGCAGTTTTTTCTCTCTCCGACCATATGCTATAACACGCTGTTGTGTTCTATCCTTCAATGATATGGTATTAAAAGCAGTTTTTATTCAACCATATGCTATAACACGCTGTTGTTATCCTTCAATGATATGGTATTAAAGCAGTTTTATCTCCCGACCATATGCTATAACACGCTGTTGTTATCCTTCAATGATATGGTATTAAAAGCAGTTTTTATCTCCCGACCATATGCTATAACACGCTGTTGTTATCCTTCAATGATATGGTATTAAAAAGCAGTTTTTATCTCCACCATATGCTATAACACGTGTTGTTTTCAATGATATCAGTCCCGACCATATGCTATAACACGCTGTTTTTATCCTTCAACCATGATATTGTATTTCAAAGCAGTTTTTATCTCCCCGACCATATGCTATAACACGCTGTTGTGTTATCCTTCAATGATATGGTATAAAAGCAGTTTTATTCCTCCGATATGCTATAACACGCTGTTGTTATCCTTCAATGATATGGTATTAAAAGCAGACCCTATGCTATAACACGCTGTTGTAATGATATGGTATTAAACGCAGTTTTTATCCTCCCGACCATATGCTATAACACGCTGTTGTTATCCTTCAATGATATGGTATTAAAAGCAGTTTTTTATCTCCCGACCATATGCTATAACACGCTGTTGTTATCCTTCAATGATATGGTATTAAAAGCAGTTTTTATCTCCCGACCATATGCTATAACACGCTGTTGTTATCCTTTCAATGATATGGTATTAAAAGCAGTTTTTATCTCCCCGACCATATGCTATAACACGCTGTTGTTATCCTTCAATGATATGGTATTAAAATCAGTTTTTATCTCCCGACCATATGCTATAACACGCTGTTGTTATCCTTCAATGATATGGTATTAAAATCAGTTTTTATCTCCCGACCATATGCTATAACACGCTGTTGTTATCCTTCAATGATATGGTATTAAAAGCAGTTTTTATCTCCCGACCATATGCTATAACACGCTGTTGTTATCCTTCAATGATATGGTATTAAAATCAGTTTTTATCTCCCGACCATATGCTATAACACGCTGTTGTTATCCTTCAATGATATGGTATTAAAAGCAGTGTTTATCTCCCGACCATATGCTATAACACGCTGTTGTTATCCTTCAATGATATGGTATTAAACGCATTTCTTATCCTTCGACCATATGCTATAACACGCTGTTGTTATCCTTCAATGATATGGTATTAAAAGCAGTTTTTATCTCCCGACCATATGCTATAACACGCTGTTGTTATCCTTCAATGATATGGTATTAAAAGCAGTGTTTATCTCCCGACCATATGCTATAACACGCTGTTGTTATCCTTCAATGATATGGTATTAAAAGCAGAGTTTATCTCCCGACCATATGCTATAACACGCTGTTGTTATCCTTCAATGATATGGTATTAAAAGCAGTTTTTATCTCCCAACCATATGCTATAACACGCTGTTGTTATCCTTCAATGATATGGTATTAAAAGCAGTTTTTATCTCCCAACCATATGCTATAACACGCTGTTGTTATTCTTCAATGATATGGTATTAAAAGCAGTTTTTATCTCCCAACCATATGCTATAACACGCTGTTGTTATTCTTCAATGATATGGTATTAAAAGCAGTGTTTATCTCCCGACCATATGCTATAACACGCTGTTGTTATCCTTCAATGATATGGTATTAAAAGCAGTTTTTATCTCCCGACCATATGCTATAACACGCTGTTGTTATCCTTCAATGATATGGTATTAAAAGCAGTGTTTATCTCCCGACCATATGCTATAACACGCTGTTCTTATCCTTCAATGATATGGTATTAAAAGCAGTGTTTATCTCCCGACCATATGCTATAACACGCTGTTGTTATCCTTCAATGATATGGTATTAAAAGCAGTGTTTATCTCCCGACCATATGCTATAACACGCTGTTGTTATCCTTCAATGATATGGTATTAAAAGCAGTGTTTATCTCCCGACCATATGCTATAACACGCTGTTGTTATCCTTCAATGATATGGTATTAAAAGCAGTGTTTATCTCCCGACCATATGCTATAACACGCTGTTGTTATCCTTCAATGATATGGTATTAAAATCAGTTTTTATCTCCCGACCATATGCTATAGCACGCTGTTCTAATACAACTATATGCTTGAAATAGCATTTCTCGTCCTTCAACCATTCGAGTTATCCTTCAACTGCATCACATGAAGCGCTCTGCATATTCTTGAACCATATTCTGTAAATCGCTGTTTGTACTTGTTGAACTTCTATGGTCAACGAAGTTGGAATAAGAATACATTGTGCATCATTATAAATATATATCATATAACATTCACGCCAGGGAAGAAATCTCTAACGGCTCTTCTGTGAATGTCTGCTTGAGTTAGGGCAGGCGTCTTCACTATTTCTACCAATGACAATATACCTCAGCTTGGGTCAATATTTAGGATTTAATGAATGCTCAGTTAGGTGTTAATTATTATCATTATTCACAAGCCATTTGTGACAGTGGCGAGTTTTTACGAGACACTACTAGTCTGTTAAGAGCTTGTGACCTGGACCGTGTGTCATGACCTGTACTGTGCCTCATGACCTGTACTGTGTCTCGTGACCTGGACTATGCCTCATGACCTGTACTGACCTGGACTGTGTCTCGTGACCTGGACTGTGTCACGTGACCTGTACTCGCGAGGCTCGACACAGGTGGGTTATCAGACCTTATGTCACTTCAACTGGGTGAACTTGTGAGTGATTTAATTATTGATCTGTCGATAGCCTGGTCAGCCTTTGGCCTTGTTATGGCTGTGGCCTAGATAAGTTTGTGGTACAAAAAAAGCACGTGACCTTGTAGCTGTGGTCTAGATAAGGATGTGGCTTGGACAAGCATATTGCCCAAATAAACCTGTGGCCATGATAAACCTGTGGCCATGATAAGCCTGTGGCCATGATAAGCCTGTGGCCATGATTAGCCTGTGGCCATGATAAGCCTGTGGCCATGATTAGCCTGTGGCCATGATAAGCCTGTGGCCATGATTAGGCCATGATAAGCCTGTGGCCATGATTAGCATGTGGCCATGATAAGCCTGTGGCCATGATAAGCTTGTGGCCATGATTAGCATGTTGCTTTGTTGTGGCGGCTCCCCAGGTAAGGATGCGACCCCAACGAATGTTTGTCCCTGGTAATCATGCGGCCTTTGATATTGGATATAGAAGCGAGCTCGATAAAGATATGGCTTTGTTGAACTCGTGGCACTGAGAAGCCTGTGGTTTTGTTAAGACTGTGCACTAGATAAAGCTATTGTCTAGATGAGGTTGTGCCCTAGATACGACTGTGCTGGTTAGTAGCTTGTGGTCTTGTATGATTGTAGCCTGTGTATAGATGAGACAGTGCCCTAGGTAAGCTCGTGGCATTGACTAGGCTGTGGTGTTCTGAAGGCTGTGACCTGGATAGGTTGATGGTCTGTGACCTAGATAACTATGTAACCTTGATATGGCTGTAGTCTTGATAAAGGCACGGCATTGATGGTGATGATTTGTGGTCGATAGGCTGTCCACCTGACGGGATATGTCTGTGTCGGTGAAATGTCTACTGCCTGCCCAGAGGATCGCTCCGTATTCGTTCCCAGTTCATAGTGCCTGTAGTGCTACACATCCACCCCCCCCCCCCCCCCCCCCCCAACCCCCCCCCCCCCCCCCCCCCCCCCCCTCCATGTGATTTGTAAAAAGCACTCCTTCTAGACCTGGTCTTGACAAGCAGTGGAGTAATCTGGACGTCACATGTATACTTCAACACGTATCTCTTGCTGGCGGTTAAACACGCCCTTTTGAAGAGCCAGGATGCAATGACGTCATAGCTGCTGTTGCTTTGACGTCATCACGGAGTTCTTTATGCTTTATATCTGACGAAGTGCACCGGTCAGAGTGATTGCCATTTAATATCTTTTTGTCATTTCATGTGGAGATTTCTTGATTATGGAGCCTCTCGTTGTGCGCATGCGCTTGGTGTTGCCTTTCACAGGAGAGCAGCCCCAGTTCGATATGCGTTTTGTGTTCTATTTCGTGTTCGAGTCGCTTTCCCGAGGTGTTTCTTCTTGCAAGAAGTCGCAGTTAATACGCCTCCAACTACAAATTGACGTCTGCGATAAAAACCATTTGCAATCGATTGTTTCGTGGGTTTATGGCTTCCTATCTGCGACATTGTATCACATAATCACTCGGTTGTTGTCACAGGTAAGCCCAATTCTATCTTCCTCTCCGCGCAGATCGTTTGGTGCGCGCGCACGGTCATATATTGTCGTGAATGGTTTAATTTGGTAATAATCTGACGAACGCATCGCTCGCAAGCCGACTAAGCTGACAGGATTCAAAACACGATGTCTCCTTGACCATCTCAATTGCCATGTTTGGCCCGATCGTGTGCTTATGGTCTGGGGGTGTGCCTCTTGTATTAGCAGAGCTTATGGTCGTGGGGTGGGATGTGCTTCTTGTGTTAGCGGCGCTTATAGTCGTGGGGTGGGATGTGCCTCTTGTATTAGCAGAGCTTATGGTCGTGGGGTGGGATGTGCTTCTTATGTTAGCGGCGCTTATAGTCGTGGGGTGGGATGTGCCTCTTGTATTAGCAGTGCTTATGGTGCTTATGGTCGTGGGGTGGGATGTGCCTCTTGTATTAGCGGTGCTTATGGTCTGGGGGTGTGCCTCTTGTATTAGCAGAGCTTATGGTCGTGGGGTGGGATGTGCTTCTTGTGTTAGCGGCGCTTATAGTCGTGGGGTGGGATGTGCCTCTTGTATTAGCAGTCTTATGGGTGGGGTGGGGGTGTGCCTCTTGTGATTAGCGGTGCTTATAGTCGTGGGGTGGGGATGTGCCTCTTGTATTAGCGGTGCTTATGGTCTAGGGGTGTGCCTCTTGTATTAGCGGTGATTATGGTCGTGGGGTGGGGTGTGCCGCTTGTATTAGCAGTGCTTATGGTCTGGGGGGTGTGCCTCTTGTGTTAGCGGCGCTTATGGTCTGGAGGGTGCCTCTTGTCTTGTGTTAGCGGCGCTTATGGTCTGGAGGGTGCCTCTTGTGTTAGCGGCGCTTATGGTCTGGAGGGTGCCTCTTGTGTTAGCGGCGCTTATGGTCTGGAGGGTGCCTCTTGTGTTAGCGCGCTTATGGTCGGAGGGTGCCTCTATGGTCTGGAGGGTGCCTCTTGTGTTAGCGGCGCGGTGATTATGGTCTGGAGGGTGCCTCTTGTGTTAGCGGTGATTATGGTCTGGAGGGTGCCTCTTGTGTTAGCCTTATTGTTGTGTTGTGTTAGCGGCGCTTATGGTCTGGAGGGTGCCTCTTGTGTTAGCGGCGCTTATGGTCTGGAGGGTGCCTCTATGGTCTGGAGGGTGCCTCTTGGTTATGGTCTGGAGGGTGCCTCTTGTGTTAGCGGGTCTGGAGGTTCTTGTGTTAGCGGTGATTATGGTCGCTTATGGTCTGGAGGGTGCCTCTTGTGTTAGCGGAGGGTGCCTTAGCGGCGATTATGGTCTGGAGGGTGCCTCTTGTGTTAGCGGCGCTTATGGTCTGGAGGGTGCCTCTTGTGTTAGCGGCGCTTATGGTCTGGAGGGTGCCTCTTGTGTTAGCGGCGCTTATGGTCTGGAGGGTGCCTCTTGTGTTAGCGGCGCTGTTAGCGGCGCTTATGGTCTGGAGGGTGCCTCTGTGTTAGCGGCGCTTATGGTCTGGAGGGTGGAGGGTGCTGGAGGGTGCCTCTTGTGTTAGCGGCGCTTATGGTCTGGAGGGTGCCTCTTGTGCGGTTTATGGTCTGGAGGGTGCCTCTTGTGTTAGCGGCGCTTATTGTCTGGAGGGTGCCTCTTGTGTTAGCGGCGCTTATTGTCTGGAGGGTGCCTCTTGTGTTAGCGGCGCTTATTGTCTGGAGGGTGCCTCTTGTGTTAGCGGCGCTTATTGTCTGGAGGGTGCCTCTTGTGTTAGCGGTGATTATGGTCTGGAGGGTGCCTCTTGTGTTAGCGGCGCTTATTGTCTGGAGGGTGCCTCTTGTGTTAGCGGTGATTATGGTCTGGAGGGTGCCTCTTGTGTTAGCGGCGCTTATGGTCTGGAGGGTGCCTCTTGTGTTAGCGGCGCTTATGGTCTGGAGGGTGCCTCTTGTGTTAGCGGCGCTTATTGTCTGGAGGGTGCCTCTTGTGTTAGCGGCGCTTATGGTCTGGAGGGTGCCTCTTGTGTTAGCGGTGATTATGGTCTGGAGGGTGCCTCTTGTGTTAGCGGTGATTATGGTCTGGAGGGTGCCTCTTGTGTTAGCGGTGATTATGGTCTGGAGGGTGCCTCTTGTGTTAGCGGCGCTTATTGTCTGGAGGGTGCCTCTTGTGTTAGCGGCGCTTATTGTCTGGAGGGTCCTCTTGTGTTAGCGGCGTTATTGTCCTCTCTGTGTTAGGCGGTCTGGAGGGTGCCTTAGGGCGCTGTCTGGAGGGTGCCTCTTGTGTTAGCGGCGCTTATTGTCTGGAGGGTGCCTCTTGTGTTAGCGGCGCTTATTGTCTGGAGGGTGCCTCTTGTGTTAGCGGTGATTATTATTGTCTGGAGGGTGCCTCTTGTGTTAGCTTATTGTCTGTGCCTCTTGTGTTAGCGGCGCTTATGGTCTGGAGGGTGCCTCTTGTGTTAGCGGCGCTTTATTGTCTGGAGGGTGCCTCTGGAGGGTGCCTCTTGTGTTAGCGGTGATTAGCGGTTGTTATTATTGTCTGGAGGGTGCCTCTTGTGTTAGCGGTGATTATGGTCTGGAGGGGTTATTGTCTCTTGTGTTAGCGGCGCTTATGGTGTCTGGAGGGTGCCTCTTGTGCGGCGCTTATTGTCTGGAGGGTGCCTCTTGTGTTAGCGGCGCTTATGGTCTGGAGGGTGCCTCTTGTGTTAGCGGTGATTATGGTCTGGAGGGTGCCTCTTGTGTTAGCGGCGCTTATTGTCTGGAGGGTGCCTCTTGTGTTAGCGGCGCTTATTGTCTGGAGGGTGCGGTATACCACTTGTATAAGCGGTGCTTAATGATATGAGGTTATAATCAGTTGAGAAGCTGACACCTACAGTTACAGCTAACTATGACATGCTATCTCTGCCACTTAGAAAACTCGTCAACAGCACCCAAATTGTTCTGTGTATTGCTTATATACTGCAGTAAGCTGCCGCGCTGTGGCTTGTGTCGTCTGGCTTCTGAATGGACATTTTGTCCTAGTCGGAATAGGACCGGGAACGCTGTATCTTATCCCTTGATCAGCTTATTAAGACTCTTGCTGCTTCTTTTGCCAAGAGATCAAAGGTAGCTTTTCTTTCCGGTCATTCTGCCATTGTCAGCTTGAAATCAATCGCATTTCTCCACGAGATATTACAATGTCACGTAATCATATGTTGCGCGAAGGTCGTTGTTGCCATGACTACGATTGTTTGAATGCGTATGATTCTATACATAGAGACGTGTTATGTCCTTTTATGTTTATTGTGATGGGTCCAATGCAAACAGAACGCCCCGGTTTCGAGACATCGTTCCGCCGTACCACCTGACTGTCTACGGGCGGTGTTGTCTTTGGTCAGGGGCTTGTCATGCGAGGCAGGCAGTTACGCCATGGACGTAGCGGCGAGGTACGTCCCGACCTTTTCCTGAGCCCTTCGCGGCCCTCCTCGCCTCTGCCTCATCCCTCCTCTCTAACTTCTCGCCCACGTTCAATAGGGTCCAACGTAACCCTCACGCTCTGTACGCCAAACCATGTGCGTCACCACTCCGTTGACCCGCTTAAGTTGACGCCGGGGGATAAATATTATATCAGATTGGGGTTTTGTATCGTCGAGCTACGTCAAGTCGTTTGTGCGTGACATAGAATGAAGTGAAGCAGTTCCAGGCTGGATGGGTCGCTAATGGTGGGTGGGCACACAGAAAAGGGCATCCGTTACCCCAACCCACAACATATACTGCCTAGCCTCGTAACCATGTTAAGCGAATAATCAAATTCGACTCGCACAGACGCTTCCACGATTTTAACCTTGACCTTATGCGCACTGCAAATCGCCTTTCATAAAAGCTAGCTTGACATGGCGGTCCGGTGGTCGACGCTCTGGCGGCATATGTAGCGTGCTTAGTAATAATTCCTTGCATGGGTCCGAGGCGCAGTACCTCTACAGACATTATCGTATCACTTATCGAACGAGGTCATTTCCAATCCACACATGGAAATCTTCCCAGGCCATTGACCTGTGATGTTGGTATCATTTGTTCATAGACCTCTGTGTTGATATCTCACAGAAAGATATCACCCATCAAATCAGCCGTATTTTTGTTTAAGGTCATCCATGATGGCTGGTTTGGTTGCGCGCAAGTAAACATTCAAGCAAGTTCACATTAACATTGACCGCAACAGTTGACCGTAATGTCCGTGATGGCCAACCACACATACCAAAGCTTAAATGCAGTCAGTGTTCGAATTGCGGCCGCGCCAATGCGTGTTAGCGCACTCGCGAGCCGAAATCGAGCGCGCGAATTGGTAACGTGCGCTATTATCGCCCAGTCCTGGGCCAACTCACCACCGTTGAATGATGTTTGATACAACCCTGATTTGCCAAGTTCAATCTTTCCCCAGCCCCAAACCAACACCTCTGTAGTCCCCACTTTTAACATAAAGCATGAAAAGTGCGTTATTGATGTAAAATGAACAATCTTATCTAGGTCAACATCATCCGACTTATCTAGGTCAACATCATCCGACTTATCTAGGTCAACATCATCCGACTTGAAATTAGTTTGAGCTCTCTATCTGAACTTAACTCAATGTTGAATTCGGTTTGTATCTTATAGAAGTAAGGGGTGCTACAAGGTAATTGCAAGAACACCTATTATTTTAAGACACATATCGTGTAAATTTCATTGACATACAAAAAGCCCACTGAATTACCCCCAAGGCCCACTTTGAGAATTCTAATTCGACCACTGGTCAACAGGACCCACATTGTTCTGCATATCGCTAATATGCTGCAATAAGCTGCACCGAGCGATTTAATATAAGTGTGTAATTAGCGAGTAATGTATACAATTTGGCATGATCACGGGAGTTTTATAGTTTGTAGTGCGTGATATTGATAACATTTTAACCGTCACCTGGTTGCTATAGTGAAGTTGGTGTATGGTCAATGAACGAGGTGTATCTACACCTAGTACACAATGACCAGCTGCCCATGAGACAAGCACAATGTAGCCTGACGGACAGAGAGAGAATAGAAGATGAGGGGACACGAGTGGTAAATAATGATCACGCTAACCAACGAGTGGTAGATAATGACCATGCTAACCAACGAGTGGTAGATAATGATCACGCCAACCAGCGAGTGGTAGGTAATGATCACGCTAACCATCGAGTGGCAGGTAATGATCACGCTAACCAACGAGTGGTAGGTAATGATCACGCCAACCAGCGAGTGGTAGGTAATGATCACGCTAACCAACGAGTGGTAGGTAATGATCACGCTAACCAACGAGTGGTAGATAATGATCACGCCTACCAGCGAGTGGTAGGTAATGATCACGCTAACCAATGAGTGGTAGATAATGATCACGCTAACCAACGAGTGGTAGGTAATGATCACGCTAAGCAGCGAGTAATGATCACGCTTACCAAGTAGGTGTTGGTTTGTGAGGGTTTTCATGGGGCAGGCACCTGTGGGACAATGTTCAGTCTTAATTGACCGATTAACTTACAGGTGGCGTGAGGACGAGGCAGTGACATGGACGCACTCTTATAACAGAGGTGATCGGGTGAAGAAAATTGTGTGTGAGGGAGAATGTATCTGGTGGCGTGTCGAGGTGATTGCACTTGTGATGTGGGTCAAAGTTCACTGCGTGCAATGGTGAGTCCCTACCAGGTCACTGGCGACATAGATGAATAACATACAGCAGACGACACGAGCTGTCTTGGGCTGGATGCTTGACGATAGGTGAAACATGTCGATTCACAAGGTTGGCAATTATGTATATGACTGACAAAATGATTAATCACGCATTCACATACGCAGTGAACCACTTAATATACAAAACAACCCTTCTGGTGATGTCACTAGCAAGTTGAATCCCGTCTCTCGACGCCCGATAAAACACACGGTGAGTACCTCTTGTGACGAAGCAACGGACCGCCCACCTCGTGTCGTGCTGCTGCTTTACACCTAAACTACTGCCCGTCCTCGGGGATTTGGAACCCCAAGACGACCCTCCCCTCTCTCTCACCCCCCCCCCCCCCCCCTTTATTTAGTGGGTCAATATTGACCAGCAAAGCCTGGCTTCACTAATTGAAGTCCGCGAGATCGAGCCGAAGCCAGCCTTAATACTCCTTCCCAATTAAGGTTTTCCTGTAAGTGGCTTCGAAGGCTAGGTGCTGGTTTGTGTGGTGTACTTGTGTGGAGTTAGTCCAGTCGCTCCCAGTCTGTCTGTCTGTCTGTCTGTCTGTCTGTCTGTCTGTCTGTCTGTGTCTGTCTGTCTCTCTCTCTCTCTCTCTCTCTCTCTCTCTCTCTCTCTCTCTCTCTCTCTCCCCCCCTCTCTCTCTCACTCTCTCTCTCACTCTCTCTCCCCCCCTCTCTCTCCCCTTTCCCTGATCGCCATCAGCTCTGTAAGGTCAAGCAAAACCCACTGACCAGGGCCAGAAAACTGACAGTTCTGGTGTGAGGGTGTTTTGGAGGTGATGGGTGGAGGGCAGGCGAGTGCAGCAGCGATGCCTCCATTAGGTGGAGGTGCCCTTTGATGAAGTGTCCAAGCTGCGCGCCCGACTGATAATCCAACCGCGTTACAGATGCCCCACAACAATGGCCGCCGTCACTGGGGTTGCCATGACGATGCTCCAGTTTGTGGCTTTGACGTAAACGTGGGAACATTAATAAGTCAATTAGGATGGGACAGCTCTGCGGGTGTGTGTTTTGAGCGGCCATATCGGCCATGGCTTTGGCATGGGCTAGATATTATCTTCGTAGCAGCTATGTACGTCTGACAAGCTATCCGCTATCGTCAACTTTCAGTTGGCTAGTGTGAACAAACAATACTGACGCATCTGTCTTGCACGGTTTGAAGAAATGGTCCGCTAATTAGTAAACGCCATCAAAGAAGATAGTCGCGAAGTTGATCAATACACTGATGCAGTTCAGTGAAAATGTCGGAAACACTTTAAACTGTTTCGCGTTAGTTTGTAACCTGGGTACATTGCGCTATACGCCATCATCGTCAGCCCTGGTCGATAACGCGTATTATAAACCACGGTCCGCAGCGCTCACCATTCAGGACTGAGGTGTCACGTGACATATCCTATTCAGAATTGTCTAATAGCATATCACAATTTTAATAACATGGTTATGAATCCATTCATTAGGCGGAAATGGTTTCCATTGGTTGTCAGTCAGCTTTACGACGTAACGACACGTTATTTCTGCATGAGGCAAAGCCCACCCAGCGACTGTGTAGGGGCGGGCTGTAGTCATATTCCTAAGTTCTCGGCAAGGTTAGTTTGTTATAAGTATGCATATTGGTTAAAACAGCACCCCATCCTCCTACCCCATTCACCACATATTGACCTATCACGTACATAACTACATCTGCTCATAGGAACTTTCCTAAACGTTATCGATTTTAACCAGGTCCTCCTAGAGAAAGTGACGTCTCGTGTCATCACGCTATTGTCACCCTCTCTGGTGCACCTCTCTGAGGTCGTTATAGCCGCATCGTATCGTCACCTCTCTGGTGCACCTCTCTGAGAGGTCGTTATAGCCGCATCGTATCGTCACCCTAGACGACTATCTCCACAAAGCTAACGTCAGCATGACTAGCACAAACAACTGCTATTTTGCATTTTAACAGAATATGCTGCCCATGCGACGCAGGGCTTCGTCCATCGGCGGTGATGAATACGACTCGACGGGTTGTCCTTCACGGACTGGTTTGCTATGTGACTGCTGGCGTTCCATAGTGATGGATCTGTGGCGCTTCCGTCGCCGACCTGCAGCACCGTGCTCCACGTTTAGTCTAATGTGTTTGGCTGTGCCATTAAGACAGGCAGCATTCATTGCCTGCATACTCCGTCCCCTCGACTGGACCTGGCTCCGTAAGGCAGATCGTGTCTTCTCCTCGATGTCTCGACAATTAGATATTGTTTGATTCTCTCCATTTGATTGCTGGCCTCGTATTCCGTGCGCATGCCCGATGATCTTATTTGCCCATCGGAATACTCGTCATTTTCTCCAGTGCGGCCCGCGTCCATTCATTATCGGGATGGATGGATTTCGCCCAATGTGAATGAATGCATTTGCGAGCTCCACATAGCTCCACCTGTCTGGCTGCCTGATGTATTTGTATGTAGCACCTGTCAGATTCCACAGGTGCAGGTGCCTATATCATTGTAAGTGCATTTTTTTTCTCGCAGCCGGAAAATATAGCCTGAACTGTGTTTCATGACTGATATATCTGAACTCTCTCTCACTCTCTCTCCCCCCCTCTCTCTCCCCTTTCCCTGATCGCCATCAGCTCTGTAAGGTCAAGCAAAACCCACTGACCAGGGCCAGAAAACTGACAGTTCTGGTGTGAGGGTGTTTTGGAGGTGATGGAGGGCAGGCGAGTGCAGCAGCGATGCCTCCATTAGGTGGAGGTGCCCTTTGATGAAGTGTCCAAGCTGCGCGCCCGACTGATAATCCAACCGCGTTACAGATGCCTCACAACAATGGCCGCCGTCACTGGGGTTGCCATGACGATGCTCCAGTTTGTGGCTTTGACGTAAACGTGGGAACATTAATAAGTCAATTAGGATGGGACAGCTCTGCGGGTGTGTGTTTTTGAGCGGCCATATCGGCCATGGCTTTGGCATGGGCTAGATATTATCTTCGTAGCAGCTATGTACGTCTGACAAGCTATCCGCTATCGTCAACTTTCAGTTGGCTAGTGTGAACAAACAATACTGACGCATCTGTCTTGCACGGTTTGAAGAAATGGTCCGCTAATTAGTAAACGCCATCAAAGAAGATAGTCGCGAAGTTGATCAATACACTGATGCAGTTCAGTGAAAATGTCGGAAACACTTGAAACTGTTTCGCGTTAGTTTGTAGCCTGGGTACATTGCGCTATACGCCATCATCGTCAGCCCTGGTCGATAACGCGTATTATAAACCACGGTCCGCAGCGCTCACCATTCAGGACTGAGGTGTCACGTGACATATCCTATTCAGAATTGTCTAATAGCATATCACAATTTTAATAACATGGTTATGAATCCATTCATTAGGCGGAAATGGTTTCCATTGGTTGTCAGTCAGCTTTACGACGTAACGACACGTTATTTCTGCATGAGGCAAAGGCCACCCAGCGACTGTGCAGGGGCGGGCTGTAGTCATATTCCTAAGTTCTCGGCAAGGTTAGTTTGTTATAAGTATGCATATTGGTTAAAACAGCACCCCACCCTCCTACCCCATTCACCACATATTGACCTATCACGTACATAACTACATCTGCTCATAGGAACGTTCCTAAACGTTATCGATTTTAACCAGGTCCTCCTAGAGAAAGTGACGTCTCGTGTCATCACGCTATTGTCACCCTCTCTGGTGCACCTCTCTGAGGTCGTTATAGCCGCATCGTATCGTCACCCTCTCTGGTGCACCTCTCTGAGAGGTCGTTATAGCCGCCTCGTATCGTCACCCTCTCTGGTACACCTCTCTGAGAGGTCGTTATAGCCGCCTCGTATCGTCACCCTCTCTGGTACACCTCTCTGAGAGGTCGTTATAGCCGCCTCGTATCGTCACCCTCTCTGGTGCACCCTCTCTGAGAGGTCGTTATAGCCGCATCGTATCGTCACTCTCTCTGGTGCACCTCTCTGAGAGGTCGTTATAGCCGCCTCGTATCGTCACCCTCTCTTGTGCACCTCTCTGAGAGGTCGTTATAGCCGCATCGTATCGTCACCCTCTCTGGAACACCTCTCTGAGGTCGTTATAGCCTTATTGTATCGTCACCCTCTCTGGTGCACCTCTCTGAGGTCGTTATAGCCGCCTCGTATCGTCACCCTGTCTGGTGCACCTCTCTGAGAGGTCGTTATAGCCGCCTCGTATCGTCACCCTCTCTGGTGCACCTCTCTGAGAGGTCGTTATAGCCGCATCGTATCGTCACCCTCTCTGGTGCACCTCTCTGAGAGGTCGTTATAGCCGCCTCGTATCGTCACCCTCTCTGGTGCACCTCTCTGAGAGGTCGTTATAGCCGCATCGTATCGTCACCCTCTCTGGTACACCTCTCTGAGGTCGTTATAGCCGCCTCGTATCGTCACCCTCTCTGGTGCACCTCTCTGAGGTCGTTATAGCCGTATTGTATCGTCACCCTCTCTGGTGCACCACTCTGAGGTCGTTATAGCCGCATCGTATCGTCACCCTCTCTGGTGCACCTCTCTGAAAGGTCGTTATAGCCGTATCGTATCATCACCCTCTCTGGTGCACCTCTCTGAGGTCGTTATAGCCGCATCGTATCGTTACCCTCTCTGGTGCACCTCTCTGAGGTCGTTATAGCCGCATCGTATCGTCACCCTCTCTGGTGCACCTCTCTGAGAGGTCGTTATAGCCGCATCGTATCGTCACCCTCTCTGGTGCACCTCTCTGAGGTCGTTATAGTCGCCTCGTATCGTCACCCTCTCTGGTGCACCTCTCTGAGAGGTCGTTATAGCCGCATCGTATCGTGACCCTCTCTGGTGCACCTCTCTGAGGTCGTTATAGCCGCATCGTATCGTCACCCTCTCTGGTGCACCTCTCTGAGGTCGTTATAGCCGCATCGTATCGTTACCCTCTCTGGTGCACCTCTCTGGGGTCGTTATAGCCGTATCGTATCATCACCCTCTCTGGTGCACCTCTCTGAGAGGTCGTTATAGCCGCATCGTATCGTCACCCTCTCTGGTGCACCTCTCTGAGAGGTCGTTATAGCCGCCTCGTATCGTCACCCTCTCTGGTGCACCTCTCTGAGGTCGTTATAGTCGCCTCGTATCGTCACCCTCTCTGGTGCACCTCTCTGAGAGGTCGTTATAGCCGCATCGTATCGTCACCCTCTCTGGTGCACCTCTCTGAGGTCGTTATAGCCGCATCGTATCGTCACCCTAGACGACTATCTCCACAAAGCTAACGTCAGCATGACTAGCACAAACAACCGCTATTTTGCATTTTAACAGAATATGCTGCCCATGCGACGCAGGGCTTCGTCCATCGGCGGTGATGAATACGACTCGACGGGTTGTCCTTCACGGACTGGTATGCTATGTGACTGCTGGCGTTCCATAGTGATGGATCTGTGGCGCTTCCGTCGCCGACCTGCAGCGCCGTGCTCCACGTTTAGTCTAATGTGTTTGGCTGTGCCATTAAGACAGGCAGCATTCATTGCCTGCATACTCCGTCCCCTCGACTGGACCTGGCTCCGTAAGGCAGATCGTGTCTTCTCCTCGATGTCTCGACAATTAGATATTGTTTGATTCTCTCCATTTGAATGCTGGCCTCGTATTCCGTGCGCATGCCCGATGATCTTATTTGCCCATCGGAATACTCGTCATTTTCTCCAGTGCGGCCCGCGTCCATTCATTATCGGGATGGATGGATTTCGCCCAATGTGAATGAATGCATTTGCGAGCTCCACATAGCTCCACCTGTCTGGCTGCCTGATGTATTTGTATGTAGCACCTGTCAGATTCCACAGGTGCAGGTGCCTATATCATTGTAAGTGCATTTTTTTTCTCGCAGCCGGAAAATATACCTGAACTGACTGTTTCATGACTGATATATCTGACTTTTCTTTCTCTCAGCCCCCTCCCCTCCCCTCCCCCCCTCCCCCCTCCTCTCTCCTCTCTCTCTCTCTCTCTCTCTCTCTCTCTCTCTCTCTCTCTCTCTCTCTCTCTCTCTCTCTCTCTCGCGCGCTCTCTCTCTCTCTCTCGCTCTCTCTCACTCTCTCTCTCTCACACACACACTCTCCTCTCTCACTATCTCTCTGCTTGATGCCTGTATAACCCTCTGTATATCGGAAGGCACGATGCCTGTATAACCCTCTGTATATCAGAAGTAATGATGCCTGTATGAACCTCTGTATATCATAAGGAATGCTGCCTGTATAACCCTCTGTATATCAGAATGCCTGATACCTGTATAACCCTCTGTATATCAGAAGGCATGCTGTCTGTATAACCCTCTGTATATCAGAAGGCATGATGCCTGTATGAACCTCTGTATATCAGAATGCATGCTGCCTGTATAACCCTCTGTATATCAGAAAGCTTGATGCCTGTATGACCCTCTGTATATCAGAAAGCTTGATGCCTGTATAACCCTCTGTATATCAGAATGCTTGATGCCTGTATGACCCTCTGTATATCAGAAAGCTTGATGCCTGTATAACCCTCTGTATATCAGAAAGCTTGATGCCTGCATGACCCTCATGCTGACTGTTTACGTTAACGTATCTAAGCTGGACTTGTTATATGTAGAGGTTTTATGAGACACTAGCCGACTGGTTCTACTCCAGGCGTCACAGCTATTGGACACAGGAAACGTGTACACCTATATCATCACCAAGTAGTTTTTCTCCATTTTGATTTTGATTTAATTGTTTTAGTAAAACAAGTGTCTATCTTATATCTTTCATTTTGTAGCGTATTTCCTTTTTGAGAACTAGACCGTACGAACCCTTCTTCGTCCATTACCCCGGTAGGTTTCCTGTTGTGATGGGCTTACTGGCGTGATAATGGCGTGATAATGGCGTGAAATAACACAGCTCTTGTTATAAGCTGTCCCGTCTGCTCGTTACCCATGACGCACTATTTCTTAAGCAGCAATGAGAAAGCAAACTCACCGCTAGAATTGCTCCTCTGGTCAATGTCTCACTGACAGTCGATTGAATTATGGCTGCGTTGTTATGTATTGAGGAACCAAGTCGTCGTATTCTGAATAGATGTATGCTAATTATAAGAATTGCACTTATGTCTAAGCGTCGGATCTCTTTACACCACGATGCGACATACAAGACGCAATTTTTCTGACCCATAAACCATCGTGGACATCAGCAGGGCGTGACCCGAGGAACCTACGCATGCGCACTACGTACGTAATTGATCACTGTACGAGTACTTAATATATTGGAGTGATCATATTTTATGATGACTTCTGTTTGTGATTGGTATTTCTCACTGTTATCATTTGTAATTGCGATATTGTGATAATCTCTCATTGTTTTTATTGTAATTGAGACTTTGATAATTTATCCGTGGGGTGACGGCTGTGTGTCTGGCGTGGGGTGACGGCGTTGTGTCTGACGTGGGGTGACGGCTGTGTGTCTGGCGTGGGGTGACGGCGTTGTGTCTGACGTGGGGTGACGGCGGTGTGTCTGACGTGGGGTGACGGCGGTGTGTCTGGCGTGGGGTGACGGCGGTGTAACAGGCGTGGGGTGACGGCTGTGTCTGGCGTGGGGTGACGGCGGCGTTTCTGACGTGTAAAGGGTGAAGCTGACAGTGTAGAAGGGTGTAGCTGACAGTGAAGAAGGGTGAAGCTGACAGTGTGGAAGGGTGGAGCTGACAGTGTTGAAGGGTGAAGCTGACAGTGTAGAAGCGTGTAGCTGACAGTGAAGAAGGGTGAAGCTGACAGTGAAGAAGGGTGGAGCTGACAGTGTTGAAGGGTGAAGCTGACAATGTAGAAGGGTGTAGCTGACAGTGAAGAAGGGTGAAGCTGACAGTGTAGAAGGGTGTAGCTGACAGTGAAGAAGGGTGAAGCTGACAGTGTAGAAGGGAGTAGCTGACAGTGTAGAAGCGTGGAGCTGACAGTGAAGAAGGGTGTAGCTGACAGTGAAGGAGGGTGTAGCTGACAGTGTAGAAGGGTGGAGCTGACCCCATGTGTAGCGGTGTTGAAAACATGTAATGGAGGAGGAGGGATTGAATGGCTTGTAGCAAGAGGCTGGTGAAGAAGAGTGATTGACAACCGTTAGCGGTAGGGACGTGATGCAATATGCATGCTTTACTGGTTCTAAGCCATTCTACCGTCAACCCGCCAACCACCACTTAATACCCCGATTACAATGAGGTTTGAATATGAGCTGGTAGGACAAGGTAAGTCAGGGGCTGGATGATATACGACAGAAAGGTCACCCACCCCACGCACACTCGCACCACGTGGTTACTTCTTGTCGCTGTCTCATCTGCATGAGGCCGGCTGCTTGTTCGTCCTTCATTCCTCAACGACAGCCTGGCGGTGGCGCGCCGAGCTACATCCCGCTAGGAGGCCAGGCCGTGTGAGGGATGACACGACTACACAAGTGGGCTTCTCTGACTCCTTCATCAGATGCCTTCCTTTGAATCATTGCTTCTATGGCTAACCAAAAAAGTCGCCAGTATCCTCTGTGTCTGCTTATGGTCTGTGAGGTGCGTAGATAGACGTAGCCGGGCGGGAACCCTGGGGTAGGAGGTTAGCAGGTAAGCTTCTTGAAGCTGTCTTCATCCTCACGGCTTGTAGTGACAAGAAGGAGATGTGCGTGGAGGAGGTGATCAGATTGTCCTAGGACAGGAACCAACGATAGCCACCTAATGACAACGTGTATATATATATATATATATATATATATATATATATATATATATATATATATATATATATATATATATATATATATATATATATATATATATATATATATATATATATATATATATATATATATTCGCATTACTATGCGGGTCTGTGTGTATGCGTTTGAGCTTGTGACATTGTACCATGTCCACCCCACCAGCCCCTCTCTCCCCGCCCCACCCATCCCCGCGACTGCTCTGGCATATCTCCTGCGCTGCTTGCCTGTGTTTGCCTCCGTACATGTATTAAGTGGTATTGTTCATCGCAGCTGCCCGTGCTCTGAATTCATCACCGCCGCTCCCTACTCTATATAGCCTCACACAACTACGTCTAAGTCTCACGCACGCACCATTCAATGCAGACATCATTGTGACATTTAGGACTGAGCAGAGACCCACCGATCTGTTGGTTATTCCAGATGTTGTGTCTGATATCCGCCGGACTGACTGGCATGTGTGGGATCGTACCCCAGCCGGCCCACCTGCATTGATCCTCTTCCATGTAACTGATAAATAAATGCTTTAATGTGGAGGTTTTTACGCGTGTGAATGTGGTTAAGACGAGCGATTTGACTTGCGCGGTCTTGGGTGAGTTGTGAGCGTAAGTACTGGTCTGTTATGGCTGGCCGTGGCGGACATAACGTTCAACTGTTGATTAAATGTGTAGAATCGCGCAACTTAATCAGCAATCACAGCACAGGAATTATTTGCACGCAACTTAATCAGCCAATCAGAGGTCTGTATGTCCGTTTGTAAGAAGTATCACACCTCTGTTTATTTGTGCACTATAGACTGGCTACTGCAGCGTTGGATTCTGTTTTCTTTTAAATATTATAATTACCGTATGACACATTTATGCGTGAAAATAAATTCGGGCTTTGAATTAACCTACCCCAACCAACGACGACATGATTGGGTACATACATATATCTTCTTGTCGAGAAGGCGAGTAACTTTGATTGGGACTTTCCATTGAACGCGTAGCAGACATGACCTGATACGATAAGGAACTCGATGGCAACTTTGTATGGCGCGACAAGAGTAAGTAAGTCTGCTTGTTGAGTTTAATAGCAGGGAGCAACAGATTACAGGATTTAGTTTTGTGGCTGTCCTTGGCCAGTAAGAGAATCGACGCGCTCAATGTTAACGGTCAATGATCGAACATTGCTTCACTCGCGTGATTTCTTCCGGGTCGAATATACCACGGAATCTTGACCTAGACCGTCTTGAACGCATGCAGGCAAGGCAACTCGCCCCTGATGTTTTGATGATCTGGTGACACCTTAGGGGCGAGGGTCCGTATGGCAGAATCTGAGCGTTATAAGCAAATTTGCTCGACAAGGGACAGTTTAAAAAGCATAGATTTTCATATCCATAAATGTTTTACCATCAATCTTGCTTCGAGTGCAACAACAGTCATACTCCTTAATCCACAGAATCGACGAAATTCAACACAATTTTAAAATTGTTGTCCAACATGGCTACCGCGCGAATCGAAAACATGAGCGATATCATAGCGTATTATCGAGTATTAACTCCATTATGTTGCATTGTGGGAGTCGGCCATGTTGAGTTTTTGAACAAAGTTTCATGATGTGCCGTATTTTATTGCTCAAACAGAACAATTAGACAAAACTGTAGTAACAGAAACAGTCCTCGTGTCATTTTGTGACATAATCTTGCATTTTGTCACAATTTTTTTTTCTTGGAGGGCTTTGTTAAGTTTTTAGCGAGTTCATCGGTCGTTTTGACTTCGGAAGCTCCGGAATCTCACAGGAGGCGGTTCGCCTCTACAGCTCGGATGTGAGAAATCGAAAGTAGTAGAGCTGTCAGAGGCGGAGTTTCTTTGTCTAGAACGCATGAAGCCTGCGGGGCCGACATGAAAATACAAACGACCCGAATCCACCTGAGGAGTAATACAACTACTCGGACATGTTGTGTACATTTCCCAATGTATCAACTTATAAACTTTGTCTTGAGATGTATTAGTTTAACAAACTTGCAAACAGAACGGGGCCAGTTTCGCGACTTGGGGCTGCTATGAAATTTCTTCTTAATCCCGTTCTACCTCACGTTTCGCCCGGGAAAGGTGCGAAAACAACAAAACCAAACAACTTGGGGTCCCTAAGGCAATGCCCTTCAATATAACGAATTTTGACAGCTGGTATATAGTCTTTATCTAAGTAAAGTAAATTTAATATTGATCATTATAGCGATATATTGCATCCCAGACATGACTTGAATGCTAGTGAGAAACGTGCGGATCGTTATCGGCCATGTGACGTCACATTTGGTTGCACACAGCTACACAATGATGTCGGCATTATCCCGTTCGATCCCACGTTGCGCCCGCAAAAAGGTGCGAAAACAGCGAAAGGGCTCCGACAACAGGCGGCACCTTTGGCATTGCTGTACAAGATAAGGACTTTTGACGCCTTGTATTTTGTCCTTAAACTTGTTGCTACCTAGTGAATGACTAGCGTGCTACTGCGAAAAGGGGTTAAGGAGCCAGTATGGATCGTTATCAGCCATGTGACGTCACACTTTGTGGACTATTAGTTTTAGCCACCGCTTGACCAACGCGATCTCCCGTGCGCATCGGCTTCTGCGCAGGCTAGGATTCGCGTATCTTATGTTAGGGTAGCGTCAAACATGTCTGCCACGGAGAGTGCGACAAACCAAGCGAACATTCAGCATTAATCTGCAAGGGAGAGCAAGGTGACCTGAAATAGGCGGGTTCCAACACTTCTTAGTGTATGCAATATTCCTAGATATACGATATAGTGCATACAATATACCCAGTGTATATAATACCCCCATATACATCCATGTTCACTACCCAGTGTATATAATACCCCCATATACATCCATGTTCACTACCCAGTGTATACAATACCCCATATACACCCATGTTCACTACCCAGTGTATATAATACCCCATATACATCCATGTTCACTACCCAGTGTATATAATACCCCCATATACACCCATGTTCACTACCCAGTGTATATAATACCCCATATACGTCCATGTTCACTACCCAGTGTATATAATACCCCCATATACACCCATGTTCACTACCCAGTGTATATAATACCCCCATATACATCCATGTTCACTACCCAGTGTATATAATACCCCCATATACATCCATGTTCACTACCCAGTGTATATAATACCCCCATATACATCCATGTTCACTACCCAGTGTATATAATACCCCCATATACACCCATGTTCACTACCCAGCGTATATTATACTCCCATGTAAAGAAATGTACACTATATTTAATAGCTGAACCACTAGTCATGGCGTTGCCCATTAGGTCAAAAGTCAGCGATTCGAATTGGTGGTTCATCTGACATACCGACTAGGAGAGCGACAACAAGCCAGGAACATTTGGGCGAACGTTGGATGGTTAGCCTTCTCCTACTGTTAAATAAATGCATGTATAGATAAAGTTTGGCGATTGGCTGATTTAGTTGCCCGCAACTAATTCAAGACATCTGATTGGCTGATTTAGTAACGTACAACTAATTCCAGACCTCTGATTGGCTGATTTAGTTGCGCGCAACTAATTCCAGACCTCTGATTGGCTGATTTAGTTGCGCGCAACTGATTCCAGACATCTGATCGGCTGATTTAGTAACGTGCAACTAATTCCTGTGCTCTGATTGGCTGATTTAGTTTGCGCGCAACTGTACATTTAATTTCGCGCAATAGTAGAACGTTATGTCGCGACGGCCATAGTCTGTAGCTTGGTAGTTTGTAACTGGGGCGTAGGAATCACAGCCCATCACTGCTTCCCGAGAGCGCCATATGTGGTCTGTAGATCACGTCACGTAACCTTCAGTGAGATATGGAGAGAGTAGAAATGAGGCGAGTAACGCGATGTCTACCCAGCTTATTTCCACAAGCTCCATACACTTATATTGAGGATGCGCATAAGCCGCGGTGATGCTGGTGGTTTTTTTCCCGTGTGGCGCATGTTGGCTGTTTGATCTGGATGCTGCCAGGCCAGAAGCAGGCGCTTAATAATCAAGATAACAAGTTGGCATCGGTTTTCTTCTTCTTCTGACGCTAAACGCCTTCACCTGCGCTGCAATATAGCACGCCGAGCACCTCATCGCTCCCGATGATATGTATACGTCTTATTGGGCCGTTGTTATTGGCTCAGTGTCAGCGGACATGTGTTGGCGGACAAGCATTCTGATGTGCTACGACCGTTGGCCTTTATCAAGCAGGCAAGGGGGAAGCTTTCACTCGTTGTGCTGCGAGGGTTGTCGGATGTGACGTCACATGCGCGTATGGCGTTACTGAAGCATGATGGATCACTTGGGGGATGTTATATGAAAAGTCATTGTCTGGATCGTGGCTTGCGTTCAATTGACCGTTGCCAGCTGTCTGACGCGTTGCCAGCTGTCTGACGCGTTGCGTAAAGCTGCACACCTGTTGTCAAGACGTCCTGTACCCGACCCCCGTTCCCTCATCAGCAGCTCGTCTACTGATGTATCGTCGTCCGTTCCCCGTAGAATGGGCGTCTACGTCACAACATGCCGACTGTGGTAAGCCCACCTCTGAACCCCACCCCTCCCCCTACTCCATCCCATCAGCCCCGCATGCCACGGCCCTCGTACGGTGGGACATTTGTCGGAGCCATGTTGCCTCGAGTCGTCCGTGCTCTCTCTCTTTTTACCCTTCTCTCTCTCTCTCTCTACTAAGGAGCGCTCCAGTATCCGCATCAACGCGCACCACATAATGAATGATACAAAACTAACAGTACTCGCCTGCCATACCTAGCTAACATCATGCCACTACCCGGCCACCCCTCCCCGCTCCCACCCCCCTACTCCTCCGTCCCGTCGCGTCACCCAGCATCCCAGGCCAGAACCCCCATTCATTCTTTATGTCTGCTCAACATCGAGCACCCTCCCTTCTCTCCCTTCTCTCCCAGCCTCCAACACGCCATCGCCTCATCCCATTCCAAGCCATAATTCTGTCTGATCGAGGTGATCTTCGTCGACTGCCACCTAGTACCTGCCACCTGCTACCTGCCACCTGCTACTTGCATTCACCTGCTCTCCGAGACACCCAAGAGGCCGCCACTACGTCAACCTCAATTAATCATACTTGTCAAGTAAAACATTACCAATTGAACCCAGGAAACTTCATTCCGAATTCCTCGTGACCCGTCATACCCTACGCACGCCTACCATATACCATTTAAGTATACAGAAGTAAGTGAAGAATCCTTCTTCGTGGAATGTCCCTGGAGTCTGTTGATGGCGTGGCGCTAGCATCGTGGAGTCTGTTGATGGCGTGGCGCTAGCATCGTGGAGTCTGTTGATGGCGTGGCGCTTGCATCGTGGATACTGTTGATGGCGTGGCGCTAGCATCGTGGAGTCTGTTGATGGCGTGGCGCTAGCATCGTGGAGTCACTCGGCGATGGTCTAGCGCGCATATCTGCGTGTATAACTCCCCTCGGGCTCACGTACGTGTCCATAATACGGCGATAAACCAACCCCAGAACGTGCAAAATCTACGTCTGTGGCGTACGCTATGCGCGTCTGGGGCGTACGCTATGTGCGTCTGGGCCGATTTACGGCCTCACTGGACGGCGGTATGAAGTTACAGAACAGCGTATGGCGTCTACGGTGGCCTGTTAGCTGGGCGGGATAAAGGACCCTCGTGTGCTAGAGCCTCACTTCATCCGTTAATGAAGAGCAGGCAGTTGCGCTGATACTTGGCTTGTATGAACATCATCATGAAATCTCACGAGCTCTTGTCTTTTTGTAAAAGAAAGAAATTTTACGAGAGAAAACTTCGACCACCATGCTGTGATTTATGGGCCAAGGTTGCGACATCAGCAATAATTGTACGGGAACTTTCGTTGTTAAATTAGGAAGGTGGGGCCTGTGACAAAGGAAGTGGGGGCGCTAAGGGGGCCGGGATGCTGCTCGGCGCTCAAAGGAAGTGGGGGCGCTAAGGGGGCCGGAATGCTGCTCGGCGCTCAAAGGTAGTGGGGGCACACCTCACCCGTTCGTCTGGCCCGACCTTCACGGGGCTCAGACGAACCTCACCCGTTCGTCTGGCCCGACCTTCACGGGGCTCAGACGAACCTCACCCGTTCGTCTGGCCCGACCTTCACGTGGCTCAGACGAACCTCACCCGTTCGTCTGGCCCGACCTTCACGTGGCTCAGACGAACCTCACCCGTTCGTCTGACCTGACCTTCACCTCACCCGTTCGTCTGGCCCGACCTTCACCCCCCCCCTTTCATCTGGCCCGACCTTCACACATCCCGTTCATCTTTCATTACATTGACCGATGTGTGACATTTCAATTTCATCTCAGGAGTTAATGAGTGTTTCTCTCATTCCATTGGTTAATGCCCACTGTTCCTAAGAAGGCAGCTTGTTGATTACAACATCGCTGCATATTGCAGTGTGTGCCGCAGGGGACCTGCCTGTCGGGCTGACTGCGTCACTTACCGCCACCCCTCCTGCTAACATATCACATAATTTTTTGTCACAATGGAAGCACTCAGCGTGGCATGTATAACGTCACACTGTAGTCACGTCACACTGTAGTAACGTCACACTGTAGTAACGCCACGTCATGCTTACAGTGGGTGCTGTGGTGGGGGATGTATCAAAGGACGGACGTCCTGTCTACAGCGGGTGCTGTGGTGGGGGATGTATCAAAGGACGGACGTCATGTCTACAGTGGGTGCTGTGGTGGGGGATGTATCAAAGGACGGACGTCATGTTCGTCTTGCTCATTTCGTGTTTGATTTCCGCTTTTCTGCCTTTATACAATCGATGACGGAGTTGCATTCAACAGCTGTCAAGCTCGCTGTTATCTATGACAGTGAGACTCAATTCAATCTCGGGCTTTGCATATAGAGGTAGGACTGCCTGTAGGCGGACGGCGGACGGCGTACCCAGCGTTACCAACACCTTACCAGGCTTACGACTTCCGCTTGAGTTTCAAAACACAGTTCCGTATATACCTGTACCGCCGTGCTATCTACTGGTGATCAAATAACTGTCTTTTGTCGGCATAGATTTGATTGCCATCCGCCCATTATGCTGGCTATCTCATCTCGCGGTCTTGTAGCAGCGCCAGATGTATATTAAGCCTTCAGTACATGCTCTTTAGAGTCATATTCAGTAACCATTGACGTGGGGTATGGGTTGACAATATGCAGGATGTTGAGGTTTTTTTATTGGCCGTCATGATGCGATGCCGTGTTACTGGCTTGTTGTCTCGGGTAATACGCGCGCCATGTGACATCTTCTTTAAAGCCGCCATGTGACCTCTTCTTTAAAGCCGCCATGTGACATGTTCTTTAAAGCCGCCATGTGACATCTTCTTCTTTAAAGCCGCCATGTGACCTCTTCTTTAAAGCCGCGATGTGAAATCTCCTTTAAAGTCGTCATGAGACCTCTTCTTTAAAGCCGCCATGTGACATGTTCTTTAAAGCCGCCATGTGACATCTTCTTCTTTAAAGCCGCCATGTGACCTCTTCTTTAAAGCCGCCATGTGAAATCTCCTTTAAAGTCGTCATGAGACCTCTTCTTTAAAGCCGCCATGTGACCTCTTCTTTAAAGCCGCCATGTGACATCTCTAAAGTCGTCATGTGACCTCTTCTTTAAAGTCGCCATGTGACATCTTCTTTCTAACGTCGCCACGTGAGCTCTTGTCTTTGAAAACAACTGACCTCTGTTGAGCTCTTGCCTTTGAAAACAACTGACCTCTGTTGAGCTCTTGCCTTTGAAAACAACTGACCTCTGTTGAGCTCTTGCCTTTGAAAACAACTGACCTCTGTTGAGCTCTTGCCTTTGAAAAACAACTGACCCTTTGAAAACTGTTGTTGAGCTCTTGCCTTTGAAAACAACTGACCTCTGTTGAGCTCTTGCCTTTGAAAACAACTGACCTCTGTTGAGCTCTTGCCTTTGAAAACAACTGACCTCTGTTGAGCTCTTGCCTTTGAATACAACTGACCTCTGTTGAGCTCTTGCCTTTGAAAACAACTGACCTCTGTTGAGCTCTTGCCTTTGAAAACAACTGACCTCTGTTGAGCTCTTGCCTTTGAAAACAACTGACCTCTGTTGAGCTCTTGCCTTTGAAAACAACTGACCTCTGTTGAGCTCTTGCCTTTGAATACAACTGACCTCTGTTGAGCTCTTGCCTTTGAAAACAACTGACCTCTGTTGAGCTCTTGCCTTTGAAAACAACTGACCTCTGTTGAGCTCTTGCCTTCATTCAACCAGCAGGAGGATTGTGCAGATTTGAATATGAAATAAACATAATTGAATTGAATTAAGATCAAAAATTTAATACAGTTTCCAAGAATAATAGGTATTCGTTGATTCAAGGTTGTGTCTTTGCATATTAAGATTGTTGTATCATTATATCCTACATCGACTTAACCCGACCTGACCTAATTAGGCTGTGTAAAACCACATGTGACCTCATTAGGCTATGTTAGATCTGGCCATATTTGGCTCTGTGTAGGCTGACCTATTTGACTACAAACAACACCGCTGTAGCATTCTAGTCGTGTCTGGGAGGCAATATCTCGGTGTGAACGAATCTGAGGAATGTCAAACTTACTTGGGTATAGAGAATCTATACCCAAGTTCTACAGGCTCTACATGACCAGTTAGATGTGACTGACCCAATCCCAAACCCCTTCACTAGCTACCCTTACAAACTAATACCTACCACAACTCAACCACCCTTCTGCGCTCTAATATATATGCATAAATCGAGATTAGGGTCGCCTTGGTGAGTCTGCGTCATCTATTACCTCACCTAGGAATCTGGCGGGAATTAGTTTGAGCTGTTATTGACAAGCTGACGGTGGCTGACTGATGCCGTCGGGGTCGTCACTGGGAGCATGTGCCTTCATGTGGCTAGAGGAAGAACGCCACATGTCAGCGGGGATTAGGGATCACTGGTGGCGCTGTTTGAAATATGATGGGGTCATTTGCCAGGCGAAATGATTCCTGCTGCTCTATGGGAGTTGACGCGGGGTAGTGTCAGTGTAATGTTCTCAGCTGTGTCAGGGTATTCCACGCCGATTGCGTTATCTGACGCCGAGTGTTACCAATAGGTGTCGCTCATTGTCGTGTGGATGAGGGCATCAAACGGACGTTGATGGTTGACGTCAGACGCGACTCGTCTTCTCCCTCATGTTGTCCCTCTTGTTCTCCCTCATGCTGTACCTCTTGTTGTCCCTCTTGTTCTCCCTCATGCTGTACCTCTTGTTGTCCCTCTTGTTCTCCCTCATCCTGTACCTCTTGTTGTCCCTCATGTTGTCCCTCTTTTCTCCCTCATGTACCTCTTGTCCCTCATGTTGTCCCCTCATGCTGTACCTCTGTTGTCCCCTCTTGTTCTCCCTCATGCTGTACCTCTTGTCCCTCTTGTTCTCCCTCATGCTGTACCTCTTGTTGTCCCTCATGTTGTCCCTCTTGTTCTCCCTCATGCTGTACCTCTTGTTGTCCCTCATGTTGTCCCTCTTGTTCTCCCTCATGCTGTACCTCTTGTTGTCCCTCATGTTGTCCCTCATGTTGTTTTTGTCCCCTCTTGTTCTCCCTCATGCTGTACCTCTTGTTGTCCCTCATGTTGTCCCTCTTGTTCTCCCTCATGCTGTACCTCTTGTTGTCCCTCTTGTTCTCCCTCATGCTGTACCTCTTGTTGTCCCTCATGTTGTCCCTCTTGTTCTCCCTCATGCTGTACCTCTAGTTGTCCCATATGTTGTCCCTCTTGTTCTCCCTCATGCTGTACCTCATGTTGTCCCTCTTGTTGTCCCTCTTGTTGTCCCTCATGTTGTCCCTCTTGTTCTCCCTCTTGTTGTACCTCATGTTGTCCCTCCGAGTAAATCCTATCATCTGTTTTTACCCCGTCGCCTAGAGTACCTGCATATTTCACTAGCCATCACTTGCTTGTCATCTTCTATACTCCTCTCGGCTTAACTGATGACGGCAGGCCCTCCCTAGGCTATGCGCCCGTAAGCATCTCCATCCAACGTCTCCTCCACTGCGCCTGCGCACTCTCTAAACAAGCCTCATCTCGAATTAATGCACCCTCAATCCTCCACAGCTTCAAGTTTACTCCCTTGTAGGTTGATGAAACCTTTAGCGCTGAGAGCCAACCCCGCTGTGGTTTTACGATGCCATTATTACCGCTAGACAGCTTATGTTGAACTTGTAAACCCTCTACGACTACCAAGAAATCTCCATCGAGTCCCATGAAGCGCATATTGCCAACAGACAACTAATAGCAGGTTTTATGAACGCTCTCTTGCCAAGGTGCATCTAAGAGTGAGTGTTTGGATTATCAGACTCTTAAAGGCATCTCCGCTGCACCTTTTATCAATCTTCTATCGCTAGAAGTCCAAAAACGTGTAGTGTTACGGAACCAATATCCCTAAGTGCAAGCTGCCGTTCTGTTTAATGTACCGTGGTCAGACGAAGACCAACTAGGATGCCATTCTACGGCCCATTGGGGGCGTCAAGGAAAATCACACGCTGTTTCGCCAACCATTGGATCCGTACTAACTTGCCTTTTGTTAAAGAGACTGTTCAGCCCCATATTTGGAACGAGGTTGCCTAGCAAGCTGCTTGGCAACCGCACCTTGGAAACCAAAAGTGTTTAGTTTTCAGTCGCTACTCGTCGCTGTGGTCCTTAGATCCTTACTTCGGCTGTCGCCATTTATGTTGTCGGACATTACCCTTCCTGCTTGTCGGTCTAATGTGTGCGCAAATATGCCCACAACTTGAATGAGTGAAGATTTGATGAAATCTACATTATGTAACCAAAGCGGAAGTATACACATCGATAGCGAGGTAAATTCAGAGCGCGTTATGATTTACAGCTAACATTCGTGTGGTTCATGGTTTTAGGGAGGCACCGTTATCGATGTTATAACTGAATAAAACAGATTTTCACAGTAGATCATGAATATTTCCAGTCAAATAATAATGTTAAAAACTTATAAACATAATTTTCCATCATGTAAACTTTGCGGCACAAATTAGAAGACGGTATTACTTACGACTTAGTTAAACGTAATAATGTTATAACGAAATGATCCCTGATTGCCTTATATGGGGCTGAACAGTCTCTTTAAAAGGCAATTCGCAGGCCAGCTTATTTAATATTCAGCGACAGGGTTCAAGTTGATCAATTCCGAATAGGTAACACAAGTAGGTAGAGGCAGAGGTAGAGGTAGAGGTAGCAGAGGCAGGTGCAGAGGTCGAGGCAGAGGTAGATGCAGAGGTCGAGGCAGGTGCAGGCATTAGGATCACTGTCTGTATTGACCCACTCGGCTGTTAGCATTATTAGCTATGTGCGCTTCATTACAAGCCGGCCATTGTAAGCCCTCTTATCAAATAGAAGGATGTTTTCTACCCCTGGGCAGCCAGGTGACCCTGGGTGCGCTGTTGTGTTAATATTGACTCGTCCAGAGACATCAAAGGCTTGCTAAAGCCATGTGTTGAGGATGTGTACGGACGGGCGGTCATAACGAGCGCCTTATCATGGCATCAACGGAGTCCGGGCGTTCAAGTGGCCTCTATGTCACGGCAAAGCCGCTGTCGGCAACACTCCCCGCCCCCCCCCTCCACCACCACCACCACCTTGCCTCTCTTGCCATCGCACTCTGTTAACGTCTGTGAGTGAGAAGGCAGGGTTCTAACCCCAGGTGTGGCAGTCCGGCGACGTGTGAAGTCATTAGTACTCGTAGCGGCCTCTTGCTTCAGCCGCTGTGTTTACAAATAAACGCTGTCATTGCGCCTCTTCACTTAAGTGATGTGGGAGAGTTAGTGGTGAGGTAGAGCAGTCTTTCTGTAGCCTCTTGTAGAGCTTTATGTTGCTAGCATTGACGGTGTGTGTATGGCATAACACCATGCTCGGCGCTACCCGTGTATTGTAGTCCGTAGCCGAACGGCAGATAAGAAACTACTCCTCATTTTCTGACCGACTTGACTATTTTCTGTTCAATCACGAAAAATGATGGTTGACGTCAGACGCGACTCGTCTTCTCCATCATGTTGTCCCTCTTGTTCTCCCTCATGCATTTTCTGTTCAATCACGAGTCTGTCAGCAGCTGGCACGAGGTCTATCAGCCGCTGGCACGTAGTGCATCAGCAGCTGACACGAGGCATGAGTTGGTGGACTGTATGCGTCCACTTTGACACTGAACAAAAATTTATTCATTAGACCTTATATTGGTTATGAGATTCCATGAGCACATGTCATGCACATTCCCAGCTGTATGGTTAACCTGGAGGTCACTCCCAGCTGCATGGTTAGCCTGAAGGTCACTCCCAGCTGTACGGTTAGCCTGAAGGTCACTCCCAGCTGTATGGTTAGCCTGGATGTCACTCCCAGCTGTATGGTTAACCTGGAGGTCACTCCCAGCTGTATGGTTAACCTGGAGGTCACTCCCAGCTGTATGGTTAACCTGGAGGTCACTCCCAGCTGTATGGTTAGCCTCATCGCTTGGCTATTTTAAAGCTACAATTGTTCAATGGCATTGATTCAATCAATGGCAGGTGCGACGCATTAATCGCATTACACACACACCCTTCTATACAGCATTACACACACACCCTTCTATTCAGCATTACACACACACACCCTTCTATACAGCATTACAAACACCCATCCTTCTCTACAGCGTTACAAACACCCACCCTTCTATACAGCGTTACAAACACCCACCCTTCTATACAGCGTTACAAACAACCACCCTTCTATACAGCATTACAAACTCCCTCCCTTCTATACAACATTACACACACACATACACCCTTCTATACAGCGTTACAAGCACACACCCTTCTATACAGCATTACAAACTCCCTCCCTTCTATACAACATTACACACACATACACCCTTCTATACAGCGTTACAAGCACACACCCTTCTATACAGCGTTACAAACACCCATCCTTCTATACAGCGTTACCAACACCCACCCTTCTATACAGCGTTACAAACACCCACCCTTCTATACAGCGTTACAAACACCCACCCTTCTATACAGCGTTACCAACACCCACCCTTCTATACAGCATTACACACACACACCCTTCTATACAGCGTTACAAACACCCACCCTTCTATACAGCGTTACAAACACCAACCCTTCTATGCAGCATTACACATACACACCCTTCTATACAACATTGCGAACATCCTCCCTCCTATACAGCATTACACGCAAACACCCATTACAGCATTATATATACCACATTGAATTGAGTTGGCTTTTGAATTGTTTGTTCAAGAAAACCGATGAGGAATCTGTCCAAAATTATCTTGTGTGAAGAAAGCATTCCATGTTATGCATAAAAAATGGTGTGGAAAAAGAAGTTTGTTTCGGCCAAGTGTTTGATTCTATTGAGGTTATGCAACGCGTCTAATGCAGTGCGAATAAGCAGACGTTAGAAATAGACAGACTGATGTGCATATTGCAAAAGGTCACTCTACACCTGCTTCGCGTTCAGCAACGAAGAATAATTGCACAAAAAATAACAGTATTAACTAAGTATATTCTTCAAATACACAATGGCGCCTCATAAACCAATCCATTCTGACGGCAGCAGAGAGAAGTCAGGGATGAAACCAAATCAAAGAAATTAAGATGGATATCTGGTGATGCGCATGCGCATTACTGATTAGCGAGCATATCTATGCGTTGATTCTGGATGAGTCGATTTCAACATTCATTGTGATTGGTTTAATGCAGGTCAGGTTAGCGTGTCCATTCATTGTATGTGTGGCTGTGATTGGCTTAATGCGGGTCAGGTTAGCGTGTCCACTGACGTGGCCATTTATCTGTGCCTATAATGAGCTTACTCGACAACGATATGCATTCCTTTGTTTTCCGTGCGTCACTGCCAGACCTGTGCTATGACCGCCATTGTTAGCGATGACAGACTTGTGGCGCTGTAGCCAGCTGGAGAGGTCTGTTGTCTCGCAGACAGCTCGTCATATGTTCTATGTATGCTTCTACGTACGTCATCCGGCGGATGCGGGCTGTTGTGGTAGTAGGTGGGGGAGGGGTAATCTGCCGTGTAATCGAGATGATAGCTTTACCTGTGCGCGCGTTTGCCCGCCGTTCAGTATCATGTCTGGAAGGGTCCATGGCACGGATTCTGAACCCCCCCCCCCCCCCTCCCGGTCCCCAAGACGCGTGGTTCTCCGTCTAGGACGCGCGGCTATTCACGAGAACGTCAACGCGGTCTCACTTTAATCAGTGCTACCAACCAGGCCAGGTTAGAATTAATGACCGTACTCAACCCAAACCAAGCATTCGCAATCCAGCACACCTACCTCACCCCCTTGCACCCATACAACCCCTTTTCACCTCATCTCACCCCCTTTTGTGACGTCAAACACTGGCGCTTGGCGTACGCCTCGTTCTCCCCCCTCCCTGCTGCGGCCTGCCCCATCTGATAGCCAAAATTGAAGAATCGTCGTCCTCCTTGCAGACGGAAAACTTGAGTCTACCCAATGGGCTAGTGACGTCATGAAACTGGCTGCTGCTGCTGCTGTAAGAGAGAGAGAGAAGATGCGCATGATCTGACCGTATCAGACACCATCTCCCGCCCAGCCTGCGTTATCTGCTTATAACGCGATAACCGCCTGCTCTTTGTACGCCCACGTGATAGACGGCATGCTACGCTCCGGGTGTGCTCCCCTAACGACGTGGCAACGCGACAGCTCACAAGCCACTATCGAACAAGCTTCTGGCACCCACCCGATGAGTTAACGAACAGGTCTTATCTAATAACGTGCTAATTTTGTGGTGTGCTGATTGATCGCGTGTGTTAACTCAAGATGGTCTTCACCAGCTTAGTCCTCTATCGTCATGATACCCACCAACTTAGTCCTCTATCGTCATGATACCCACGAACATAGTCCTCTATCGTCATGATACCCACCAGCTTAGTCCTCTATCGTCATGATATCCACCATCTTAGTCCTCTATCATCATGATATCCACCAACTTAGTCCTCTGTCGTCATGATATCCACCAACTTAGTCCTCTGTCGTCATGATATCCACCAACTCATTCCTCAGCTACACAATGGGAGCTTTTCGATATCGCCATTGGTATATCAGCCTTGACTGTGTAAACATCTGTGTAAGCAGACATCGTAGCGCAAACACCGCGGGATGAAAGCAGACATCGTAGCGCAAACACCGCGGGATGAATGCGGATATCGTAGCGCAAACACCGCGGGATGAATGCGGATATCGTAGCGCAAACACCGCGGGATGAATGCGGACATCGTAACGCAAACACCGCGGGATGAATGCGGACATCGTAGCGCAAACACCGCGGGATGAATGCGGACATCGTAGCGCAAACACCGCGTTTGCCGTGCTCCGCGTTGGGCTGTTTATTACGTGAAATCAGAAATAAGCATCCTCACTTTACGAGGGCCACACAAATAGCCAAAGTTAGACCTAGGACTTTTCGGATATAGTTTCAAAGAGAATTAGGGAACTGATCAGTGAAGTTTTTATCTCTACCGAAGACTGATGATTTAGATATTGATTTTATTGAGCGCGAAAGTCATGATGGCATTTCCGCCAAGCATCAGGTTAAGCTTAGCCAGAATCTCCTGGCTGTTGTCCCACGCATACAGGGATCTACTAGGATGTGTAAGCTTGGACATGTAGCCCTAAACAACTCGCTGAAGGTTCTATGGGTACGTCAATGGTCGAGTGCCCATCAAAAGGCAAATTCGAGATGACAAACAGCTCGCGGTGGTGTCATGCGGAGTTGTCATGCGATGGTGTCATGCGGAAGTCAAGATTTGCTCCACTGTTGCCGGGTAGCGCTATGTGAAGATGGGCGCACGTTGGCTCGGAATCGGATGTCATATGTACCAGAGTCGGGTCCGGGATCCGAGCTCTAGCGTGCTGATTACAGAAATGACTAAGTTGCGCTCGGATTACGAGAATGGTGCTCGGAAATTTGTTCCGAGCGCTGGTGGCTGCTTGACGCCAGTTCTATGATGGCTGGGATGTTTCAATCCCTCTCCATCAAAGAAAACACCGACGGTTGACGTGAAAGCGGACTGATTCATTTGTAAGCATGTTGTCGCCCGCGTCGCCCACTGACATTCGGTTGACGCTGAGTGGACGACAGGACTGGTGAGTGCTTGGGACAACATTATGATCCACTAGATCATGTGCAGCTTCCCCGTACAACCACACGATGATGCTGTCATGTCAGAAGGCTTGATGGCTCGACCTGGATCACCTGTATTTCACAGAACCAAGCAAGGTGTAATATCCGATTCGGGTGCTTCTTGAATACATTCCGCTGACTATTGGGCCGACAGAAAGCTATTTACTGATAATAAGGTTAATATGAGGGCTGATATAACAGGGGCATATTGCCGGCTTGCTGATTGGTGAGGCCTCTGTGAGATAATTAGAAATGAGGCGAGCCTCATTGTGAGTCAGTCCGCCTTGCTCACATCAAGTCTGGCATAACGCTGGTTGCTAGCCGACAGCATCCCGCCCATTCCCCTCCCCCTACTCCAATCTCTGCCACAGGCTGGTAGAGAGGAGCGTTGTCGGCCCAATATATTAATACGTTTGTTTTCTTCCTGTGGAATTTGTTATGTTTGTGCTAGGTAATTAGCAAATGTGGTTTTATCCCCTTTAATGGACTTCTTTTACCTTCATGATGTCACAAGGTTACGGTTCTTTGTATATATTCTCAGGACTATTTTGCGTCAGCGTCAGTTGAGCTATTCTGTTTGATTGTGCTTCGGTTAAAATGTTGGCAACATAGCCTTTACAGATATCCGACTATATAAAGAAAGCCGTGTGTACCAAGGCCTCATAAATGACCGGAGCGATATGTATCAGCACGTTAATTACGCCACCCACGTTAACGTCACCCACGTTAATTACGTCATCCACGTTTACAACGTCACCCATGTTAATAACCGCATCCAAATATGTCTTCACATAATGAATATATGTTCTTAGCAGCCTCTCTGGGCGAGGCGTTATGGCAGAAGTTCCACATAGCCGGTGCAGAACGTGGCATTGTACTGTCTGCAACGTGTCATCATCTCGGCCGTTTTCCGTTCCACGCGATGATAGCTTTTGCTTATCACAGCTTGGATGATGTCACCATAAAGACTCTGATGATAGAGTTAACAGCTCAATGAAACCGAACTCCGCATCTCGCATCGATTCTACAAAGAGGGCAACTTCGGTCTCGAATCGATCGATCATCATCGTCATCATCATCACCATAATCATTATCATCATCATTATCATCATCATCATAATCATTATCATCATTATCATCATCATCATCATCATCATTATCGTCTTTCTTCTTCTTTGGACTATTTACGAATGCAACATTTACCTTTACATTCTCTCCTGCGTTGATTGTTATCATAGTACGCCGCCTTCGCCTTGTAACCCCCCCCCCCCCCCCCCCCCAACTCGACATTCCTGTCCCAGGAATAATGTCATGTTGTTGACTTATCACTCACTTACCGCTGGCTTATTTAGGATAAGGCTGCTTGTACGTCTCGATTTGCTATGGTGTAGCGTGGTGTATCGTAATGTTGCGTGGTGTAGTGTAATGTAGCGTGACGTAGCGTGGTGTAGCGTGATGTAGCGTAATGTAGCGTGACGTAGCGTGGTGTAGCGTAATGTAGCGTGACGTAGCGTGGTGAAGCGTGATGTAGCGTGGTGTAGCGTGATGTACCGTGGTGTAGCGTGATGTACCGTGGTGTAGCGTGATGTAGCGTAATGTAGCGTAATGTAGCGTGGTGTAGCGTGGTGTAGCGTGATGTAGCGTGGTGTAGTGTGGTGTAGCGTGATGTACCGTGGTGTAGCGTGGTGTAGCGTTATGTAGCGTGGTGTAGCGTGATGTACCGTGATGTAGCGTGGTGTAGCTCGACCTGGTGGCTAGGGGCAGTAATGCGCGGACGACTCATCTTTCCCCCTTGTCCGTTCTGATTCCATTCTGGGCTTCATTACCGCCTTCCTCCAATCTATGTCTTATCTTGTTAACATACCTAAGTAATTATACTCCATATGACAGCAACACGAGGCAGCTGTTACTGATTAGCGGGTTGAATCAGAGGTGCGTTTGACTGGCAGGAGCTACAACCGCCTACCGCATGTAATTGCGTTAATGCACGTTTTTACCGTATGTTGGTGCGTGTGTGTATGTGGGCGTGCGTATGGGCGTGCGTGTGTGTGTGTGATCGCCACATCTCCTTGTGTCTTTCACTCTTCGCTATTGCCAGAAAGCATCATTTTTGGTATGTTTGTGTCTGGTTAATAGAGCTATGGTGGACGTTATGATGTAGAAGCTTTTCTTTGAATGATAGAGACGGCATGTTTGTGATGTCGTCTTGATATGGGTCATAGGTAGGCAGAGGTCATGCACTGCCCGATGATAAGGGTCATAGGTAGCCAGAGGTCATGCAGTGACAGAGATATAGGAAGACTGTATAACAATGGCCTCCCTGTGCAGCCATGGGGCCGGCTCTAGGGGAACTTTAGGGGAGTATGATGGCCTCCGTGTGCAGCCATGGGGCCGGCTCTAGGGGAACTTTAGGGGAGTATGATGGCCTCCGTGTGCAGCCATGGGGCCGGCCGGCTCTAGGGGAACTTTAGGGGAGTATGATGGCCTCCGTGTGCAGCCATGGGGCCGGCTCTAGGGGAACTTTAGGGTAGTATGATGGCCTCCGTGTGCAGCCATGGGGCCGGCCGGCTCTAGGGGAACTTTAGGGGAGTATGATGGCCTCCGTGTGCAGCCATGGGGCCGGCCGGCTCTAGGGGAACTTTAGGGGAGTATGATGGCCTCCGTGTGCAGCCATGGGGCCGGCCGGCTCTAGGGGAACTTTAGGGAAGTATGATGGCCTCCCTGTGCAGCCATGGGGCCGGCCGGCTCTAGGGGAACTTTAGCGGAGTATGATAAGCCAGCCACAAACCGGCAGATAACTACCCAACTCACAACCACTCACAGACTACTACCCAACTCACAACCACTCACAACCACTCACAGACAACTACCCAACTCACAACCACTCACACACTACTGCCCAACTCACAACCACTCACAAACTACTACCCAACTCACAACCACTCACAACCACTCACAGACAACTACCCAACTCACAACCACTCACAGACAACTACCTAACTCACAACCACTCACAGACTACTACCCAGCTCACAACCACTCACAGACAACTACCTAACTCACAACCACTCACAGACTCATTGCTTCTACGCATCTCATTGCTCGCTGCCATTTGACACCAAACACTCAGGATTCAGCATTTTCCAAGATTTCTCCAATCTCGCTTAATTCGCCGAGCTATATATAAAATCATGTAAAAACTGGCGCTGGTAATACGGCAAACTATTGCTATCAGATGTAGCGCTCCAGCTTCTTCTGATGCCTGTGTATTAGTTAAACCATGAGGCCAATCTTGATGTTTGCCTTAATAAAAAGTATAATTTATCAGTGAGAATATATGGCTGAATGATATCTACAATGTAAGAGCCTAATGGAATATTTCACCTCAGAAGCGGTAGTGGTCCGATTGTCTCAACGTGTTTAAGGTTTGATGAAAGCCCCGGTTCGTCTGGCGATCTAATTCCATCCGACTGCTAGCGCCAGATGACATAGCCACTAGTTGCCTACGATGAAGTCTATTATCTCCTAACCGCCTTATAGCTTTACTCACCACGTGTCTTGTCTCGCACGAGTACAACACGCACCTGCTCTCTTACATTCGTCAATTTCCGCAGCCGCCATTTTCTATGGCTTACAAACATGTCTATATATAGATATAGTGTGCTTTTGCATCGGATGAGGGTTTGTTTTGAATACGCGAGGGGACGTTAATTTATGTTTGGTCAAATATTGATATAATGAGTTCTCTGCTGGCATCAACTGGCACCCAACACACGATCAACGATTCTTCATGTAACCACCGCGGTGCACAAACACACAGAACATGTCTACTGGAGGAACTGACGACAAATCACGTGATATCAATAGGTATTGCCCACAAAACACCCGAGTCTATGCACTTCCGTTTAAAGCTACAGTAAACCGCTTACTGCGCTTCCGCTTCAACTCCTTCCCTCATCTGCCGCCAGGGGGCTAAGTGGTGCCGTGTCTCAGAAATGTATTTCATGCATGGTTATCATTGCCTATTGTGTGTGCATGTACACGTCAGGTATCCTCTTCTGACTAACATATACATAGAGTTAAGACCCGTCTTAGTAAACCTGGACGCTTAACAACAATCACGTGTCTGCTTGCTTATTAGTGCTCGATGGAAATAGGCGACCTTGAGAGGCAAGGTCAGCATCAAGATTAAAGCTGGGGTCGAGGACAACTTCCGGTACTCGAGGCACAGAGACTATGAATAATTTTGATATTATCGACGTCAGGTCGGGAGCAACAACACAAAGGAAGGCTGATTATGGCGAGAATGATACGCCCGGACTTGGTTGCCAGTAGACCCGTGGTTTAGGCACATCTTTTGTAACAAATGTCAAACACCTACTCATCGTTCTGAGAAGACTAAGTCAAATGAAGCACACCCATCAATGCCATTGTCTTGCTCTGTTTGAAATATTCCCATTCAACATCTTCCTATTACATACGATCGCGGTCGTGTTATTGTGTTCATCTTCTCCGTCGATTATTTGGCAGTAATTTGATATAGAGGCAAAACGCCGCGGATACAGCGATTGCTGTGAGGATAGCGGGCGTCGCTGTGATATGAGAGGCTGTCGGTTACAGGCGCTTACGTCATAAGCTGCGCTTACGTCATAAGCTGCGCATAAAAAGCGACGTGCTGGCGATTTCCGGTGTGTTCTCATCAGCCTGGCTAGCTTTCTGATGGATACAGCGGATAGCTCAGAACATTGTTTATCAATCGCTCTTTTCAGACTGCTGCAGCGCGCATTGCTCTGCACTCACACCTTTCCGTTCCAGGTGGCATGCTGTTGTAAACCTTCCCGTCCATGGGTCGCTTACCCCATTTCGGACGTATGCATTTGAAGTGGATGGCGGCGGTGGGGGAGGGGTGCATTTCCAACTGCTTCGTACCTGCTATTCTCAACGTCCTTATACGTACGCCATATGTGTATCCCTCATAGCATTGTAGCTGCCGCCTCCTCAAGGCGACGTGTACCGCGCTACATACGGCTACGTCAAGCCAACAATAGACCTATCTTGGAGGCGACGGCTCGGTCGCCTTCATAATGACCATGGCCTTGCCGTAATTGCTATGTCGTAGAATCGGCGGGCTTGTCGCGTTTCGTTCGCTCCCTGAACGTTATTCAATTATCATTGTTGAATGCAGTCAAGTTGCAAAACGACAAAAACAAGACATTGTTGTTGGATGCGACATATACGGGATAACGCATGCCAATCACGTCAGCGGCTACTTAGTCGCCAGCAATTTGTTTTCAACTCGGCAATGTTTTTTTTTTCTTCTTTTAGCATATCCCCCTCAGCGCCACCCCCCCCCCCCCCCCCCCCCCTCCCCCCCCCCTCCCGGATACATAAAGGGTTGTAGGACGGTCACTGTTTTGGCGTATTTAATGTTCTATTTCCGGCGCCTAGTACCAGTTCGTGACGATTTGACCCTCATCCGAGTAGTTCCTAAGCGAGTTGCACTTGAGGCTGGGGGGTCACATCAGATGCTTGTCAGCTGTCACTGTCAGCATCACCTTATTGTCTTCTGTAAGTAGTGTCTCAGACACCAGTGAAGTGAGCGCCTCTACCGCCGCCCCTAACTGGGCCGCTGTACCGACACCGGAAGTTACTCTGCTACCCGCTGGGTATTCTGGGATTAACCGGATGGCGAGCCATCCAATGGAAACCCGAATGGACATTGTATAAGACTACAGCCCTCATCAATTTAGGCGGGACAACAATGGCATATGCTTCACCCAAGACCAGCCTTTTATGTCAGTGCCAGCGATAAATAGATAAATAGGTCTTGCAGACTTACCTAATTCTAAATGGGTTGCTGTATTGCACTTACTGACCCCGTCAGGTTATTGCTGAAGACTAGAAATCAGTCGTTTCCGGTGCCCCAATTTATACCCCACTACTATTGTATTTAATGGTGACAATATTTCATAAATGTAAAATGTATTTCCCCTTCTTGTATTTTGATATGTCATATGGAATCATTACATCGTATGTCAATAATTTGTGTATGATGCATTCACCAAGCGTTGATTTTGTTATTTCGTTGACTGATTTGCAACGCTTGCGTCGATCCAAGCGTCATGGGTTCGCCTCCCGTAGGAGGCGATGATCTTGTATCTAGCTGATGATACACTGTTTACCTACTAGCTCCACGCGTGCTCTAGTGTTCAAATCCCAACGTGTCATTTCATGCCCGCCTTGCAGTCAAATATGATGAATTTGGCGTCGCTAGGTGGAGCCATTTGTGTGTTCACGTTGATCCGCCGTTAATGACGATGTATGTGTGTTGTGTGACAGCGGCGGGGGGGCATGTCTTACGACAAACAAGACAAGAACGCAGTGTATGTGCGCACTTTAGGTGAGTCTTATTGTCATTACGCTTCACAGGAACCCTTCTCGATGTAGACCACTTCATAAACGTCATAACGGCCTCCTGTTTGTTGAGTCTATGCTCGTGCCGTACCTCCTAATGTCTCCTCTAGCCTCATGACACCTCACACGAACGATGCAGCCATTCTCTGCCGCAAGCCACCCTTTCTTCTCCACCCACCTTCTCGCCCTGACTGACGACTCCCATTATTACAAAGCCAGCCGTCCTGCGTTGCCAGGATGTCAGCGCTTATTGTGTCAGCGAGCTATATGCCTCTGCCTTTTGTGTTTCATGTCCGTGGTATACGTCACATAGCTCTAGACCCTCATTAACTATGAGGGCATCGCGTTTGCGTACCTCTCTGGATAGGCTGTATGTATCCAGGGTGGACGCATGGAGATGAGATACACAGTTTGCATTCTGCTTCTTACATCCTGTACATTAAGCTCCAATGCGTTGGACAGTGTCGTCTTCTTATCCCCGACTAATAGCAATCCATTCAATCAGCTTTCGCTATTTTATTGTTAGCCTATTCAAGTCATTATTGGCGTCCTGTGCGTCACAACGCGAACCGCATCGGACGCGTATATGCCGTTGTACAAGTGCGCGCATCCATTGCTCCCAAAACGCCCCCGCACTTCCCTATTGACAATGCGCGAACACAAGACAGAATACAAAGAATAGCTCTCTTGCGAGCACACATCTATGTCACTGCCCTGATTTCATCTCACTCCTCGCTGCATTAAGGGCGCCCACTCTCCCCTCATTAGACTTATATCGCCTTTCATAGTTTTCTCATAATTGCATTTCTTGCTCGTAAAAAAGCCCCGTACATTCGTGACGTTGGAGCGAGTTCAGATTAGTACCAGGTATGTCGCCTGGCCTAACAATTGTCACTTGATCCTCATCTACCTGGAGTATAGTACACGTTGATGACGTAGGTTGATCAAAGGAGATTCATGGACAGCATAAGATTCTCGCTGGGTGTTGAATCGAGTGAAAACGGCTCAACTCAATGACGTCATTAGTGCTAGCTACTCCCCTGACCCCTTAACCCCTATAGCACTGGTTTTCGCCCTGTCTGTGAATTACATGTGAGGTATGTTTCCCATATAGTGAGTGACAGCTCTTGGAAGGATAAACTCTTTTTTTCTCTTAACCCAGTTAGATGTTTGGAGTGCTTTATTGCACCGACAAGCACAGTTTATCCCTCAATGCGGTGATGGGCAGGTTGAAGTTGGTGTAAATGGCTTCCATACACTTCAGTTCTTTGTCTTTGCTACTAACCATTTTGCTGTACTTTGGGATTGTTCCTGTGTATAATCTACTCTAGATATCGTGATTTTGTAGTTTACGTGGGGGGGGGGGGGTTGCTTAATATGTTTGCCAGGCGGTAGTAGCCCACTACCGTCTTGAACGGTAACCCGGAGCCAGTGTAATGACACTGGACTCTTTCTGTACCATCCTAATTGGGGGGGGGGGGGGGGGGGGGGGGGGGTAATGCCAATCTTGTTGATTAAGTTTCATAATTTGACGAATTTGTTAAATGTAAACATTTCTTGGGCATTCAGCTGACGTCAAGGGAGGCAGTAAGGCCGAGGTGTCCGCCAGTGACTCCAGTCAAGAATCGAGACGAGTATGTCCATCATTGAATGAAAATGACCGCAAGTTGCTTCAAAGTATGTCATTCAATGCATCGAGTTCGCTTCATTAAGCATCTTATGAAATCTTTCATTATGTTATTCAATATAAGCAAACATAGTATATCATAGAAAATGATTTCACCATCTAAAAATGCTGCTTAGATTGGATCGTTTTGATTACAGAGCTCGATTCGCCGCTGTATCTAACCCACCTCGACTTGCGATTTGCCAGTCTGCACAAAGCGCGCCGGAAACAGCGACCCACCATCAGTGTTCTCAGGTTCTCCAAAGAAAACGCTTCCATTTTGGACATGCAATATGCCGTTCAAGCCAAGGTGAGACCGGCTGGAGCAGCTTTGTGGCTCGGTTTTCGAACAGTAGGGTAATAGATTTTTAGGTCAACACACTTCCGACACAAACAAACAACTTTAGTTCTTTGCAGTATTAAGTCGTTTTCGAATATATTCTTTGTTCACAAATATGGCGATGCTTATTATGCAATATAGGATTTGTTTGGCTTCACAAATATGGCGATGCTTATTATGCAATATAGGATTTGTTTGGCTACATAATAACCGCCTAGGTTCAGAATAACCGGCTAGTTTCATAATAACCGGCTAGTTTTATTATAACCGGCTAGTTTCATAATAACCGGCTAGTTTTATTATAACCGGCTAGTTTTATTATAATCGGCTAATTTCTAGCATGCGTTTCGCACTTTTTGACGTCGTACGATAACTGGGTGAACTCTGAATAAGGCCTTTTCCTTCACCATAACTAGGTCATGGCTCTGTGTGGTCAGCCCGGCACATGGCTCTGTGTGGTCAGCCTGGCACATGGCTCTGTGTGGTCAGCCTGGCACATGGCTCTGTGTGGTCAGCCCGGCACATGGCTCTGTGTGGTCAGCCTGGCACATGGCTCTGTGTGGTCAGCCCGGCTCATGGCTCTGTGTGGTCAGCCCGGCACATGGCTCTGTGTGGTCAGCCCGGCACATGGCTCTGTGTGGTCAGCCCGGCGTGTGCCGGTGTGGTCAGCCCGGCACATGGCTCTGTGTAGTCAGCCCGGTGCGTGTGCCGGTGTGGTCAGCCCGGTGCGTGGGTCGGTGTGGGCAGTGGAGTGCGTGGACCAGGCCATCATGACATGTGGTCATTACTAGCGTGGATGATATGTTCATTCCATCCATCCCATTCACCTGTTGATCGTACCTGGTGCTGCCCCCTGACGATGTAACACTCGCCTGCCCATCCTCCCCCCTGGTGCTGCCCCCTGACGATGTAACACTCGCCTGCCCATCCTCCTCCCCCTGGTTCTGCCCCCTGACGGTGTAATACTCGCCTGCCCATCCTCCTCCTCAGGCGCGTCCGTCAAATGTTGCCGCATTATTCGCCTCTCATTAAGTGTCCTGCGTTTCCTTATAATTGCAGGGCAGTCGATGAGGTCGCCGGGTAACGTGAATGCTTACAGTGTGCCTCAATGCTTGTTCGGGAGGTTTGAGATCTCCTTGTTCGGGAGGTTTGAGATCTCCTTGTTCGGGAGTTTGAGATCACCTTGAGATCACCTTGAGGAGGTTTGAGATCACCTTGTTCGGAAGGTTTGAGATCTCCTTGTTCGGGAGGTTTGAGATCACCTTGTTCGGGAGGTTTGAGATCACCTTGTTCGGGAGGTTTGAGATAGATCACCTTGTTCGGAAGGTTTGAGATCACCTTGTTCGGAAGGTTTGAGATCTCCTTGTTCGGGAGGTTTGAGATCTCCTTGTTCGGGAGGTTTGAGATCTCCTTGTTCGGGAGGTTTGAGATCACCATGTTCGAGAGGTTTGAGATCTCCTTGTTCGGGAGGTTTGAGATAGATCACCTTGTTCGGGAGGTTTGAGATCACCTTGTTCGGGAGGTTTGAGATCTCCTTGTTCGAGAGGTCAACCTCATTGTCCTGGCCTAGGCAGTGTGTTGTTGGGTTTGACTTGTGCATATCGTCATCAACCTCATTGTCCTGGCCTAGGTAGTGTGTTGTTGGGTTTGACTTGTGCTTATAGTCATCAACCTCATTGTCCTGGCCTAGGCAGTCTGTGTTGTTGGGTTTGTCTTGTGCTTATAGTCATCAACCTCATTGTCCTGGCCTAGGTAGTGTGTGTTGTTGGGTTTGACTTGTGCTTATATTCATCAACCTCATTTTCCTGGTCTAGGCAGTGTGTTGTTGGGTTTGTCTTGTGCTTATAGTCATCAACCTCATTGTCCTGGTCTAGGCAGTGTGTTGTTGGGTTTGACTTGTGCTTATAGTCATCAACCTCATTGTCCTGGCCTAGGCAGTCTGTGTTGTTGGGTTTGTCTTGTGCTTATAGTCATCAACCTCATTGTCCTGGTCTAGGCAGTGTGTTGTTGGGTTTGACTTGTGCATATCGTCATCAACCTCATTGTCCTGGCCTAGGCAGTGTGTTGTTGGGTTTGACTTGTGCATATCGTCATCAACCTCATTGTCCTGGCCTAGGCAGTCTGTGTTGTTGGGTTTGTCTTGTGCTTATCGTCATCAACCTCATTGTCCTGGCCTAGGTAGTCTGTGTTGTTGGGTTTGACTTGTGCTTATAGTCATCAACCTCATTGTCCTGGCCTAGGCAGTCTGTAGTCTGTGTTGTTGGGTTTGACTTGTGCTTATATCGTCATCAACCTCATTGTCCTGGCCTTTGTAGTCTGTGTTGTTGGGTTTGACTTGTGTTTATCGTTCATCAAAGCCATGCTTCAACACATATGGATCATAATGGCGCAGCAGCTCCTGAATGACGGCATATTCACGTTCATGACCTCGATAATGTTGTTGTTGTTTGTCAGCACAACATGAGCATATTGCAAGGAAGTGACCGCCGGCTGGCTTGGTTTGACACTGCAGTCAAGCACGTGTAGTATTCGACGAATGCGTGGGCGGTTGCATTGAAATTAGAATCGGAACATCCGAAGTAGGTCAATAGGGATTTCATTCGTTTTCACCGTACAAGAGACGAGGCATTATCATGGAAGCGACATGTCAGTCGGATATAGGGCTATGAAGTGTGCCATCACTTCTCGCCGGTGGTGGAGCCAATGTTACAGGGTCCCCCTGTTAATGGAGCCAATGTTACAGGGACCCCTGTTAATGGAGCCAATCTTACAGGGACCCCTGATACACCATCACTGACTCTCTCCCACAACCATCGCTGGCTCTCTCCCACACCATCACTGGCTCTCTCCCATACCATCGCTGACTCTCTCCCACACCATCACTGGCTCTCTCCCACACCATCACTGACTCTCTCCCACACCATCACACTGGCTCTCTCCCACACCATCACTGCTCTCTCCCACACCATCATCTGGCTCTCTCCCACACCATCACTGGCTCTCTCCCACACCATCGCTGGCTCTCTCCCACACCATCACTGACTCTCTCCCATACCATCGCTGACTCTCTCCCACACCATCACTGGCTCTCTCCCACACCATCACTGGCTCTCTCCCATACCATCGCTGACTCTCTCCCATACCATCACTGACTCTCTCCCATACCATCGCTGACTCTCTCCCATACCATCACTGACTCTCTCCCACACCATCACTGGCTCTCTACCCACACACTGACTCTCTCCCATACCATCACTGGCTCTCTCCCATACCATCGCTGACTCTCTCCCATACCATCGCATGACCTCATCCTTCGTGCATAACGACATGTGTTCATGTTTTGTGGCAAATCTTGACAGCCGTAGTTTAATGAATGTACCATATACATGGGTGGAGCTGCTACGCTTGCTTGGATTACGTTGGTTACAAGCTTGCATCTGTTTGTATACGGCTGGCATCTGTTGGTACACGACTGGCATCTGTTGGTATACGGCTGGCATCTGTTGGTACACGGCTGGCATCTGTTGGTACACGGCTGGCATCTGTTGGTATACGGCTGGCATCTGTTGGTACACGGCTGGAGGCGCTGGTTAGCTGAGGCGTCAATCAGCTTGGTGTTGCCTCTTCTTTCACAATATCCAATGGACGCAAGGCGGGGGTTTAATGAAGGCATAGGCTACGTCACATGACGTCATTTTCCGCCTCGTCAGCATTCCTCTGAATTATTCCTCGTTCTGAATAGACTCCCTCGTAATTGTGTCACATTCTCCAGTGAAACGCCCTGAGTTGAATACCTAATGACCGAATTATTTTTCTCCCAAAGCGTGGCTGCCCTCCACCTTCGAAAATCGGGCACTGAATGCAACGCAAAACGCACACACTTCCCTTTGTATACTTGACAATGGGTATATTTTTGCTGGTAGCTTAAAGAAGCGGCCTGGCTTCGTCGACTTATCTTCGGTTGGCCATTCTTATAAAATGCGTTTAACTCGACTGAGGAAGGCGTTAAGGGTCTCACACCCATATGCTAAACGAGGTGGAGACGGAGTAGCTAATTGACGTAGTACGGAGGGATACGTAGGAGATGAGGGCTTGTGGTGAGGCATGTGAGGGATAGGGAGGTGATGAGGGCGACTCATGAGGCATGTGACGTATGTCAGGTACGTTGATCCATCTTGAGTCAGGTGGATGGGACTTATACAGCATGCATAAGAAGTGCGAGGTGCCACAAGCCACCGGGGCTTGGTGCCGCCTTACGTCCTCTAATTCATGTCTTATACCGGTGTGCAGATTGCTGGGATAAGGGGACATGACAGGCACTAAGCCCCTCTCTTCATAATGATGGCATACAATGCGTATGCATGTGTGAGCTGTAAGGTTATTTCTAACGAGATGTTTTTACGCGCGTTCTGTGTAGAATAAAGGAGGGCCTTATGAATGTCTGTACGCCCGTGTGCGAGGTCATCATAGCGTGATACAAAACCGTCATAACGTGATTCGAGATTCTTCAAGAGCTGCTGTTGCTAAACTTGTGTGAGATTTTCATAGAATGGCAATTATTTTTGAAAATCTACAGTAAACGGTAAACGGTGATAAAAGAGCCACAAACGCCGCTTTGTATCCATACTTTGTTTCATGGTTAAGCGACTCTATTACGCAGGTGTTCGTCATAACGTTACTAGGGACGTGTTTTTGCATAAAATATATATATATATATATATATATATATATATATATATATATATATATATATATATATATATATATATATATATATATATATATATATATTTACAACTAGTGGAAACCCCGGCGTGACCCAGGCTCAGTATTCATATTAATGGCGACATATTTAGTTACTCGGTATAGCTTGGCTGCTCTCATTATCCAACCTCACACGACTCCATCTAGGCCGAAATGATATGGATTTGCACTGCTATTGTAGCAGCACGATGTCCAATTCATGTCAATTCAATTTATCGCCAGCTTCATGTTTTGGTCGCGAAAATAACAAGCTAGCAAACTGTACACACACACACACACACACACACACACACACACACACACACACACACACACACACACACACACACACACACACACACACACACACACACACACACACACACACACACACACACACACACACACACACACACACACACGCACACACACACTACACACACACTACACACACACTACACACACACACACACACACACACACACACACACACACACACACACACACACACACACACACACACACACACACACACACACATGGCATTTCCCTTGTTAAGCATCAAGCTATGTGATGAGGTGTTCCCTAGTAGAACATGTGCTGGTACAAGTGTCACGTTGTATTAGATTCCGCCGAGTGCAGAACATATCTAAACGCACCCATTCCCACGGTATTATGACATCGCTACAATACATGCTGTAAGATTGGTGTAAGAAGTGTACCGAATCCACCGCAGACAATACCGCGCGCTCAGCAAGAGATTCCGTGAAAGCCAGATCGTCTGTACCGCCCGCATTACGATACCAGCCTCATTTGTAATTTGAGAATCTGTTTCACTCGGCCAAGGAGGATGCTGTTTGCGTCGCTGTATCACTTGAGTTGCTTGGACCTCGATGATCCGGGATGATCTGGGATGCCATCACTGCAGGATACCACCTCGGGATGACAAGCCGTCGGTCGAAGAGGTTGTCCCCGTCGACGACATCCTCTTTCTGATCAATACCGGCTTTCTTATCTGATGAACGAGTCACTTATTTGTGAGTGAACATTGTGAAGACGTCTATTACGCTCGATACTACCAAGGATATGTGATATTGGTGGCGGCCTATCGGGGCCTTTATCTGGCCATGAGGGACCCACGGACAGAGCCGATTAAGTTCAAGCATATTTGACAATCTTTTATGTCCATGCACTCGGTAGGGGGTAAAATGAGCGTCGAAATTTCTAACATCGACGGTCAGCTTCCTGCTTGCAGGGTATATAATTCCTCGTTCTGCCTCCAACATCAACATGTAGGGTGTGTCAGAAGGCTAACCAGTGTTAAATAATGCCGTGGCTGTCCATGTTTTGATGATTTGACATCGAGTCAGCCATGTTCTGACGTTAACAATTTCATTGGAAGTCTTGTATATCTGTCGTCTAATAAATAAGCGTGTATCAGTCAAACTTCTTGGAAATAATAACTAAGCTGAGAGTTAACTAAGCTTGGCCTTGGCGTTCCTGGTATTGAAGCTCCCGCTCTGCGTTCATGTTTTTCCCCTTTTACCATGGCTTAGGTATCGTCATATTAGGTTGGAATTTGTATCAATTCCTCAAGGAAACTGCCAATCGGTACCTTGACGGTAGCCCTTGTATGTAGCCCCTGATGTAAAAGAGCATGTGTGCCGTAATCAAACACGACTCATGTCAGTTTTGTCATAGTCACAAACAAGTCGGCCCAATCGCTGATTCATGTGTTAGCTAATGACAGCAAGGTCATTGTCATGAAGTTAGTGACATCGAAGAAGTGTCACAGTTGCTCTTGCAAAACGAACGAGTTGTTTGTTGGGCGATAACGGCTGGGCAACACTCGGATTGTTTTTTTCAACTGGAGTTGTTGAAGTCAAATGACGAACCATGGTCTGCTTTCACGGGCCCTGTTCATGTCACTATTTGCTACTCGTCCACATATCAGTATCTTTCGTAAGCCTAACTTTTGTATATGGCATTTGGACAAAAATGTACATGTATGTATATGTCCATTATCTACTTACATATACAACGCGTATGAATGTCTATCCAAATATATATACAAATATCTATGTACAAATATATGCATAGAATATATATATATATATATATATATATATATATATATATATATATATATATATATATATATATATATATATATATATATATATATATATATATATATATATATATATCTCTATATATATATATATATATATATATATATATATATATATATATATATATATATATATATATATTTGGGTGCATCGCGGGACGCATACAAGCGCTTAGTACTATCACGGTTTTGCAACCATTGATGCTTGGGTAGGCTTGTTGGGGGTTGAGGCTCTGAAGTCATAAGCGGGATCTGCATAGCGGCGATGTGATTGGCTACTCGAGATCCCCACCGCTCCGCGTGTGATTCTGGTAAGCTGCCGCTACATAACGCCCTGTAAAGCACGGATCACACCAGTAGACAATGCAAGTTTCAGGTGGTTCGCCGAGTCTCCTCTTATCAATTCGTCTAAAGCGATCTATTTCTACTTGATTACTGATACTTCTAAAGAGTTGACAAGAATCGGTGTGAAGCAGAGCATTGATTCGGCCGGCGATATTGAAGCACCTGTCTGTGAGAGTGCTGGAGCGTGCACCATGCTGATCGTACCAGCACCTCCGGTCGCGGGCACGCTGCTGAACCCGGTATCGGCACTGACTGCAGTGAAAGCCGATCAGTGTCAAGGTATGTCGCCTTCTAGCATGCGACGACGCGGTAGTTGTCGCAGTCACGGACGCGTACGACGCCGGACTGGCACTCAACAGAAGGAGACGAGAAAGAACGAGAACACATTGGCCTGGCTAGTCGACCAGCAGGTTTCCAAGGTAACCCTCTTATTCTACTGACCACTATCCTGGTTGTGAGCAAATCTACCCATCCACCCACGTCGACCATGCTCAGCGAAACCTAAAGACCACCTTGTACTGGTTGGAGTATTCGCGATCGCGATAGATTGTTATTGACGCTAGCCATGTTGAAAATACCTACCGCACTCCGCCAGGCAACATATGATTGTTGATGTGTACGGAATTCAAGGAAGAGTTTATGAGAGATAATTGCTGTCGTAATCGTTCTGTTTTCCAGATGCTGCTCGTTATTGTTGATATATTCCGTATGGCAGTTTGCCAGTTGTTTGTGTTTCTGGGGATTCTAACGTCGCCAGTTTCAACCTGCGCGTCTTCCCTGTGTGAACAACTCTTGCTGTGTGTATTGCTGTTGGAACCTGTCATATGTCTAGTTGAACATGTCTAGTTGCACCTGTCTAGTTGAACCTGTCATATGTCTAGCTGAACCTGTGATATGTTTAGTTGAACATGTCTAGTTGAACCCGTCATATGTCTAGTATAACCTGTCATATGGCTAGTTGAACATGTCTAGTTGATTTTGAAGCATCCCCAAAAACATCACAGTCAAGGTGTCGTAACAGGTAACGGCTTGTGTGCTGTTTATTGTCGAACATTTATCCTGCCATAAGTAGCAATTTGACGATTCCTCACCCTTGGCACTCGTTGGACACTCTTTAATATCCAATGTAATGAAGTTGTCCTAACACACTTTCAATAAGGTGCACAAGGTCTCACATACCTTGATGGTACATCTTGACTGATAAGAGGATCGTGGAGAGCAATATGGATTAGCCCTGACCTTGGTGAGAGGATCGTAGCGAGCAATATGGATGACCCCTGACCTTGGTGACTGGTCTCAATTGCCTGTAACATCCTAAGGAGGCCTATAGCCTTGCCTTGGATAGCCCATACCATGCCACGCAAACACGAGCTATTTCATGTGTCTCCTGTTGCTAAGTGAACAAATGTACTTAAGGTCATCGAGGTCATCGTGGCTATTTTTTCGTTTACAACCGAAGCATAATTCACCGCATTCTGCGGACGTATATCCGTCGAATGGTTGCCAACGTAAAGACCGGTCGTTCCGAAAACGCCAGGTGAGCGTCTTCTATGGATGCCTTTTGCACCTGATGCCATGTGCTTATTCCGCTCAGTAGACCAGTTATTCAAGGCTGATCTCAAACGTGACGTTCCTCTCTCAAGCTCACGTTACTGCTGATGTAATGAGTGAAGAATTCGCGGTGACAACCGGACCCCCCTCCCACCCCCCCCCCCCCTCCCCCAAATGGCAGCCTTACTCGTCGGATGACAGATCTAGTACCTTTTGTTGGTAGATATATATCTATAGCTAAGTGATAACTAGGTAATCGATGATCCGCTTCACGAACCTAGACATCTGCTTGACCGCTGTCCAAGCTGTCTTAGGATCACCACCCCCCCCCCCTCCCCACTCCTAGGTGGTGTCGTAACCATAAGCCTATAGATGCACGACTTAACCCCATCAGCAATGCGGCGTGATAAGTACAGGTATTACCCCCAGCAGCGCTTCTCTATCGCCGCCAGACATACCAATCCAGGATACGCGCCCACCAGTTGCATTAGTGCAGTTAAAATGTTAAACCGTTCAAGTTAAGATTCGGAGATATCTGATGGATTGATTTACGTAATGCGTAAACGTGTGGCATCCCCTACCGCAACACTTGCCTTGGTAAGGGTAAAGTGACTCATTTTGGTTGTCAATGCTGATAATGGAAGAGACCCGTATGATCGGATTGGCTGTTTGATGCTGACACAGACCATATCGACCCTGACCCTAGCCGGGGATTCCCCCTTCCCCTTCCCCTTCATTTCCGCAATGTCAACAAGTGCTTTTGATACAGCGGCTGGGCTTGATTCTGTTACTTGTTAGATGTGTGGCTGCTGCTGCTGCTGGTTGTGGTGGTGGTGGTGGTGGAGTTTGACGTCATCGCCCCTAATTAGCTCAGGTTTTGTTTGCAGTATATCACGTCTTTAGATGCGATCGTGGGTGTATTCGTATTAATAACACATGGCAGGGATTCATTAACTTACAGGAACTGACAACTCTCCCGACCATTCTTCCACCTCCTCCCCCCTCCTCCCCTACATGTAGTCGTAATGCACCCCAACTCAGTACAACCTCAAAGCTCCACAGTTCCGGATCTAACGGGTTCATCAGGAACATTCATTTCTTTGGGCTGAACTTACAGACTGCAGCACAAGTGCTTAGTCATTTTTGTTTCAACAATGTGTTAATCATACTCCGAAAAGGGAGTGTTAATTTATGTATTGTTGTTTTTTCCCTTTAAATGCAGCGTTTGCCAATAGGAATGCCCTATTTAGCACGTTTCTATGTAAGCGTCCTCGTTGATTGCTGCCTTTCGCTGATTGGATGAGACGCTTCATCATATCCATGTAGTCGCTAATCAGTCTGCTCTTCTGTTGTCTGCAGTGTCTACTCTCTACTGTATATGAATGGAACTTCAGTATTTTCACGTTGGATAAATTAACTAATGGTGAGTTGGTGTTATGGATTTGGCATTTATATTTCATCCATTAAATGGGAACCACGATCAATTCAACTTTTCTGGCTTTATTGACGCCCCAGTACCCTCTTTATTGACGCCCCAGTACCCTCTTTATTGACTCCCCAGTATCCTCTTTATTGACGCCCCAGTACCCTCTTTATTGACTCCCCAGTACCCTCTTTTTTGACTCCCCAGTGCCCTCTTTATTAACTCCCCAGTACCCTCTTTATTGACTCCCCAGTACACTCTTTATTGACTCTCCAGTACACTCTTTATTGACTCTCCAGTACACTCTTTATTGACTCCCCAGTACCCTCTTTTTTGACTCCCCAGTGCCCTCTTTATTAACTCCCCAGTACCCTCTTTATTGACTCCCCAGTACCCTCTTTATTGACTCCCCAGTACCCTCTTTATTGACTCCCCAGTACACTCTTTATTGATGCCCCAGTACCCTCTTTATTGACTCCCCAGTACCCTCTTTATTGACTCCCCAGTACCCTCTATATTGACTCCCCAGTACACCCTTTATTGACGCCCCAGTACCCTCTTTATTGACTCCCCAGTACCTTCTTTATTGACTCCCAAGTACCCTCTTTTTTGACTCCCCAGTACCCTCTATATTGACGCTCCAATACCGTTGTTTCCTTGCAGGTCGATCTCTATTCCACGTATCCCTTCATCTCTTCCAAGAGCATCACCTCATTGAGACAACTTCGACTTCATCAAGTTAATGAGATGTATCGGTGAGTATTGTTGTGATGTCATTATGTTAATGAGATGTATCGGTGAGTATTGTTGTGATGTCATTATGTTAATGAGATGTATCGGTGAGTATTGTTGTGATGTCATTATCTTTTATGTACTACAAGAGCTCTACATTGTTTGACATGACAATAATGGTCGGTTGCGTTGTGCAGCACTTATCGAAGAAGGCTACCACAGCTCGAATCCCTACCACAACTCGGTGCATGCGGCCGACGTGGGCCAAGCCATGCACTGTTATCTCACGGAAAACAAGGTGCGTTCAAGAACCGTGACAGATATAGCATCGACTCAAATAATGGTTACCATTAGCAACGCCTTGTCACATCCCCTGTAGCCTCATCAACGGTTCATGTTATTTTTGAACACTACTCTTTCAACACTATTGCCGGTATAGAAATGCTGAAAATTCTATTGATTTCCTTAGAATATTAGAAAACTACATGCATCGCAATCTGGCATAAACTTTGCCCGCTAGCCCCCGGAAGTTAAATAGTGTGGTTATTTTGAACTGCAGTTGGCACAGTGTCTGACTCCATTGGAGAAAATGGCGGCCATCTTGTCCGCAATAACTCACGACCTTGACCACCCTGGGGTCAACCAAGCGTTCCTCATAGCAACGTCCAACCCACTGGCCGCTCTCTACAACGTAAGACCTGTTTCCGATGTTACACAGCGATGTGGCAATCGCTTGACGAGAGTTCATCCGGGTTCTCATGCTAGCTGGTGTGGACGTTTTTCAGAATTCATCAGTATTAGAGAACCATCATTGGCGTACAGCGATGGGGGTGTTACATGAAAGTGGACTATTGGATCACTGCCCAGCGTCCACGTGGTGAGCACCCTTACATCAGATACTCTTAATCTTCCCTTTGAAGCAGAGACACACTATATCCATACATATCAGTTGTCATAGGCGTCCTGTCACTGGTGAGAAATGGGTTACTAATACATGGTTTGTTGATACAGGTCAACCATTGAGTGGCAGCTGCAGTCCCTGATTCTGGCCACCGATATCACCAGACAACAGGAATTCCTGGCCAGATTCAGGGTAATCACTTATTTAATTTGCCTTATGGAGATTTAAGCGTCTCTTGTGTACTATGATGAGCTTATTGCGATATTGTTTTGGACTGTTTTACTTAGGAACATTTGATTATCTGTCCACAGGGTCACCTTGACAGGAATGACCTTGACCTTCAAAGCAACGAAGAGCATCGAAATTTTATCCTGCAGATCGCACTCAAATGTGCTGACATTTGTAATCCGTGCCGATCGTGGGAAATCAGCAAGCGCTGGAGCGAGTCTGTCTGTGATGAATTCTTTAAACAGGGTAACTATTCGCATGACATCTTACCAGATCGTGACAACCACATCTACGTATCCTGAAACAATTTCTCCAACCTTCTCAGATGGTCATGTGTCATGTGTTAGAAGTAAATAGCGGTTCGTAGGATAACGGTATCACGTTACGACATCATTCGAAGTCTGCATGAGTTTCCTGAAGTTCGCATCACGAGCTCAGGATGGCGAGAGCCTGTGGCTTCTGAGTGTATTGACGTGTTTGTTTATTTGTGTAGGTGATTATGAGAGGAAACTTCAGCTACCAGTCACTCCTCTCTGTGATAGACAATCTACAACGGTGGCTAAAATACAAGTTGGTAAGTGAGGATTTGATCAAATGATGCACTCACGCACGCACGCACGCACACTAACACTAACTCACTCATAAACACACAGACACACACACACACACACACACACACACACACACACATATATATATATATATATATATATATATATATATATATATATATATATATATATATATATATATATATATATATATATATATATATATGTGTGTGTGCATGTGTGCGTGTGAATGTGTGTATTGACACTCACACACTTATCTATTTGTAACTATGTACCCGGATGTTGTGGATTGTCTGACTGGACTTGTGTATGTGTGTAGGTTTCATGCAGTTCGTTGTCCTGCCGTTATTCAGCGAGTGGCGTCGATTCAACCCCTCACAGCTCAGTGACACAATGATAGAAAACATCCATACCAACAAGACCAACTGGGAGGGCATCCAGCGAGAGGCTGTGAAGGCGCTGGACGCGGTGAGTAAGCCAGAAACGGTACTGGAGGAAGAAGAGGACGAGGAAGAGGATGAGGAAGAGGATGAGGTGGTTATTGTGGTCGAGCTCGAGCCAGATACGGCGGCTGACGATTCAGGTGAGATGAATTCCGGCCCCAGCTCATCCAACCCGCTACCTGATACAGAACGCAATGATGAAGATGACGAAGTGGTGAATGATCTCAATGACTACAACATGACTCAGCATCTTGACATCATGGAAAGCGTCAATATGCCGCGTAGACATAGTTTACCTCCACCCATGCTAACCACTAAAGATAACCCCTTCCTGGTGTTAACACGCAGGGAAAGCTTTCCTAGAGCAGCAATGCAATCCCGTCGTCACAGCCTCCCCGTCAGCAACATGCATCCAGCTTCATTTGATCGGCTCGTCGACAAATTATCAGCATTAGCAGAAAATTCCCCCAGTGATAGCAATGGTAATGGCAGCCATTTTGACTTTGGTGAGAGCAGGCCCAAAGGTATGAAAGTGATGAGCGTGAGTCTGGACACGAATACGCTAAGTAGCGCACGGTGGGAGGGCGACAAACAGACCAGTGCTCACGGACTCGACCCTCTTCTACTTGCTCAACGCTCATGCACATCTGAACCGCAGATCCCTCACACCTCACTTGCTCAAAGTGCTCGACTCAACTCGACGGCGGGTTGTTTGAGGTTCGGCCAGGGGTTGCATCACCGTATGAGCGAGGGAAACATCAAGTCTGGTCACGTTTCCTCCATCAAACACCAAGACTTCGATACTCTCACGTCACCTGTGCGCAATCACTGCTCAGCTGAAGTGGCAGCTGAGCATCGCAGGTGTTCTGAGTCAGAAACACAGCCCCTGCTCCAGCCCTGCATTGAAAGCGTCCCGCAGCTCGCTCCAGGTACAAATAACTCTTCTTCTGACATATTATTATGTAGCAAACTCACTAAATCGATCATAATATGTGAAGTGTCTGTTTGTGTTTGTCTCTCTGGCGGCTTTATGTGACATGTGTTCGTTGGAGTTTGTCTGTCTACGGGCTTTATGTGACGTGTTCGTTGGAGTTTCTCTGTCTACGGGCTTTATGTGACGTGTTCGTTGGAGTTTGTCTACGGGCTTTATGTGACATGTGTTGTGTTGGTCTATGTGGCGGCTTTATGTGACATGTGTTTGTGTTGGTCTATGTGGCGGCTTTATGTGACATGTGTTTGTGTGTGCAGTGGAAGACTGTCAAGATGCGAAGGAATCACCGCTCCACCTGTCGGCCAACCACTACAACACTGGAACACGGCACCACTCCGTACCTCTCGTCTCTCTGGTCCCGCTCCACTGTCCGCTACAGAGACACAGTATTGCCACGACCACTCTCTGCTCAGTACCCAGTGACAGTGACACAGCCCCCTTGTTACATGACTTGGTGCGGGTCTCCGTTGAGGACGCTAACCTTGTCTCCAACCCCACCTCATGTTGACCCTATGTGGCCCTGCAGACTCTGCTGCCCTCTCAGTATTGATATCATGAGCCTGACCAGCGTCCCTCTCATCTTGGCACTGCTTGTATTGAGTCCGACCGGACTGTGTCACGGAGCGTCCCGCTTGTATTGAGTCCGACCGGACTGTGTCACGGAGCGTCCCGCTTGTATTGAGTCCGACCGGACTGTGTCACGGAGCGTCCCGCTTGTATTGAGTCCGATTTGAAGCTGTGTTGGTTATTTCCTTGCACTTCACGACATTCCAGCTTGAGCAGCCATTACTTTAAACACTTCTGAGTATACTGCTGGCTTCCTTCTTACACCAAGCCCACTTTAATTTATTTGCGAGTTGGCTGACCAGGCTCTGGCTGGGAGAGACAGTAACTAGCACTAGTCGTGTAAACTCCGCTTGAGCGTTTTCTTGATTTCGATCGCAAGTGCACTCCTCGACCTGCTGTTCATTCAATACTATTTTGTAAGTGCTATTGTTAGAGGATTAGATATAAGCTAAAGTTTATCACCTGTAATCAAACCTTTGTTGTGATTCCCAATTTGTATGTAGTTTGTGCTGTTCAGTACAAATGGCCGCTTATGAGGGAGAGGTGCTGTAGTGTCTCTTGGCTCGGCTGGCTGATCCCTCCTCTACCATAGTGATCTGCTGTCACTTTGTTGAGCTTGTATCCGTGGATGAATACCACAGCATATCTACTAATCCTGTTTGTTCATAGTTTTTTTCATATGTCAAATACAATGGAGAGTTTTTTGTACAAGACTGTGTTTTTTGTCTCGACATCTCTCGACTTCTTGCTATCCGACGCGGATCCCTGGCCTGGATCAGTTAAGCCCCAATAACTCCGACAGGTTATCGTGTGCATTTTATCTTCCAAAATATAGGTCTGTGTCCAAGTTTACCATCGATTGGTTGCACATGCGCTTAACTTGCGAATAGCGTCAAACGCCCCGAAATCTAACCCCCCCCCCCCCCAATCGCCAAAGCCCTCGTGATAGCCACCTCAACCCGCATACAAACGTTGTTGTCCACCTTGCTGTTTCTACTTTAGGTCAAGCGCTGACATAGCAAACATGACGTCATAGAACCGTGTGATAATTGCGAATGAAGAGGCCGCCGCTTCCTTTCGGATTTGCTGTTACAAACGGTATTATTGGATAATGCGGTTCTTGGAAGGACGTTGTTGTGTTGAGGGCCAGGGATGGTGCAGCGTTGTAACTGCTCGCTACATCACTACCTTTATGTAACGTAGTTGCCATCGTTCGTAACGCGAACTGATGCGCCCCGAGGTGTTCACCCATTCCCCGTCCTCCAATTAACTTCTCATATCGCACCCAATCAAAGACACAGATAGCTGTAATCTAGCGCGCTTTCCTTAATTAAACACCGTCATTTGCAATCTTCCGTGTTTGCGGCTAGGAACTCAGGGTGTACCATCTTACGCCTGGACACGGCTGCTCGATACCAGCTCTGTATCCGTATAAATACTTGGATGAAATAGACTTAACCAGGATCACTATCCTTGCAGACAAAGAATCCAATGTTTTAATCAACTTAGTACTATGATTATTTAGAATTTGAGATAAATAGAAGCCATGTTTGATATCAATTAACTCACTAGGACCACCCACTAAGTCTACATATGCACGCCGAGTGAGTTGAAATCAATGCTATGTTGATGAGAAGCTATTTAGGGATGTGTTCAACCTGTGGTTTAGTTCATACAAGCATATCGCTTGTCAGTTTCTTATCAAGTCATCACGTACGTCAAGTACCCCTCCAGTACTTGTGACCCAAATGAAGAAATCAACAAATCGTCGACCAACAGCAGCCTTACTGTGATGATCCATTCTTGTCAGATTTAATCAATCTGGGAATGCTATAGGATTGGTTGGGTGTACTTCTCGGTATGAAGGACATACCAGAAATACCACACATACTTGTCATTACTTGGAAAACAATCCATACTGGTCAATTTCGAGACTGATCAACCGTTACTGCATAGGCGTACGTGCGTGTGTTTGACCACCCAGAGTTGTCGCTGCCGGGCGAGCGGTATGCTTATGGGTAGGTCGCCCTCTGACACATCCGCCGAAGCCTGCTTTGTGTTAACCTCACAAGATAACCTACCGAAGCCTGCTTTGTGTTAACCTCACAAGATAAACCTACCGAAGCCTGAGTGATTAGACGAAGCATGTTTCATGTTCATGATTTGTTATCAGCTGACTAATAATGGTTTTGTTAATCTAGTTACGAGGTTAAAACACTCCAATTCACCAGGATGTGCCGCCATGTTTGCCGTTATGATCGTCATCAACCACACGGGCCGTGTGCATAGCACATCCGTCAACCTCGCTTATGATGGTCAGGAACTAGACCAGTGTGGGACTTGAACAGCCTTATAAGGAATACTAAGGGGTCATTGACTTTGGTGCCCCTTGTCACGCAAACAAGAATAACCCACTGATTAGAGTGCAGTAATGACACAGTTCAATGTCCCCAACTAGACTGATTATAGACAGATTGACTTAGAGATAGATGTACATCTGATGTCCAGGACCCGTTGTAGAATAACACTTCACTCAGCTGTATATGGAATACCAAGACTCGTTAGGTTCATTCAATTTCTCCATGTAAATCAGACATTCCAGTCAATCACAGGTAAGCAACGATACAGTTTGTTGAACTCCCCAAAAAAGTATGAAATACCACAGTTGCATTATATTTTATAACTCTTGAACAAGTTAGTTTCCGAATAAACATTACAAAAATAAAGACAAAGTGGGCCCTTGATGATAGAGTAACCAGCATTCTTCAGACACACAGAGAGGGCCATGGGAGTTGAAATCTTTATCCGATCATGAGAATTTCTTCAATTACCAAATACATGGAGTTGCAAAGATCTGTGGGCGCTGATACAAACCTTAAGCGGCCACACAAATGTCTTGTGTCGGTCACACACACAGATGTCAGTACAATAAAACCCTGCGAATCGTGCAGTGTTATTTCACAATGCTCCATGAGCGATGTAGCGAGGATGACTGATTCAAAGCCACCCTATTGCTGAAGTCCTCGATGGTAGACGATTAGTCCAACGGTTGAGTTGGCCTATATTATTGAAACGATGAGTTACTTATAAGCAGAGGGAACAAAGTAGGTCATGTGACCACCTAACTCCCTCAATAAAGAACCTCCTCGAGTCATCGCCACCGAGAGTTACTTTTGAGCAGTAAGGGGAGGGGAGGGTAAATTTAGGCAATGTGACAACATAGCCCTGACCACCCCTAACGTGGTGATCGTCATACTCTTGCTTCTTCAACGAAGAAACTCATCGACTCATCGCCATCGACGGGGATGACAGCTAACGAGACAAACCACTTCTACATCGCGTACAATCACACAATAACCCGACGTCATGAATTGTGAACGCTTAAGGAACACAGCAGCGAGAATAAGATGAATAATAACTTTATGAACTAGAAGCCAGCATTGCAACAACCATCAATGAAACGAGAGTATCATCCACAATCAAATTGAAACTTCATCTGTTGCACGGTACACAAGTCCAATCACCTTGTTAACCAACAAAAGAAAATGATGGGAGGCACTGGATGTGGTTGAGATATTTTCACCGTGAACGTCGGCACTGTTTATGGTCGCAGTGATGAAGATGAGACGTCAATTGAATGGTAACTAGAAAAAGGAGGTTTATTTCTGAATGTTGGGGTACGGATTCCGTATCCCGCAAGTCCGAATATATATATTACAAAACTGTGGTATGGAGTAACTCTGGTGATGTCCAGAGGCTACTGCTGAGCTGGAATTCCAAACTACTATGTGCCGTACGGAGTTGGCCTTCCAACTAGATCCGTACGACGGTGACTGTTTCGTTGCCCCAATGCTGAATGTGTTTTTAACTTCTGGGGACGGAGGTATTTATACAAATGTGTGGCGTCGTCAGCAAGCGTGGAGGTACAATTACCTTTAGCTTTAATAAAGATCAAACGGGCTGATGTTAATTGTTATGGGAATTGACGGGTTGGGAATGTTTACTTCAAAGGGCTCTACTTGCTACACCGGGACTATTTAATTTGGATAGTGGCCGTTTACTTCAGATATCACGGTTAGGTATTTAAGGGGGGGGGGGGGGGGTGTTGCATTATGACTCCACACTGGTTGACGACGCTTTCTGCAGTTATTACATAATATCTAATTGATAAGGACGGTCACAATATGTTGACAACCTGGCGAGTCACTTGCAAACATCCCAACCGCCCACTTAATCCCTGAAAACTTGAGTAAAATAATTACGATCTAACTTCTTTCAACAAATGACAAGAGGCATAGAACGGCAAAGACACCCAGTGGGCACAAAACGTAGAATCCACGTGGAAATCATGTGTATTTTTGGTGAAGTGGTGGATCCACGAACTTCCACGTGATATCCACGTGGATTCAACGAGTATTAATCTCGTGGAATAGATGTGTCAAAAACACGTGGAAAAGAATTTTAGGACCCATTTGTAAATTATTATTTATATATTCTTTTTTTCCCAGTTTATACCAGAAATATGGGCATTTGTTAACCTGACATCCCCAGCTAGGTATGATCTAGGTATGACAAGATATAGTGGGTTTCATAACTTTATGGTGCTATCGATCGATGAGCTCTGAGGATGATGGTGGTTTGTGGCTTTCAACTGCTTGTTTACTATCGTGACTGGGGTCTCCTGGAATAATGAGTCGAAATTCAGGTGAGATACTCTCCAGACGTAGGCGAGGCTCGAACCCCTGACCTGCTGGTCCGTGGTGGAGACCCGGACGGGGGTTGAGAGCGCATTCATAAGCTACATCGAGTTCTTGAGAAACTGCTTTCCTCGCTTCAGTTTCGTACCAATTTATTTTGCATGATTATGATCAATATCGAAAAATACACGGTACACGGTATAAATTATTATTATTGAAAACGAGATTGTATGCGTCATACTTAACTAGAAAGATTTGATTTAGAGCAGTAAAGCAAATACGAAACTAATTTGTTCGTAACACTCGATTGGCGCGATTTGCTGCAGTTGTGGAAAGTTGAGAATTCATTTGCTATATTTTTGACAGTTTCTAAGTTTACAAGTGAGTCGTATTTAAATGTTATTCTTTTAATTAACAAAAAATAAGTTTACTCAAGTGGTTGTGCAAAAACTTAATTTGTTCATAGTTTATAATTTTATGCTCATTGGTGCTCGAAACTTGTGTTATCGCTCTCAACAAAGTGCCAGCCGTTGCAGCGGAATGGCTGTAGACACGCCCCGTGCGTATTGGGAGGCTTGCTCCTTATTACACCACAAACATCTTATACACACGCCATCATTCATCTGTCCCTCCATCTCACAGTCATCGTTCATCTGTCAGTCCATCTAACAGTCATCGTTCACCTGTCAATCCATTTCACACAGTCGTCATCGCTCATCTGTCACTCAGTCCCACAGTCATGGCCCCTCTGTCACTCATTCTGGCATTCGTCGGTTGAGCAATGATGGTTTTCCTTTAACATAAGTGCAATTTTGTGAATATTTTACTCTTTAAATATTTACTTTATTTTAATGCTGCTATTGAGAAATGAAAAAAAATATCTTTTTGGTATTATTTACAAATTTGTAGTCAGCAGCATAGTTATTGAACACTGCATAATTTGTGCGTGCACAGGTTTTTAGAAGCGCTGCCTACATCTCTTCAAATCAGGCAAGAGAGGAGAGAGCTGGCCGATAGTGGCAAACAGCTTCCTGAAGCTGTGCAGATGAACAGCACTGAGGAACTTCAACATTTCAATGAGCAGTTAATGGACAACCAGAGAAAGAATTAGTGGGCATGTAAAATTGCAGTCTTGTTAAGGAATAGTGGGTGTCAGATCTAATAAACAGCAATGAAATATTTTCCACAAAATGCCTCCATATTATCATATACTGTATTGTCTGGAATGACTGTTACACCCAATTCAACTAACATGCTTTAGAATCATTACTTGTGGTTTTGTGGTCATTTACTTTGCTATTACTGGGTGATTCCGACTATTTTTGCATAAATAATCATTTATATATATATATATATATATATATATATATATATATATATATATATATATATATATATATATATATATATATATATATATATATATATATATATATATATATATATATATATATATATATATATATATATATATATGCAAAAGAATACTCTGAACCAACAATTTAAATTAGCCAGTTAATTCAAGTTGCAGTCTACAAGCATCAGGCCGAAGCAACGAGCTAACAAACCCACAGTATACCATGCGCTCGGATGAGCTACGCGTGTCCTAAGTTAATGTTTAAGATTGTTTCGGTGTCAGGTCCAATTTTGATTTTGTTTTAACCTTTTTGTCTTGTTGCTAAAGTGACACGATAGCTATATTTGTTTCTTTTTGCGGAACATCGACAATGAATGGGTGATTTGAAAACAACCTACATACTTTGTTTACAAAACTATGCAAATGAGCTGTCACACATTTGTTTAAAGTAATGTCATTGTCATGGTAGGTGGCTTGTCAGTTTGAAGTTTATTTCTCTTATGTCTGTGGTTGCAGATTTTATAGAAAAACCTAATTAAGTCTTCTTAGAACTAGTGCTTCAGGTATCCAACATGGATAGTGGTTGTCCATTCTGATCCCTCCACAATGTCCCTTTTCAATAAAGAAGCCCTGATTATAGTCGGTAGGTAATTCCATCTCAACGTCGGTCTTTTTCAGGAAGATATCTCACACCAGGCCCGGCGTGGACAGGTGTTGTGGAAGATCTTTAAAAACACAACAGTTAGGTAGTCGCCCATAATCTGAAACCCTAACGTCTCCGAGACTGTTTTCGTATGCTTGCAGTCATTCTTCGAGATGCCTGGCTCCGACAGCTTACTGGAGAACTCTCCCTTTGTGAGATGTGAGACATATAACTCCTTCCGGCCTTCAATAAACTTGTAAGGATAGACAGATTTGCCAAACAGTACCAGCCACTATTCTTTCAGTTTGTTTCCCGAGACCGACGTAGCGTGCTACTATGGTGTTTTATTATGTTTTATCAGTCAATGAAGAAATTTTTGGTATAAGTATAGACTTCTGTATTTCGTTACAAAGAGAGGTCTTGAGTGTTTATTTGCTGGTAGTAAATCTGCCAAAGTGAGGAAAATCACCCGTATATACATCCCTCGCCAAGTGATAAACAAACAAACAGGAACAAAAGCACTGAAACAATAATAACCTCGACTTGTACTTACCCAATTCTAAAGATACCAAAGGGACGCAACTACAACGAAGTAAGTTCCATTATGACTTAGGAGCCTAAACGCTATATAAGGGGCCATGGTCTCTGTAGCTCTCAACATAGAGCATCTTCAGCAAACATTATAGTATTTGAACCTGAGCAATATCCCTTTCTTTCTGTATGTACTTGAGGGACACCCAATGTCGAATGTCCCCTGTTGTTATCAGTTTAGCTAGGTATAACCCCCATGCAGAGTGTACATATTGCACCAGAAAACTGTGGCTTAACGCTAAGCTGTCATATGGGTAATTAAGTTGAAAGTCATTGGCCTCCAGTCTTGGTTTTTTCTAAATTGTCACCTCATATGTTAAGTCAACGCTCTTCAGTAAATACCATATGTTCCCTTTTATGCTTTATGTGCGTAATTTCGTAAATGCAACATTGACCATAAATCGTAGTACACTGGGCTTATCTATGTTCTGTGATGCGTTTTTTTTAAAAGGATGACCGGCTTGGATACCATTCGCTGGCTCTGGTCTTTTTCTCGGGTTTCTACATAACTCTCAAGCTGTGATATATAAGTGAAGTTAATACTGGTCACACTGATCTCCCTTACACATATTCAATATGGTCGCAATGCTATTCGTCCTTTTAAAGCTCATTATTCTGGATCTTTCACTTGCCAAATGACGCCAGTCATGTCAGACGAGCACGGATTGTACGTGCGGATTGAAACATGATATTATGAATAATGAATTTCACTCGTGAGCGTGTTAGACAAGCTAATTTAAGCTTTTAGCTTCGTGCCACAAATAGTCCCTGCGAACCCGCGTCTTGCGAGCTGTTTCGCCTATGTTTCAATCGGTGAATCCTCCCGCTGGTCAGTGACCGCCGCCTTGCCGCCATGTTGCCGAGTCGGGCTCAGATATTACCGTTTGGTGTGTTTTAGGCCAAAATATTTATTCACAGGATACTGTTGTTGCTGAAATTCAGCTTCTGGTCCCATAAATGTTTGGTGAGTTGATTTTATTAGCTAAAAACTAGGTAAAGCAGCGGAACTCTTGATGATTCCGTTGACTTATGCCGGGAATATACGTTGGACGCCAGAGAACTAAGAGGGAGTGCATGCATCACTCCCGTACTTAGTTCGAAAGAGATATTTCACACAGTCGTCATCGCTCATCCGTCACTCAGTCCCACAGTCATGGCCCCTCTGTCACTCATTCTGGCATTCGTCGGTTGAGCAATGATGGTTTTCCTTTACATAAAGTGCACTTTTGTGAATATTTTACTCTTTAAATATTTACTTTATTTTAATGCTGCTATTGAGAAAGGAAAAAAAAAATCTTTTTGGTATTATTTACAAATTTGTAGTCAGCAGCATAGTTATTGAACACTGCATAATTTGTTTGTGCACAGGTTTTCAGAAGCGCTGCCTACATCTCCTCAAATCAGGGATATACTGAACAGGCAGGAGAGAAGAGAGCTTGCCGATAGTGGCAAACAGCTTCCTGAAGCTGTGCACATGAACAGCACTGAGGAACTTCGACATTTAAATGAGCAGTTAATGGACAACCATAGAAAGAATTAGGGGGTATGTAAAATTGCAGTTTTGTTAGGAATAGTGGGTGTCAGATCTAAAAACCAGCAATGAAATATTTTCCACAAAAATGCCTCCATATTATCATATGATGTATTGTCTGGAATGACTGTTACTCCCAATTCAACTAACATACTTTTGAATTATTCCTTGTGGTTTTGCGGTCATTTACTTTGCTATTACTGGGTGATTCTGACTTGTTTATTTTTGCATAAATAATCATTTATATATATGCAAAAGAATACTCTGAACCAACAATTTAAATTAGCCAGTTAATTCAAACACATTGGGTAAAGTCACATTTTTGTACCAGTTTTAGAAGTGTATGAAAATTGGTGGTAGCAGTGTCCGGGACATGGTGAACAATTTGACAAGCAGGTGAGATTCTCTCTCACTCTGTAGATGTATATGATGTGTACATGTGTTGTCATCTAATTTTGAAGATGATTTTGTGACATTTTGACACTAGTATAACTGAGATGTCATAACTGGTTGCCGAGATATTACCGATCGAACTCGCAGACTTTCCTGTATGACGTCATCGAACTCATTCGCTCACTTTCGTTTAGTGGTTTACTGATGAAAGCCATTTACCCAGACCAATTTGACTGCTTGATGTCAATTAAGTGACGTCACACAGAAAAATTTGCGAGTTTGGTCATACTAGTGTCACTTAAAAATTATCGTCAAAATTAGATAACAAAAATTCAGTTGTGCATTTCAGTGGCCTTTTAAGTACATTTTATTATTTGCATTTTATTAGGGTGAAAGTATATCATGTCATATCTGTGTAGATTCATGATGCTCATGCATGTAGTGACTGGTTTAATATGTTTATGAACAAACCTGACTTTTTCCACTAATTCTTTGCCTTTGTATGTTGATATTTACAAAAAAGATGTTTAATATCGTTATTTTTGATCATGTAGCACTAATAGTTGGATATTTCTGAGAAATAAATGTACTTGGTTCAATGATCTTGTCGAATCTATTAAAAAACAAAATGATTGTATTGTAGCATTACTAAGTTGACTTAAGAGGAAGTAAAAACCACCTGAATACAGAAATTTTGTATCGCTGAATTTAGGTGGAAGGGCACACGTCTTTTCCACGTGTCTATATCCACGTGGTTTCAAATTGCCTTTTACACGAAGTTTCTATGTGTATTACACCAGTTTTTCCACGTATTTTCCACGTGGATTCCACGTGTTGTGCCCACTGGTCAGTTACTCATTCATAGAATACCTCCGAGAGAAAGACATCTTCCCCTCGAAGGCGTGTTGCAGTCTACAAGCATCAGGCCGAAGCAACAACGAGCTAACAAACCCACAGTATACCATGCGCTCGGATGAGCTACGCGTGTCCTAAGTTAATGTTTAAGATTGTTTCCGTGTCGGGTCCAATTTTGATTTTGTTTTAACCTTTTTGTCTTGTTGCTAAAGTGACACGATAGCTATATTTGTTTCTTTTTTTGCGGAACATCAGATCATCGACAATGAATGGGTGATTTGAAAACAACCTACCAACTTTGTTTACAAAACTATGCAAATGAGCTGTCACACATTTGTTTAAAGTAATGTCATAGTCATGGTGGGTGATTTGTCAGTTTGAACTTTATTTCTCTTATGTCTGTGGTTGCAGATTTTACAGAAAAACCTAATTAAGTCTTCTCAGAACTAGTGCTTCAGGTATCCAACATGGATAGTGGTTGTCCATTCTGATCCCTCCAAAATGCCCCTTTTCAATAAAGAAGCCCTGATTATAGTCGGTCAGTAATGCCATCTCAACGTCGGTCTTTTTCAAGAAGATATCTCACACCAGGCCCGGCGTGGACAGGTGTTGTGGAAGATCTTTAAAAACACAACAGTTAGGTAGTCGCCCATAATCTGAAACCCTAACGTCTCCGAGACTGTTTTCGTATGCTTGCAGTCATTCTTCGAGATGCCTGGCTCCGACAGCTTACTGGAGAACTCTCCCTTTGTGAGATGTGAGACATATAACTCCTTCCGGCCTTCAATAAACTTGTAAGGATAGACAGATTTGCCAAACAGTACCAGCCACTATTCTTTCAGTTTGTTTCCCGAGACCGACGTAGCGTGCTACTATATGTGTTTTTTTATTATGTTTTATCAGTCAATGAAGAAATTTTTGGTATAAGTATAGACTTCTGTATTTCGTTACAAAGAGAGGTCTTGAGTGTTTATTTGCTGGTAGTAAATCTGCCAAAGTGAGGAAAATCACCCGTATATACATCCCTCGCCAAGTGATAAACAAACAAACAGGAACAAAAGCACTGAAACAATAATAACCTCGACTTGTACTTACCCAATTCTAAAGATACCAAAGGGACGCAACTACAACGAAGTAAGTTCCATTATGACTTAGGAGCCTAAACGCTATATAAGGGGCCATGGTCTCTGTAGCTCTCAACATAGAGCATCTTCAGCAAACATTATAGTATTTGAACCTGAGCAATATCCCTTTCTTTCTGTATGTACTTGAGGGACACCCAATGTCGAATGTCCCCTGTTGTTATCAGTTTAGCTAGGTATAACCCCCATGCAGAGTGTACATATTGCACCAGAAAACTGTGGCTTAACGCTAAGCTGTCATATGGGTAATTAAGTTGAAAGTCATTGGCCTCCAGTCTTGGTTTTTTCTAATTGTCACCTCATATGTTAAGTCAACGCTCTTCAGTAAATACCATATGTTCCCTTTTATGCTTTATGTGCGTAATTTCGTATATGCAACATTGACCATAAATCGTAGTACACTGGGCTTATCTATGTTCTGTGATGCGTTTTTTTTAAAAGGATGACCGGCTTGGATACCATTCGCTGGCTCTGGTCTTTTTCTCGGGTTTCTACATAACTCTCAAGCTGTGATATATAAGTGAAGTTAATACTGGTCACACTGATCTCCCTTACACATATTCAATATGGTCGCAATGCTATTCGTCCTTTTAAAGCTCATTATTCTGGATCTTTCACTTGCCAAATGACGCCAGTCATGTCAGACGAGCACGGATTGTACGTGCGGATTGAAACATGATATTATGAATAATGAATTTCACTCGTGAGCGTGTTAGACAAGCTAATTTAAGCTTTTAGCTTCGTGCCACAAATAGTCCCTGCGAACCCGCGTCTTGCGAGCTGTTTCGCCTATGTTTCAATCGGTGAATCCTCCCGCTGGTCAGTGACCGCCGCCTTGCCGCCATGTTGCCGAGTCGGGCTCAGATATTACCGTTTGGTGTGTTTTAGGCCAAAATATTTATTCACAGGATACTGTTGTTGCTGAAATTCAGCTTCTGGTCCCATAAATGTTTGGTGAGTTGATTTTATTAGCTAAAACTAGGTAAAGCAGCGGAACTCTTGATGATTCCGTTGACTTATGCCGGGAATATACGTTGGACGCCAGAACTAAGAGGGAGTGCATGCATCACTCCCGTACTTAGTTCGAAAGAGATATTTCACACAGTCGTCATCGCTCATCCGTCACTCAGTCCCACAGTCATGGCCCCTCTGTCACTCATTCTGGCATTCGTCGGTTGAGCAATGATGGTTTTCCTTTAACATAAGTGCACTTTTGTGAATATTTTACTCTTTAAATATTTACTTTATTTTAATGCTGCTATTGAGAAAGGAAAAAAATATCTTTTTGGTATTATTTACAAATTTGTAGTCAGCAGCATAGTTATTGAACACTGCATAATTTGTTTGTGCACAGGTTTTCAGAAGCGCTGCCTACATCTCCTCAAATCAGGGATATACTGAACAGGCAGGAGAGAAGAGAGCTTGCCGATAGTGGCAAACAGCTTCCTGAAGCTGTGCACATGAACAGCACTGAGGAACTTCGACATTTAAATGAGCAGTTAATGGACAACCATAGAAAGAATTAGGGGGTATGTAAAATTGCAGTTTTGTTAAGGAATAGTGGGTGTCAGATCTAAAAAAACCAGCAATGAAATATTTTCCACAAAAATGCCTCCATATTATCATATGATGTATTGTCTGGAATGACTGTTACTCCCAATTCAACTAACATACTTTTGAATTATTCCTTGTGGTTTTGCGGTCATTTACTTTGCTATTACTGGGTGATTCTGACTTGTTTATTTTTGCATAAATAATCATTTATATATATGCAAAAGAATACTCTGAACCAACAATTTAAATTAGCCAGTTAATTCAAACACATTGGGTAAAGTCACATTTTTGTACCAGTTTTAGAAGTGTATGAAAATTGGTGGTAGCAGTGTCCGGGACATGGTGAACAATTTGACAAGCAGGTGAGATTCTCTCTCACTCTGTAGATGTATATGATGTGTACATGTGTTGTCATCTAATTTTGAAGATGATTTTGTGACATTTTGACACTAGTATAACTGAGATGTCATAACTGGTTGCCGAGATATTACCGATCGAACTCGCAGACTTTCCTGTATGACGTCATCGAACTCATTCGCTCACTTTCGTTTAGTGGTTTACTGATGAAAGCCATTTACCCAGACCAATTTGACTGCTTGATGTCAATTAAGTGACGTCACACAGAAAAAATTTGCGAGTTTGGTCATACTAGTGTCACTTAAAAATTATCGTCAAAATTAGATAACAAAAATTCAGTTGTGCATTTCAGTGGCCTTTTAAGTACATTTTATTATTTGCATTTTATTAGGGTGAAAGTATATCATGTCATATCTGTGTAGATTCATGATGCTCATGCATGTAGTGACTGGTTTAATATGTTTATGAACAAACCTGACTTTTCCACTAATTCTTTGCCTTTGTATGTTGATATTTACAAAAAAGATGTTTAATATCGTTATTTTTGATCATGTAGCACTAATAGTTGGATATTTCTGAGAAATAAATGTACTTGGTTCAATGATCTTGTCGAATCTATTAAAAAACAAAATGATTGTATTGTAGCATTACTAAGTTGACTTAAGAGGAAGTAAAAACCACCTGAATACAGAAATTTTGTATCGCTGAATTTAGGTGGAAGGGCACACGTCTTTTCCACGTGTCTATATCCACGTGGTTTCAAATTGCCTTTTACACGAAGTTTCTATGTGTATTACACCAGTTTTTCCACGTATTTTCCACGTGGATTCCACGTGTTGTGCCCACTGGTCAGTTACTCATTCATAGAATACCTCCGAGAGAAAGACATCTTCCCCTCGAAGGCGTGTTGCAGTCTACAAGCATCAGGCCGAAGCAACAACGAGCTAACAAACCCACAGTATACCATGCGCTCGGATGAGCTTACGCGTGTCCTAAGTTAATGTTTAAGATTGTTTCCGTGTCGGGTCCAATTTTGATTTTGTTTTAACCTTTTTGTCTTGTTGCTAAAGTGACACGATAGCTATATTTGTTTCTTTTTTTGCGGAACATCAGATCATCGACAATGAATGGGTGATTTGAAAACAACCTACCAACTTTGTTTACAAAACTATGCAAATGAGCTGTCACACATTTGTTTAAAGTAATGTCATAGTCATGGTGGGTGATTTGTCAGTTTGAACTTTATTTCTCTTATGTCTGTGGTTGCAGATTTTACAGAAAAACCTAATTAAGTCTTCTCAGAACTAGTGCTTCAGGTATCCAACATGGATAGTGGTTGTCCATTCTGATCCCTCCAAAATGCCCCTTTTCAATAAAGAAGCCCTGATTATAGTCGGTCAGTAATGCCATCTCAACGTCGGTCTTTTTTTCAAGAAGATATCTCACACCAGGCCCGGCGTGGACAGGTGTTGTGGAAGATCTTTAAAAACACAACAGTTAGGTAGTCGCCCATAATCTGAAACCCTAACGTCTCCGAGACTGTTTTCGTATGCTTGCAGTCATTCTTCGAGATGCCTGGCTCCGACAGCTTACTGGAGAACTCTCCCTTTGTGAGATGTGAGACATATAACTCCTTCCGGCCTTCAATAAACTTGTAAGGATAGACAGATTTGCCAAACAGTACCAGCCACTATTCTTTCAGTTTGTTTCCCGAGACCGACGTAGCGTGCTACTATGGTGTTTTATTATGTTTTATCAGTCAATGAAGAAATTTTTGGTATAAGTATAGACTTCTGTATTTCGTTACAAAGAGAGGTCTTGAGTGTTTATTTGCTGGTAGTAAATCTGCCAAAGTGAGGAAAATCACCCGTATATACATCCCTCGCCAAGTGATAAACAAACAAACAGGAACAAAAGCACTGAAACAATAATAACCTCGACTTGTACTTACCCAATTCTAAAGATACCAAAGGGACGCAACTACTACACGAAGTAAGTTCCATTATGACTTAGGAGCCTAAACGCTATATAAGGGGCCATGGTCTCTGTAGCTCTCAACATAGAGCATCTTCAGCAAACATTATAGTATTTGAACCTGAGCAATATCCCTTTCTTTCTGTATGTACTTGAGGGACACCCAATGTCGAATGTCCCCTGTTGTTATCAGTTTAGCTAGGTATAACCCCCATGCAGAGTGTACATATTGCACCAGAAAACTGTGGCTTAACGCTAAGCTGTCATATGGGTAATTAAGTTGAAAGTCATTGGCCTCCAGTCTTGGTTTTTTCTAATTGTCACCTCATATGTTAAGTCAACGCTCTTCAGTAAATACCATATGTTCCCTTTTATGCTTTATGTGCGTAATTTCGTATATGCAACATTGACCATAAATCGTAGTACACTGGGCTTATCTATGTTCTGTGATGCGTTTTTTTTTTTTTGACCGGCTTGGATACCATTCGCTGGCTCTGGTCTTTTTCTCGGGTTTCTACATAACTCTCAAGCTGTGATATATAAGTGAAGTTAATACTGGTCACACTGATCTCCCTTACACATATTCAATATGGTCGCAATGCTATTCGTCCTTTTAAAGCTCATTATTCTGGATCTTTCACTTGCCAAATGACGCCAGTCATGTCAGACGAGCACGGATTGTACGTGCGGATTGAAACATGATATTATGAATAATGAATTTCACTCGTGAGCGTGTTAGACAAGCTAATTTAAGCTTTTAGCTTCGTGCCACAAATAGTCCCTGCGAACCCGCGTCTTGCGAGCTGTTTCGCCTATGTTTCAATCGGTGAATCCTCCCGCTGGTCAGTGACCGCCGCCTTGCCGCCATGTTGCCGAGTCGGGCTCAGATATTACCGTTTGGTGTGTTTTAGGCCAAAATATTTATTCACAGGATACTGTTGTTGCTGAAATTCAGCTTCTGGTCCCATAAATGTTTGGTGAGTTGATTTTATTAGCTAAAACTAGGTAAAGCAGCGGAACTCTTGATGATTCCGTTGACTTATGCCGGGAATATACGTTGGACGCCAGAACTAAGAGGGAGTGCATGCATCACTCCCGTACTTAGTTCGAAAGAGATATTTCACACAGTCGTCATCGCTCATCCGTCACTCAGTCCCACAGTCATGGCCCCTCTGTCACTCATTCTGGCATTCGTCGGTTGAGCAATGATGGTTTTCCTTTAACATAAGTGCACTTTTGTGAATATTTTACTCTTTAAATATTTACTTTATTTTAATGCTGCTATTGAGAAAGGAAAAAAATATCTTTTTGGTATTATTTACAAATTTGTAGTCAGCAGCATAGTTATTGAACACTGCATAATTTGTTTGTGCACAGGTTTTCAGAAGCGCTGCCTACATCTCCTCAAATCAGGGATATACTGAACAGGCAGGAGAGAAGAGAGCTTGCCGATAGTGGCAAACAGCTTCCTGAAGCTGTGCACATGAACAGCACTGAGGAACTTCGACACATTAAATGAGCAGTTAATGGACAACCATAGAAAGAATTAGGGGGTATGTAAAATTGCAGTTTTGTTAAGGAATAGTGGGTGTCAGATCTAAAAACCAGCAATGAAATATTTTCCACAAAAATGCCTCCATATTATCATATGATGTATTGTCTGGAATGACTGTTACTCCCAATTCAACTAACATACTTTTGAATTATTCCTTGTGGTTTTGCGGTCATTTACTTTGCTATTACTGGGTGATTCTGACTTGTTTATTTTTGCATAAATAATCATTTATATATATGCAAAAGAATACTCTGAACCAACAATTTAAATTAGCCAGTTAATTCAAACACATTGGGTAAAGTCACATTTTTGTACCAGTTTTAGAAGTGTATGAAAATTGGTGGTAGCAGTGTCCGGGACATGGTGAACAATTTGACAAGCAGGTGAGATTCTCTCTCACTCTGTAGATGTATATGATGTGTACATGTGTTGTCATCTAATTTTGAAGATGATTTTGTGACATTTTGACACTAGTATAACTGAGATGTCATAACTGGTTGCCGAGATATTACCGATCGAACTCGCAGACTTTCCTGTATGACGTCATCGAACTCATTCGCTCACTTTCGTTTAGTGGTTTACTGATGAAAGCCATTTACCCAGACCAATTTGACTGCTTGATGTCAATTAAGTGACGTCACACAGAAAAATTTGCGAGTTTGGTCATACTAGTGTCACTTAAAAATTATCGTCAAAATTAGATAACAAAAATTCAGTTGTGCATTTCAGTGGCCTTTTAAGTACATTTTATTATTTGCATTTTATTAGGGTGAAAGTATATCATGTCATATCTGTGTAGATTCATGATGCTCATGCATGTAGTGACTGGTTTAATATGTTTATGAACAAACCTGACTTTTTCCACTAATTCTTTGCCTTTGTATGTTGATATTTACAAAAAAGATGTTTAATATCGTTATTTTTGATCATGTAGCACTAATAGTTGGATATTTCTGAGAAATAAATGTACTTGGTTCAATGATCTTGTCGAATCTATTAAAAAAACAAAATGATTGTATTGTAGCATTACTAAGTTGACTTAAGAGGAAGTAAAAACCACCTGAATACAGAAATTTTGTATCGCTGAATTTAGGTGGAAGGGCACACGTCTTTTCCACGTGTCTATATCCACGTGGTTTCAAATTGCCTTTTACACGAAGTTTCTATGTGTATTACACCAGTTTTTCCACGTATTTTCCACGTGGATTCCACGTGTTGTGCCCACTGGTCAGTTACTCATTCATAGAATACCTCCGAGAGAAAGACATCTTCCCCTCGAAGGCGTGTTGCAGTCTACAAGCATCAGGCCGAAGCAACAACGAGCTAACAAACCCACAGTATACCATGCGCTCGGATGAGCTACGCGTGTCCTAAGTTAATGTTTAAGATTGTTTCCGTGTCGGGTCCAATTTTGATTTTGTTTTAACCTTTTTGTCTTGTTGCTAAAGTGACACGATAGCTATATTTGTTTCTTTTTTTGCGGAACATCAGATCATCGACAATGAATGGGTGATTTGAAAACAACCTACCAACTTTGTTTACAAAACTATGCAAATGAGCTGTCACACATTTGTTTAAAGTAATGTCATAGTCATGGTGGGTGATTTGTCAGTTTGAACTTTATTTCTCTTATGTCTGTGGTTGCAGATTTTACAGAAAAACCTAATTAAGTCTTCTCAGAACTAGTGCTTCAGGTATCCAACATGGATAGTGGTTGTCCATTCTGATCCCTCCAAAATGCCCCTTTTCAATAAAGAAGCCCTGATTATAGTCGGTCAGTAATGCCATCTCAACGTCGGTCTTTTTCAAGAAGATATCTCACACCAGGCCCGGCGTGGACAGGTGTTGTGGAAGATCTTTAAAAACACAACAGTTAGGTAGTCGCCCATAATCTGAAACCCTAACGTCTCCGAGACTGTTTTCGTATGCTTGCAGTCATTCTTCGAGATGCCTGGCTCCGACAGCTTACTGGAGAACTCTCCCTTTGTGAGATGTGAGACATATAACTCCTTCCGGCCTTCAATAAACTTGTAAGGATAGACAGATTTGCCAAACAGTACCAGCCACTATTCTTTCAGTTTGTTTCCCGAGACCGACGTAGCGTGCTACTATGGTGTTTTTATTATGTTTTATCAGTCAATGAAGAAATTTTTGGTATAAGTATAGACTTCTGTATTTCGTTACAAAGAGAGGTCTTGAGTGTTTATTTGCTGGTAGTAAATCTGCCAAAGTGAGGAAAATCACCCGTATATACATCCCTCGCCAAGTGATAAACAAACAAACAGGAACAAAAGCACTGAAACAATAATAACCTCGACTTGTACTTACCCAATTCTAAAGATACCAAAGGGACGCAACTACAACGAAGTAAGTTCCATTATGACTTAGGAGCCTAAACGCTATATAAGGGGCCATGGTCTCTGTAGCTCTCAACATAGAGCATCTTCAGCAAACATTATAGTATTTGAACCTGAGCAATATCCCTTTCTTTCTGTATGTACTTGAGGGACACCCAATGTCGAATGTCCCCTGTTGTTATCAGTTTAGCTAGGTATAACCCCCATGCAGAGTGTACATATTGCACCAGAAAACTGTGGCTTAACGCTAAGCTGTCATATGGGTAATTAAGTTGAAAGTCATTGGCCTCCAGTCTTGGTTTTTTCTAATTGTCACCTCATATGTTAAGTCAACGCTCTTCAGTAAATACCATATGTTCCCTTTTATGCTTTATGTGCGTAATTTCGTATATGCAACATTGACCATAAATCGTAGTACACTGGGCTTATCTATGTTCTGTGATGCGTTTTTTTTAAAAGGATGACCGGCTTGGATACCATTCGCTGGCTCTGGTCTTTTTCTCGGGTTTCTACATAACTCTCAAGCTGTGATATATAAGTGAAGTTAATACTGGTCACACTGATCTCCCTTACACATATTCAATATGGTCGCAATGCTATTCGTCCTTTTAAAGCTCATTATTCTGGATCTTTCACTTGCCAAATGACGCCAGTCATGTCAGACGAGCACGGATTGTACGTGCGGATTGAAACATGATATTATGAATAATGAATTTCACTCGTGAGCGTGTTAGACAAGCTAATTTAAGCTTTTAGCTTCGTGCCACAAATAGTCCCTGCGAACCCGCGTCTTGCGAGCTGTTTCGCCTATGTTTCAATCGGTGAATCCTCCCGCTGGTCAGTGACCGCCGCCTTGCCGCCATGTTGCCGAGTCGGGCTCAGATATTACCGTTTGGTGTGTTTTAGGCCAAAATATTTATTCACAGGATACTGTTGTTGCTGAAATTCAGCTTCTGGTCCCATAAATGTTTGGTGAGTTGATTTTATTAGCTAAAACTAGGTAAAGCAGCGGAACTCTTGATGATTCCGTTGACTTATGCCGGGAATATACGTTGGACGCCAGAACTAAGAGGGAGTGCATGCATCACTCCCGTACTTAGTCGAAAGAGATATTTCACACAGTCGTCATCGCTCATCCGTCACTCAGTCCCACAGTCATGGCCCCTCTGTCACTCATTCTGGCATTCGTCGGTTGAGCAATGATGGTTTTCCTTTAACATAAGTGCAATTTTGTGAATATTTTACTCTTTAAATATTTACTTTATTTTAATGCTGCTATTGAGAAATGAAAAAAAATATCTTTTTGGTATTATTTACAAATTTGTAGTCAGCAGCATAGTTATTGAACACTGCATAATTTGTGTGTGCACAGGTTTTCAGAAGCGCTGCCTACATCTCCTCAAATCAGGGATATACTGAACAGGCAGGAGAGAAGAGAGCTTGCCGATAGTGGCAAACAGCTTCCTGAAGCTGTGCACATGAACAGCACTGAGGAACTTCGACATTTAAATGAGCAGTTAATGGACAACCATAGAAAGAATTAGGGGGTATGTAAAATTGCAGTTTTGTTAAGGAATAGTGGGTGTCAGATCTAAAAACCAGCAATGAAATATTTTCCACAAAAATGCCTCCATATTATCATATGATGTATTGTCTGGAATGACTGTTACTCCCAATTCAACTAACATACTTTTGAATTATTCCTTGTGGTTTTGCGGTCATTTACTTTGCTATTACTGGGTGATTCTGACTTGTTTATTTTTGCATAAATAATCATTTATATATATGCAAAAGAATACTCTGAACCAACAATTTAAATTAGCCAGTTAATTCAAACACATTGGGTAAAGTCACATTTTTGTACCAGTTTTAGAAGTGTATGAAAATTGGTGGTAGCAGTGTCCGGGACATGGTGAACAATTTGACAAGCAGGTGAGATTCTCTCTCACTCTGTAGATGTATATGATGTGTACATGTGTTGTCATCTAATTTTGAAGATGATTTTGTGACATTTTGACACTAGTATAACTGAGATGTCATAACTGGTTGCCGAGATATTACCGATCGAACTCGCAGACTTTCCTGTATGACGTCATCGAACCATTCGCTCACTTTCGTTTAGTGGTTTACTGATGAAAGCCATTTACCCAGACCAATTTGACTGCTTGATGTCAATTAAGTGACGTCACACAGAAAAATTTGCGAGTTTGGTCATACTAGTGTCACTTAAAAATTATCGTCAAAATTAGATAACAAAAATTCAGTTGTGCATTTCAGTGGCCTTTTAAGTACATTTTATTATTTGCATTTTATTAGGGTGAAAGTATATCATGTCATATCTGTGTAGATTCATGATGCTCATGCATGTAGTGACTGGTTTAATATGTTTATGAACAAACCTGACTTTTTCCACTAATTCTTTGCCTTTGTATGTTGATATTTACAAAAAAGATGTTTAATATCGTTATTTTTGATCATGTAGCACTAATAGTTGGATATTTCTGAGAAATAAATGTACTTGGTTCAATGATCTTGTCGAATCTATTAAAAAAACAAAATGATTGTATTGTAGCATTACTAAGTTGACTTAAGAGGAAGTAAAAACCACCTGAATACAGAAATTTTGTATCGCTGAATTTAGGTGGAAGGGCACACGTCTTTTCCACGTGTCTATATCCACGTGGTTTCAAATTGCCTTTTACACGAAGTTTCTATGTGTATTACACCAGTTTTTCCACGTATTTTCCACGTGGATTCCACGTGTTGTGCCCACTGGTCAGTTACTCATTCATAGAATACCTCCGAGAGAAAGACATCTTCCCCTCGAAGGCGTGTTGCAGTCTACAAGCATCAGGCCGAAGCAACAACGAGCTAACAAACCCACAGTATACCATGCGCTCGGATGAGCTACGCGTGTCCTAAGTTAATGTTTAAGATTGTTTCCGTGTCGGGTCCAATTTTGATTTTGTTTTAACCTTTTTGTCTTGTTGCTAAAGTGACACGATAGCTATATTTGTTTCTTTTTTTGCGGAACATCAGATCATCGACAATGAATGGGTGATTTGAAAACAACCTACCAACTTTGTTTACAAAACTATGCAAATGAGCTGTCACACATTTGTTTAAAAGTAATGTCATAGTCATGGTGGGTGATTTGTCAGTTTGAACTTTATTTCTCTTATGTCTGTGGTTGCAGATTTTACAGAAAAACCTAATTAAGTCTTCTCAGAACTAGTGCTTCAGGTATCCAACATGGATAGTGGTTGTCCATTCTGATCCCTCCAAAATGCCCCTTTTCAATAAAGAAGCCCTGATTATAGTCGGTCAGTAATGCCATCTCAACGTCGGTCTTTTTCAAGAAGATATCTCACACCAGGCCCGGCGTGGACAGGTGTTGTGGAAGATCTTTAAAAACACAACAGTTAGGTAGTCGCCCATAATCTGAAACCCTAACGTCTCCGAGACTGTTTTCGTATGCTTGCAGTCATTCTTCGAGATGCCTGGCTCCGACAGCTTACTGGAGAACTCTCCCTTTGTGAGATGTGAGACATATAACTCCTTCCGGCCTTCAATAAACTTGTAAGGATAGACAGATTTGCCAAACAGTACCAGCCACTATTCTTTCAGTTTGTTTCCCGAGACCGACGTAGCGTGCTACTATGGTGTTTTATTATGTTTTTTCAGTCAATGAAGAAATTTTTTTTGTATAAGTATAGACTTCTGTATTTCGTTACAAAGAGAGGTCTTGAGTGTTTATTTGCTGGTAGTAAATCTGCCAAAGTGAGGAAAATCACCCGTATATACATCCCTCGCCAAGTGATAAACAAACAAACAGGAACAAAAGCACTGAAACAATAATAACCTCGACTTGTACTTACCCAATTCTAAAGATACCAAAGGGACGCAACTACAACGAAGTAAGTTCCATTATGACTTAGGAGCCTAAACGCTATATAAGGGGCCATGGTCTCTGTAGCTCTCAACATAGAGCATCTTCAGCAAACATTATAGTATTTGAACCTGAGCAATATCCCTTTCTTTCTGTATGTACTTGAGGGACACCCAATGTCGAATGTCCCCTGTTGTTATCAGTTTAGCTAGGTATAACCCCCATGCAGAGTGTACATATTGCACCAGAAAACTGTGGCTTAACGCTAAGCTGTCATATGGGTAATTAAGTTGAAAGTCATTGGCCTCCAGTCTTGGTTTTTTCTAATTGTCACCTCATATGTTAAGTCAACGCTCTTCAGTAAATACCATATGTTCCCTTTTATGCTTTATGTGCGTAATTTCGTATATGCAACATTGACCATAAATCGTAGTACACTGGGCTTATCTATGTTCTGTGATGCGTTTTTTTTAAAAGGATGACCGGCTTGGATACCATTCGCTGGCTCTGGTCTTTTTCTCGGGTTTCTACATAACTCTCAAGCTGTGATATATAAGTGAAGTTAATACTGGTCACACTGATCTCCCTTACACATATTCAATATGGTCGCAATGCTATTCGTCCTTTTTTAAAGCTCATTATTCTGGATCTTTCACTTGCCAAATGACGCCAGTCATGTCAGACGAGCACGGATTGTACGTGCGGATTGAAACATGATATTATGAATAATGAATTTCACTCGTGAGCGTGTTAGACAAGCTAATTTAAGCTTTTAGCTTCGTGCCACAAATAGTCCCTGCGAACCCGCGTCTTGCGAGCTGTTTCGCCTATGTTTCAATCGGTGAATCCTCCCGCTGGTCAGTGACCGCCGCCTTGCCGCCATGTTGCCGAGTCGGGCTCAGATATTACCGTTTGGTGTGTTTTTTAGGCCAAAATATTTATTCACAGGATACTGTTGTTGCTGAAATTCAGCTTCTGGTCCCATAAATGTTTGGTGAGTTGATTTTATTAGCTAAAACTAGGTAAAGCAGCGGAACTCTTGATGATTCCGTTGACTTATGCCGGGAATATACGTTGGACGCCAGAACTAAGAGGGAGTGCATGCATCACTCCCGTACTTAGTTCGAAAGAGATATTTCACACAGTCGTCATCGCTCATCCGTCACTCAGTCCCACAGTCATGGCCCCTCTGTCACTCATTCTGGCATTCGTCGGTTGAGCAATGATGGTTTTCCTTTAACATAAGTGCACTTTTGTGAATATTTTACTCTTTAAATATTTACTTTATTTTAATGCTGCTATTGAGAAAGGAAAAAAATATCTTTTTGGTATTATTTACAAATTTGTAGTCAGCAGCATAGTTATTGAACACTGCATAATTTGTTTGTGCACAGGTTTTCAGAAGCGCTGCCTACATCTCCTCAAATCAGGGATATACTGAACAGGCAGGAGAGAAGAGAGCTTGCCGATAGTGGCAAACAGCTTCCTGAAGCTGTGCACATGAACAGCACTGAGGAACTTCGACATTTAAATGAGCAGTTAATGGACAACCATAGAAAGAATTAGGGGGTATGTAAAATTGCAGTTTTGTTAAGGAATAGTGGGTGTCAGATCTAAAAACCAGCAATGAAATATTTTCCACAAAAATGCCTCCATATTATCATATGATGTATTGTCTGGAATGACTGTTACTCCCAATTCAACTAACATACTTTTGAATTATTCCTTGTGGTTTTGCGGTCATTTACTTTGCTATTACTGGGTGATTCTGACTTGTTTATTTTTGCATAAATAATCATTTATATATATGCAAAAGAATACTCTGAACCAACAATTTAAATTAGCCAGTTAATTCAAACACATTGGGTAAAGTCACATTTTTGTACCAGTTTTAGAAGTGTATGAAAATTGGTGGTAGCAGTGTCCGGGACATGGTGAACAATTTGACAAGCAGGTGAGATTCTCTCTCACTCTGTAGATGTATATGATGTGTACATGTGTTGTCATCTAATTTTGAAGATGATTTTGTGACATTTTGACACTAGTATAACTGAGATGTCATAACTGGTTGCCGAGATATTACCGATCGAACTCGCAGACTTTCCTGTATGACGTCATCGAACTCATTCGCTCACTTTCGTTTAGTGGTTTACTGATGAAAGCCATTTACCCAGACCAATTTGACTGCTTGATGTCAATTAAGTGACGTCACACAGAAAAATTTGCGAGTTTGGTCATACTAGTGTCACTTAAAAATTATCGTCAAAATTAGATAACAAAAATTCAGTTGTGCATTTCAGTGGCCTTTTAAGTACATTTTATTATTTGCATTTTATTAGGGTGAAAAAGTATATCATGTCATATCTGTGTAGATTCATGATGCTCATGCATGTAGTGACTGGTTTAATATGTTTATGAACAAACCTGACTTTTTCCACTAATTCTTTGCCTTTGTATGTTGATATTTACAAAAAAGATGTTTAATATCGTTATTTTTGATCATGTAGCACTAATAGTTGGATATTTCTGAGAAATAAATGTACTTGGTTCAATGATCTTGTCGAATCTATTAAAAAACAAAATGATTGTATTGTAGCATTACTAAGTTGACTTAAGAGGAAGTAAAAACCACCTGAATACAGAAATTTTGTATCGCTGAATTTAGGTGGAAGGGCACACGTCTTTTCCACGTGTCTATATCCACGTGGTTTCAAATTGCCTTTTACACGAAGTTTCTATGTGTATTACACCAGTTTTTCCACGTATTTTCCACGTGGATTCCACGTGTTGTGCCCACTGGTCAGTTACTCATTCATAGAATACCTCCGAGAGAAAGACATCTTCCCCTCGAAGGCGTGTTGCAGTCTACAAGCATCAGGCCGAAGCAACAACGAGCTAACAAACCCACAGTATACCATGCGCTCGGATGAGCTACGCGTGTCCTAAGTTAATGTTTAAGATTGTTTCCGTGTCGGGTCCAATTTTGATTTTGTTTTAACCTTTTTGTCTTGTTGCTAAAGTGACACGATAGCTATATTTGTTTCTTTTTTTTGCGGAACATCAGATCATCGACAATGAATGGGTGATTTGAAAACAACCTACCAACTTTGTTTACAAAACTATGCAAATGAGCTGTCACACATTTGTTTAAAGTAATGTCATAGTCATGGTGGGTGATTTGTCAGTTTGAACTTTATTTCTCTTATGTCTGTGGTTGCAGATTTTTTACAGAAAAACCTAATTAAGTCTTCTCAGAACTAGTGCTTCAGGTATCCAACATGGATAGTGGTTGTCCATTCTGATCCCTCCAAAATGCCCCTTTTCAATAAAGAAGCCCTGATTATAGTCGGTCAGTAATGCCATCTCAACGTCGGTCTTTTTCAAGAAGATATCTCACACCAGGCCCGGCGTGGACAGGTGTTGTGGAAGATCTTTAAAAACACAACAGTTAGGTAGTCGCCCATAATCTGAAACCCTAACGTCTCCGAGACTGTTTGCGTATGCTTGCAGTCATTCTTCGAGATGCCCTGCTCCGACAGCTTGCTGGAGAACTCTCCCTTTGTGAGATGTGAGACATATAACTCCTTCCGGCCTTCAATAAACTTGTAAGGATAGGCAGATTTGCCAAACAGTACCAGCCACTATTCTTTCAGTTTGTTTCCCGAGACCGACGTAGGGTGCTACTATGGTGTTTTATTATGTTTTATCAGTCAATGAAGAAATTTTTGGTATAAGTGTAGACTTCTGTATTTCGTTACAAAGAGAGGTCTTGAGTGTTTATTTGCTGGTAGTAAATCTGCCAAAGTGAGGAAAATCACCCGTATATACATCCCTCGCCAAGTGATAAACAAACAAACAGGAACAAAAGCACTGAAACAATAATAACCTCGACTTGTACTTACCCAATTCTAAAGATACCAAAGGGACGCAACTACAACGAAGTAAGTTCCATTATGACTTAGGAGCCTAAACGCTATATAAGGGGCCATGGTCTCTGTAGCTCTCAACATAGAGCATCTTCAGCAAACATTATAGTATTTGAACCTGAGCAATATCCCTTTCTTTCTGTATGTACTTGAGGGACACCCAATGTCGAATGTCCCCTGTTGTTATCAGCTTAGCTAGGTATAACCCCCATGCAGAGTGTACATATTGCACCAGAAAACTGTGGCTTAACGCTAAGCTGTCATATGGGTAATTAAGTTGAAAGTCATTGGCCTCCAGTCTTGGTTTTTTCTAATTGTCACCTCATATGTTAAGTCAACGCTCTTCAGTAAATACCATATGTTCCCTTTTATGCTTTATGTGCGTAATTTCGTATATGCAACATTGACCATAAATCGTAGTACACTGGGCTTATCTATGTTCTGTGATGCGTTTTTTTTAAAAGGATGACCCGCTTGGATACCATTCGCTGGCTCTGGTCTTTTTCTCGGGTTTCTACATAACTCTCAAGCTGTGATATATAAGTGAAGTTAATACTGGACACACTGATCTCCCTTACACATATTCAATATGGTCGCAATGCTATTCGTCCTTTTAAAGCTCATTATTCTGGATCTTTCACTTGCCAAATGACGCCAGTCATGTCAGACGAGCACGGATTGTACGTGCGGATTGAAACATGATATTATGAATAATGAATTTCACTCGTGAGCGTAACATGGGGTTGGGCGTGATTATGACGTCATCCCTTTGTAGCCCGAAGAAGACTTCAACAGCCGCCTTCAAGGATAAATGAAAATGGAGATGGAAAAGATGAAAATTGAAACGTTTATCCTAGGGCAAGTCACCACCAGCCGATTGAGGCAATTCCAGCCTCTCGTCTAGGTGAAATCCGGGCCAAACTTTTCCGCGTTACCATGCGATAGTATAATTATCGCGATGGCGCCTACAAGCGATAATGAAGCACAAGACCCTGTCTCATAATATTGACAAACTGCTTCGAGGTTTCATCCTAGGCAGGTGTGATAATGACTTGGGCAATCACGTTTGTCCAATCTATGAAAGGGGATGTGTCCGATCAGGTGCCACAATGGTATCGTGTTGATCCTTCGTCCTAGCGGCGTGGGTTTCTCAGCCCGGTCTGGTCAACGGGATGTAACAACTGGGCGATGACATTTAAGAAGCATTACAGTAAACATCATCCTCCAGCGGCGCCACATCGCTTCGCTGTTGACAGGCACGTGAAACGACAGTATTTCATACACACTTCTGTCTGCGGGCACATGGATTAGCATTGGCCCGGCTGCAGCTATCCTCTATGAGAGGCCGTGAACAGGGTCTAGACTTTTAATAGTCACCATGGGGTTTTCCACAAAACTGTACGTACGTCCTTCGCTAACACTATTACTTGGAATTGTCTTAAGTTCACAAGAAGCCATGAGCAGGGTCTAGACTCTCGAAAATATTAAAATTAATAGCTCACATTTCCTATCACCAAAAAGTTAGTCAAGTGTCACATAAGAAGGCAAAAATTATATAGATACTATGGAAATGAGAGATATAGGGATGCACTATGTGGTTGATTACTTGATAGCATCATTTAGGACTTCCGATGGACTCGTTCGTCCACAGTTAGTGCGGATTCATCGATGATAGAGGAGCGCTGTATATGGGCCAGAATTATGATGCTGGATGGATAAGCAAAGAGGTTGTTACTCGCATGGAACGAGACTGAACAAACTGGCGACGCCAAGTGGCTGCAGTGTTTCAACATTCGAATCAGTCTCTGTTTTCTGCATAGATAAATACGCCGAATGCCAATAACAGTAGAACATCAACCCCGAAAACCATCTCATGCTGTCCTTGGTTAAAGGCTTAGCACGAAAGACCCAAGATTCCAATACATGATCATAGATGATGATAGAAAGAGTTCAAAAGATGAAGCCAATTAGAAGTGCAGAAACAAAAGAATTGCAAATGGGTATTGTGAAATGGAGCGGATGACACTGATGACATTCGTGAGCGGATGACACCGATAGCGAAAACTTCGCATTCCAAGTGATCAAAGTCAACTTTGCGAAACGCACCACGCTCACGAACGTGAACGAAAATCGAAAACAAACACAAGTGATCAAAGTCAACATTGCGAAACGCTACTTTTCAGCATGAGGGACAATCAAATTCTGTACAGATCAAGTTTTTTTATCTACTACTATGAATTATCTTTTATTGGTGGTAACCATACAAACTAAGTATATAATCTGATAATCGTTGGCACTAATTTCATGTAGCATTCTAGTTAAGTGTGTGAGTGTGAAGGGGATATTGGGATTAGTGGCTGTCAATACAGTCAATATATCGACGACCACAAGGGATGATACGGTTTAAATGTCTCAAAATAACCTTGCACACATGGTTATTTAAAATATGGAGCATTTTTAAAATCTGACAATGCGTGCTCCAACAAAATTACTTAAGGTTACAATTACTCACAAAAAACAGATGCTGTTTAAAGATAATTGACAGGAAGCAAAAATCGACAACCCTGCGCTACGCATTGTGATCATTTATCGATCAATTCCACCAGTGTTCATATTCTCATATTTACTTATAGCGTCCACACGCCATATTCATCACGTCCCATCGAAAATAAGTCAAGGGGTACAAATAAACGAGGGTATCGATTTTACCCAACTTTGCGGAATTCGGAAGAATTTAGACGATATTGATGAAATATATTGGTTCTTTGTGAGACCAATTCCCCACCAGACTACTTGTCCAGCTATTAAAACACAACAATTAGAGTGTTGAAAGACTTTATCAACGAATGCTATGTACATTTATTTACACATATTTGGCAGTTAGGAATGACGGATGTTGGTGAGAGCTGGCTTCCGTAGAGAAACATAGCTTACCAATACATAGGGGTATTGTCAGCAGATTGAACACATATGGTCGTTAGGCCCAGATAAATGATTTACCCCACCATATTTATGGCACATACGCAAACACACACCAACATTTGTACATACATGCATACATCGTTTACCCCAGGTGAAGGAGCAGTTATCTCTACACCAGCCTCCACGCAACCCATCCAGCTGGCCAGTACGTTTGCTCATACATTCACAGTAGCCAGCGGATTCGACTGAGATCTCCTCTTGAATCTGCGCCTATTAGCTTTCAATAAATGAGGTCCCGGCTGAAACACAAACCAGTCAACACACATTCAAATCTCTACTGATACAATGTCAAGCTGTGTCAAAGGCTCAATTTGTAACTTACCATGAGAGAATCGACTGCCTTTGTTACCTACCGGGGTGATGTTAGCGAAGCCGCCGCTATCTGAGGGCGAGATGTGGTCAGGATTCTCCTTGTTAGCATTGTCAGGACTCCACATCTGACGATGAGCAAACTTCTTCTTCAGGGCATTGGCAATGAGTGCTGCCGGGTCATTGACGTCACATGACCGTGGTTTCTCGCGAAGAGGCGTGCCACCAGGCGATCTGAACACATAGAACAATGTACATAGGACAATTCAGTCAGGCTATAAATTCCTGTTATAAATCATCAATTTGTACGAATGAGCAATTATATTGCTATGAATGATACACATGCATGTTCGACTTAGCATTGATGCCCATTGACTGGCTAACATGGTAGGTTCCACCACCTTTGAATAGTACGAAGTTTAACAGATCCCAAGCCCTTGAGGACATCGGCCATATTGGGAGTAGCAGGGGCCCCATTGGAAGAGCCTCCGTCTTGTTGTCGTTTCTTTCTCCGCTGGAAGAAAACACAACAGAACTCAACATAAACGCAATGGCCAAAGGCAATTCACCATACAACCCACCTCCACACAACTCTTGAGGTGTGAACAATACCGCAATGGTGAACGTGAGGCATCAACCACAGTGCCACGATTCCAATCAATTGAATCGCTACTTTGGTTGTTTTTGCAGCATATCAATGCTAATAGATATCATGAAGTATACAATATGCTCTTCACTTCCACTGGAACATTAGATTTGACCACAAGTGGACATTTCCAACTAGCAGTCATTGGTTGCCAAGTGAAATGGTGATCAGACACAGCAAAGTCAACACACAACACTAACCAGATAGTTAGCACCTGCAATCTCTCACATCAGCTCACCATTCCCCATAGTTAATTACCACAACAATGGCAAGTCAAGGTTAGCATAAGATTTAATGGCACACCAACAGCTGTGTGTTACATGGTGCATACAAAGGTAGGGGAAGACCAGCATAAATAAAGGTCCAAAATGGAAAATCAAAAACCAAACCTTTTATTATTTCATTAATTGTATTGCCATATAATGTCCACACAGAAGAGAGGAAGAAAAGATGAAATATAGGATCAAAAAGAGAACCAAAAAAAACCAAACCTTTTATTATTTCATCAACTGAATTAATTTATGTAAAATTCACTAAAATTATTAATATTGCTTAGAATATGTAATATAATCTAATTTATCTATTAGATTCTAATAAAACCTAGGTTATTAATAAGATGGATCAACACTTTCGAACATTCAAAAAAGACTGGAAGAAGCAATTTCTGACAAGAATCAGATCTGCACATTCGATGATAATGTGCTTAACATTGAATGTGCTTTGGCAAGGAATGCATTCAGGGATGGGTTCATTCCTCAGTAGAAAAGCATTAGTTGTATCGGAATGACCTATACCAGCAAGGGCAAGAATAACCTCCGTTATACCTCCTCTCCTGAGCTCAGTGGCAACTCAACATCAGGGGCTGAAGTTGGTTGGGATGGCTTCATCCCATTGTTAATGTCATTTGTGTTTAAAGAATTTGACGATCTGAGGTTTAAAGACTGAAAAGGGGACTTTAACCTGAGTCACATCCTGGCTGACCGCTTCTCTAGCAGCTCAGGCTGCGCTCTCGTTGTCGCGGATCCCGACTTGGTTTGGAACCCGCTACCAACCTTGGTTGGGCGCTGCCAATTGGCAACGTGGAGTCGGTCTGAATGTCGTCCGACACTGTGGTCTTTATGACAGTAAATAAGCTGGTTTACTGCCATGCTGGGCCTCGACTATCTTTCGTACCTCTGACGATGACACATCCCACGTACGGCGGTACTTGGATTTCATTTTCGGTCCTCTTTGTGATTCTCCTCCACATTTAGCGCATGCTGCTGTCCTCTCTGTGATCCTTCTCCACATTTAGCGCATGCTGCTGTCCTCTTTGTGATCCTCCTCTACATTTAGCGCATGCTGCTGTCCTCTCTGTGATCCTTCTCCACATTTAGCGCATGCTGCTGTCCTCTTTGTGATCCTCCTCCACATTTAGCGCATGCTGCTGTCCTCTTTGTGATCCTCCTCCACATTTAGCGCATGCTGCTGTCCTCTTTGTGATCCTCCTCCACATTTAGCGCATGCTGCTGCCCTCTTTGTGATCCTCCTCCACATTTATTGCATGCTGCTGTCCTCTTTGTGATCCTCCTCCACATTTATTGCATGCTGCTGTCCTCTTTGTGATCCTCCTCCACATTTATTGCATGCTGCTGTCCTCTTTGTGATTCTTCTCCACATTTAGCGCATGCTGCTGTCCTCTCTGTGATCCTCCTCCACATTTAGCGCATGCTGCTGTCCTCTTTGTGATCCTCCTCCACATTTATTGCATGCTGCTGTCCTCTTTGTGATCCTCCTCCACATTTATTGCATGCTGCTGTCCTCTTTGTGATCCTCCTCCACATTTAGTGCATGCTGCTGTCCTCTTTGTGATCCTCCTCCACATTTAGTGCATGCTGCTGTCCTCTTTGTGATCCTCCTCCACATTTAGCGCATGCTGCTGTCCTCTTATCTTGGTGATCCTCCTCCACATTTAGCGCATGCTGTTGTCCTCTTTGTGATCCTTCTCCACATTTAGCGCATGATGCTGACCTCTTTCAGCTTGAATTGCTGTGGCCAAAGCGCTGGCCTGGAAGCATCGCAATGGGTTGGGAATAAAGACCTCAACAGGAAAATCCAAGTTTGCCACATTGACGGCTTTGGGCAATTGCTGCCTAACCCCATGGTGGGTCACCAAGATTTTGTTTGCCTCAATTACTTTGTGATCTTTCCATGATCTCAGCGTTTTTCGCATTGTTTCAGTTCAAAGCAGCTGATAATTGCTCTGTTGCTGTTGAGGGTTCGATGAGGGGCGACAGTAATGGGAATGCTCACGAGCGTCGTTGACGTCATAAGACTGCTCGCGTAACTGGTTCGCGTCACTTTATCAAAGGAAGTGTCCAGATGGACGCCGTATATTGTTCGTGACACCAGCCAACTCTCAACCCCTTTACCGATGGCGAAGGGCTAAGAGCTGTTAGAGGACTTATCTCGAGATTTGTAATGACTAAAAAATCTGGCCAAAAGAAGCATAAACCTGTGACCGAGTCATTATGTCTATTTCGTTTGTGCTTATTTGGGAGCCATGTCATGTTCATAAGTTTCTTCACTGGCGCTCCCCAGCCACCATGGAGCACAATAAGGGGACGTCAGAGGTGCGCGGCTCAATCAGCACAGGGATACACCAATAGCGAGTAACTATGAGCTGTTCAGGTATTATCTTGATTGACCTGTTGATCAATGGTAGAAAGGAGGGTGCTAATGGATAAGAAGATGAAGAAGCAAAAAAAAAAGAGAAAAGGTAAATGAAAACGACCAGCCGATTGACTGGACCAGACCATTCCAACCACTCGTCCGGGGGGAAATCCAGCCTAAGTGGTGTGTTGCAAATATGACCCTCGCAACACGACCAGGATTCCATCTGCCACTGACACAAATCGCAGCCACAGCCAACAGGTTGACCCCTATCAGTGGCCTCTTATAGCAGGGTACAGAGGCTCTATTATACCCCCCAACCCACACAAAAGATTAAACATAACCATGGAGTTGAATATTTACAATCTTATTTAACGAACTTCAGCAATAACCATTCCAGTTTAACTGACGGCTTCATAGACCATTTACGACACAGTATTGGTGCACTCTCCACGGCAGACATGTTTGAGAATCCTAGTCTGCGCAGAAGCCGATGCGCAAGGAGATCAAGTATTGGTGGAGTTCTCAGGGCTCGAAACTAACGCCCGCCCACCAACGGCTGGTCAAAATCGCCTCGGGCGGGTAAAAATTACCACACTTGTCGCCCGGGTGGCGAGTGAACAATTAGCCTGTATGAGGTATTTATGATGCACCTGCAAGAAACAGCAAACAGCCGAGCGCCTGACCTTTAATTTAAGACGCAGTTAAGCATTCGAACCTTGACTGAGATCGTCGGTGATTGTTTACTCCGAACGCAGCGATTGTTTATCAAGACTTCATCGTAGTACTGAATATACAGATCTGGACACCTTATACGACCTTGTGTCCTCGCTGATATTGTTAATTGGTCGCTAACGTACCGGCGCTCACTTAGCTGACCACTTTTTCACATAGCTTGCCTAACTAACGCTGCAATGTGACGGCTATACTTAATGACGCATCCCCATTCATATGTTTTCTGGTCTTTTATATATAATATAACTGTTTGTTTCATCCCAACTCCGCCAACATTATCATTATCCCTTTACACCATCCGATATGTAGCAATATTTTCCGTACTTATGGAGTAAAACACCCATCATGAGCAGCCGCGATTTTTTGTACTAGAGTTGTATTCGAGTACTTGTTTATCTTTGCATGTGTCGCAGAGAGCCGCGATATGCCACCTAATTGTTGTTGTTTCAGGTAATTATGTAAGTAGGTGCACGGAGGTAATACTCTAACCTGTCTAAGAATAGTGTCGGCTTTTGAGAAGCTGTTACAGGAGCTCGCGCTTTCAACTGGTCAGCGCGTCACGATGCGGCGCTTGCAGTCAACGTAATGACATCGCGTTTTGGTTTCGGCGAACTTAAGTGGAAATATAAGTTTAGAGATGATTAATTACCTAGCTCTATGTACGAGTCGTCCAAGTCAAATTGTCAGCGTCCAATGCACACTGCACTTGAAGCCAAGCAAGCAATCCTCACAAGATACCAAGTAAAGTAGGACAACTTGACAAGTACGATTGCTTTGTGTAATTTTGACTTGTTTGACTGTACATATATATTATAATATATGAATATATATACACACACACATATATATATATATATATATACATATATATATATATATATATGTGTGTGTGTGTGTGTGTGTGTGTGTGTGTGTGTGTGTGTGTGTGTGTGTGTGTGTGTGTGTGTGTGTGTGTGTGTGTGTGTGTGTGTGTATAATAAATTGGATTTTTTGCTTCATTCAGGTCCTATGTTGTTAGACTTTGAAAAAGATCCTGTTTTATAAGGCCTGAAGCTCTCAGGAACTGATGCCTCCTGTACTTCATCAAGGCAATGCCTTCTAGGAGACCTCAGCAATGCTTAACAGCATCATTTCCAAGGCATGAATGCTGGTTTACCACAGGCAACCCACATAGCCCACCTCCCTTCATGGCCTGTTGAAAAGAGTGTCCTTAAGTTAAAGATATCTAATGATCCATAAAATACATGTTGCCTTACTTGCCAGGTTGCAAGTCATGTCATGGGCCATATCATGATCTGTCTGAATATGCCTTCAGAATTTGGTGATCAGGCAGTAGACAAACTTGTGAACCATTTCAGTGTTGTACTCTCTGGCGCAGTGATGACTGTGCTTTTTGTCTCACCCCCTATCGCTGACTACAACCCCGAATGTGCTAAAGGACTGTGGTCGATTACCAGGTATCAACGCCACAGTTACAAGGAAAACATTCAATGGGAAAGTGAGGAGGAGGATGGACCAGAGTAGGACTTGGTTAACGTTGGTTTATTGTTGAGTAGGGAGTTTTTGTGTATTATATGTTCTTCCCCGAGTGTCAATATGTTTTTCATGCTGTGTATGTCATGTGATTGATTTTGGCACGTGTTTGTTACGAATTATATTCTGCGGGTCATGGGTAAATAAAAAATAAAGTATTTGATAACACACATTAAGCTGTGTAGATTTTTTTGGGCTTGTCGAATTTTTTCTGGGCCGGTGGATTTTGGGAACTACCAGCCCGGATGGCAGGCGGCAAATTTTCTTAGTTTCATGCCCTGTGGTTTTTTTATCAAATAAATGATACAGTTCACATAAATGGTTACAGATCAGCACAGATAACTGCATCAGGTCATAATATGACCTGATGCAGTTATCATATGATATGATAACCGCATCAGGTCATATGAATTATGATAACATATTATTACTTTTGTACATATAGACAAATGAATAAGTATAAACCACACTTGCCTGTTTAAATGAGGTCTAATGCTGATGAATTAGGCGTGGCACTAGCTGATGGAGGGGGAGGGGGTGGGGGTGGAGGTGGTGGTGGCGGGGGTGGGGCACATGGAGGGGGTGGAGCTTGTGCTGTGATGCAAGGCGGGGCAGGGGAGTCACAGAGCAGAGAAGAAGAGCCTGGTACAAATACACAACAGGAAACAGGGAGTTAGAAGATCACTTCGGTACCGATGGAACAATAATTATAAATGAAAAGTAATCAAAGTTAAACTAAAAACCACCAATAATGACTAAATAATCGTGTTTAATGACAACGAACCACAGGGCGATTCTTTGAGCAGAGAAGAGACAAAATGATATTCCACTCTTACTCACCTGAATTGTTTTGGTGTATCACAATGGATGCCAGTTGTAGTTTGAGGCGATTGAGCTCAGCCTCCAGCTGGGATATTCTCTGAGCTGCCTGTAGGTCTGGTGTACATACCTGTATGCTACAGCTGCTACTGTGGGAGTTGTTGGACTGTGTGTGTGACTGATTGCTGTGCTCAAATGAGGGGTATTGGTTGGGGGTGGACTGGGGTCGCCCACTGAGTGCTATAGGGCTGACAGGGGGCGATGAAACGCTGAACACCAGCTGTGATCTGTCACAAACAACCATAAGCAACTGATGATGAGTACGCATGATGGCAATTCCTAGGTGATATCTAACTTACATCAAATATCAAAATGATCAACTCAAATGAAAGTCAGTAAAAAAAATGGAACCAAAACTATATTGACGTGCTAAATGTAAGTCACGTAAATTGTGGCCAACCTGATTTTAATGCCTGGCTCGCCTGGATCCATGACGAGCCACTTGACATCCGCCAGAGTAACGAGTGTTGGAGCATGCCAGAGAAGCTCTGAGTCGGAATGTGTCGAGTCATCAGCAGGCCTGGGCTTTACGCAAAGTAACTCCTTCTGTAAGGCAACAATAGCACAAGAATAGTTATGAACACAACAGCTGTATATGATGGAGAACTGCTAACAATATACCAACCATTACTAATATATTAACAAGTTCTACACTATTTCAATCTTAGGAAAGAATCCTGTTTGACAATTTTCACAAGAATAGCATTAATTATAAACATATCTTGAATTTAGCTAAACAGGCAAATAGATGAATATTCTCCGCTAAGAATGTTTAAACAGATTTAAAATCTTCACCCATTTTCAAATAACAAAGTTGTTTACACAAATAAACCTACATGATAATATATTCTCTGCGAGCGGATGGGCAGCTTACTTCCAATCACACGGACAATGCTGCGATACTTATTGACTTTCCTTGCTGAACCAAATTCTTCCAATTCCCATGCTGGTACAGTCTGCGGATACCATTGATAAAACCAGTGATGTATCAGCTATAAGGTGTTACGATAGAAGTACATCTAACACTGTTGAGGAATACATCACTGGTAGAGAATTCTATGGTACAAAACTGAGATGGTTGACATTTACTGTGATATCTAGGTGTAGCATTGATGCCTCTGTTGCGTCTGTTAGCCAAATTCATGTTTAACAGACACTTGAAGTGATTATGTGCTTCAGTGTAGAGGACAGTGCAAAATGAGGTTAAAATCTTACCCCCAGCATGAGGTCAGTACCAAGTACAGAAGCCAGAGGAAATGCACCGTTCAACATAGCTGACAACTGTAACGGAAAGTACAAACTAATAATTTGTCAAAGAGAAATGAACGATACTTTTCATGAATTTATATTTCGTTTCCTTTTATGTCTAGGTGTAGGTATGGTGAACACCAAATCTATTGATTGGCATCACTGCCTTGACAACCCTCATTGATTGGCATCACCACCTTGACAACTCTCATTGATTGGCATCACCACCTTGACAACCCTCATTGATTGGCATCACCACCTTGACAACCCTCATTGATTGGCATCACCGCCTTGACAACCCTCATTGATTGGCATCACCGCCTTGACAACTCTCATTGATTGGCATCACCACCTTGACAACCCTCATTGATTGGCATCACCCTTGACCCCTCATTGACAACCCTCATTGATTGGCATCACCGCCTTGACAACCCTCATTGATTGGCATTGATTGGGCATCACCACCTTGACAACCCTCATTGATTGGCATCACCGCCTTGACAACCCTCATTGATTGGCATCACCACCTTGACAACCCTCATTGATTGGCATCACCGCCTTGACAACCCTCATTGATTGGCATCACCGCCTTGACAACCCTCATTGATTGGCATCACCGCCTTGACAACCCTCATTGATTGGCATCACCGCCTTGACAACCCTCATTGATTGGCATCACCGCCTTGACAACCCTCATTGATTGGCATCACCCCTCATTGATTGGCATCACCGCCTTGACAACTCTCATTGATTGGCATCACCACATCACCTTGACAACCCTCATTGATTGGCATCACCGCCTTGACAACCCTCATTGATTGGCATCACCGCCTTGACAACCCTCATTGATTGGCATCACCGCCTTGACAACCTTCATTCTCTGGTGTTATTGTTGGAATCTTCTTGTATTCAGTGTCTACCTCTACCATGTGCCACATTTGTTCCCACCTAATGTCCCATCAAAATAAGCAACAGCACTTTAAAATAGCTGGGGTCACCCACTGGACTCAACAGATATGGTTTCCTTTGATAGTAGGGCATTTAACTATTAATTGCTTTTGTATGAAATCAGTGAGCAAAATAACTTTGTTCCAAGTCAGCCCATTCTTACAATTTTAACCAAACCACCTGTAAATTTAAACAACCCCAGCCTTATTGGTAGAGAATGTTGGCGTGGCTCATATATGTGATTATTAACAAAGCTGCAGCTACTGGTACTGTATAGCATAGCTTGTTGGCAAACATTCGACAGTTCTCATCCACCTGTGTTTGGTTTATTCAACAGCACCGGGTCTACATTTCAGGCCATCAAAATTATAAAAATATATGTATGTACGTAAGTATGTATGTGTGTATGCATGCATATATTGATATATACATACACACACACACACACATATATACATAAATATTTATACATATATATTTATTTCTTGTCTGCTTCATAGTTTTGCAAATTTTCAACTAAGAGTAAGACCACTGGAGCTGTGATTAGTGATGCATATTAACAGCTCATGTCGACACATATTGGGTTAAACGTTTGGGATGTCATATAGTCATCACATAACTATCATGCTTATTAACCAGGGTAGCTGTTTTGACAGTATATGTGGGAAAGGGTGTGGCAACTGATTGAACGGTGCCCTTTATAACATCCTTAGGATGTCAAATAACAAATGTTCGATTTCCTCAACTGAGTATGACAATATTTCAAGCAGGGGTGGATAATTTTCTTGCTGCAGGATCCTGGGACTTTCGGTGCTTAACAAACATGTACATAATGGTCTGGGTCGTGAAGCTTGAGCAACACAATCTCATTCGCAGGTGTTTAATGATGCTCACACTTCATGGTGATCACAACATACATTTCATGGGCATATGTCTTGCATTTGTGCGGATCCATATATATGTATGTACACAACACTGATGTGAAGTAGCCCAAAAGACCAACGTCAGGTTATATTTAGAGGGAGTACATGCATCACTCCCGAATCCCGTACTTAGTTCGAAAGAGCTAATCTGCTAATGTGAAGTGCTGACCGCTCGAGATATTTTTGTCATGGCATTGGCTAGCCCGGTTAACAGACCTAACTACCTGACTACTATCTACTGCCTACCGTAGGTCTAGGCATTGGCCAAGATCGATGCACGACGGTATATATGTAAATATATCCCGAATTTAGCAACTGGGCAACATGGGTAACACACGGGTTTATTAAAGTATCCCCCATACTGCCTGTGGTGTAGGACTACGCTCGTATTTGTTTATGCGGGTTGAGGAATTAGGGGTTGAACAGTTAAAGTTGTGCCTTGGCGTTGAGCGTTGGGTTCGCAGCGGGGGAGATGTTTGTTGTAACCTGTTTACGCTGAGATGCGCAAGTGCAAGCCATACATACTTCTTGCTTGTAAATCACAATTATCGTTCCCACATGTAAACGAGTTAAGAGTAATAATGTACTATTAATTTTACCTTTGAAGAGGTTCCAACGTTTGTTGGAGAAGTTCTCAGGGTTTGGCCGTGTTTTATCAGTCGGACTCGATGTCCGGTTAAGTTCCACCAATACGAGCCTTCGTCTGTTTCATCATACCACAAGTACAGCCAATCGTGATGTGGGTAACATTTTGACGCGACATTTAAACTTCGTTGATGTATATCTGCACATCACTCATCAGTTGTCTGTGTATATACATTGTCTGTTGAAGTTTATCATCGGTTCGAATGGTAGTCAATTTATTGAATTAACTGCATGTAACTTAGAAAGAGGTTATGTTACACTATTAGATTGTAGTTGATCGATTTTTCGAAAATGCTGCCAACTGTGGGCGATAATTTGATATTTAGCTCTGTCACCCAATCAGTGTCATCACGTCTGATCTTGTGTGTTTAGTTGCCCTTTTTAACCAATTTCGGTTGCCAGTGCTCAACAACAAGTTATTCTAAACGGCTGATGGCCTAGTGTTTAGTTTAAGAAACTGGACAATGTGAAAAGTATTAACTAAGAAAGACATTAACTGATTAAGAGCCCCGCCCCTTCCCACCCCTTGTAATTACCTATTTTATTTGTGAAGCGGTCTGCAAAGTCTCCAATATTCAGGAGTGTCTACTAGCCCAAATGACTTACTAGTGGTTAGTGTTGAGTACCTGCAGTGTGTCAAATCGCTTTGGTGTACCCTCCCACCTCTAGTTATCTAGCTAACTATACAAGCCCCCTTATGAGTGAGAATTCAGTTTGACCTGATATATAACATCAGCTCTCAATTTGTTTGTTGTCCCAAAAGTATTTTGATGCACACACAGTTCAATATTTCTGTTTGATCTGTCGCTTCTAGATCAGTGTAGAAACTAGGTACACAAGGGACACTCGGTTGCAACCTGTCATCTTCACGAACAAGATTATTAACCCTGCAGAAGACAATGGAGGAGGAATCAGGACTAACCCACTCCACTATTGAAGCAATGAAACATATGGCCGCTGAGCCACTGAAAGCAGAAGCTATTGTTAAGGTGATTTAAAAAAAAGAGAAATATTTCACTTTAATAGATTAGCGGTTCTTAGTCTTCCACAAATAAAACTTACATCCTTGCATATACTTCAGTTTTATGTAGTTTTTTTTTTTTAAATCAATTTGCTTCTATTGTTTGAATAATTTCTTAAAAATCTTGATACATGCTGTGAACCAGGCAGGATTTATTTTGAATGTTGCAGGATGAGACTTGCCTTGGGGGTCTTGTCATGGTTCTTGCCAATAAGGACAAGACTATTGTGAAGACAGCACTTGAGGTAGATCTCATGTTTACTTGTCTACATGTAAGATCTGATAATATGTATGGTTAAATCCTTTGGACTGAAAGGACAATGAAGAAAGAATCAATGCTTGCAACTATTTGATGAATAGTTCCATGATTTTATTGAAGATATATACCATATATTGAGAAGTACTAATGCAGCAAGGTTTCATTGCAGACTCTGGAACTACTGACAAAACTCACGCAATACAGACATCATATGAAACAATCTCTGGGAATGATGGCTCAGCTGAATACAGTTGCTAACTTGTAAGTTATTGTTGTCCATAAATAGAGATGTATTTTATACACCATTGACTATATAATGAAGAACATTGCTGAACTGGTACATTGCAGAGATTGTCCACAAATCAGCGAGCTGGCCATGAAAATCTATGAGACATTAGCTCAGAGTTCATCCAGTCAAGCACCTGTCGACCACAGTCACCTCAGCCATGCACTCAGGGACACAGCCAATCAGACCAGGTGAGCTGTTATTTTCTGTTTCACCTTTTTATTGTAATACAGCACAAGGTTCTCCAACTAATGAATAGCAACACTATTTGACAAATGAGTGGTTCTGCAGTGAATACTATACAACTGAAATACATTTGAATCATGACCCAGTAGGACAAACAACACACCCCATGGAGCTGTGCCCAAAAGTAAACGAAGAAATAGCTTCTTTGTTGGAGGTGTTGCCAAGTGCAAAACAGTTGTTCTCCAAATCAAAGGCATGGACCATAGGGTAAGAGTTGCCAGTTATAAAACATCTGTTATATTACCATATGAAGCATTCCAGTGTAATATTTGCCGATAGATGTTCTGGATATTTTAGTTTCTGTGAATGTGTATCAACATATTTTGATGTCGTAGTTGTGTTTCCTTCCAGGACGATGTAGAACTTTGTCGCAACAGCATTCTCACTGTGTCCGGCATCGTCAGTATAACATTTGACTACAAGCACCGCCGTGCTGTTATTCGGTGCAAACCAGACCTGAAGGCAGAGGTAATTAGATGTCATTCACGATTGGATTAATGAAAATTTTTGTCAACATAAGCTGATATACACCTGTCCTGGAGAAACGAGGAATGTTTTATGGACTTGCTATGATTGTTTCAGTTGCTGGGTCAAGCTGTTGCTAAAACAATGACCATGTCAGCACATCTTGTCACAAAAGATGACTACGGCAATGAGGTCAGTAAACTTTATTAACATATTCTTAATTATTATTATTCTCTAATTATAAATAAAAAATGCCACAAAGCATTTTGTTTAGAAAAGAACAGCCTGTTATTACTTTTTGATTGCATATCTCCTTGAAACAATTTGGATACAATTTTTGTGGACCCTGGCCATATGATGGTTAATACTTCTCTCCATCAGGTTCTTGTGGCGTTAACTAGTCAACACACGACCAACAAAGAGAATGAGGACTTGATGCCAGACTACCCCTCGTCTGACGATGACAAGAGTCCGCTACGATGCAACAACATGGCACGCATGGGTGCCTCTCGTGACCGTGACGGTGCAGGGGGCTGGGGCTTTGTGAAGTCTGTTGGCTCTTTTCTCTCCAACTCTTTCTACTGGTGATCGACTGTATAGCAGCTCCAGAGGAGCGCTGTTTGCTTGTCACACACCATTCACTGTGCTCATAGACTGTTTCTTGTCAGCCATGATGAACCACCCAGGGTCAGTTTACCACTGTAACGCAGATCACCATAATTTTTTATTCACTTCATTTGCCACAAGGGACAAGGTATGACCGTACCATGCTATGTTACTCTGTACATTCACAGATAATAAGCTTTTTGGTGTATTCGTCTGTCTGTCAGTCGTGTGGATAACGTGTTCTTATTGTAGATTGGCCAACTGTGTTCTGTAACGTGTCCAATATAATCCTGTTATATGTTTTGATAAGATATCACTAGGTAGTGTTTTATTTCCTGACTTAACATCTTTTGTATGCTCCTGATGGATATAAAATACGTCCATCAGGGACCTCGAGCCTAACAGGACGATGTGATGGTGTCACCGATAGCATGAGCAAGTTAGCCGTCAAAACTTAAGCCAGAGTGGTACATATCTAATTCACCAGAAGATGCAATGAAACCAAGCTCAGATAGTAGGCCTTTCTTCGTTAAACAACTCACCTAGTGTATATTAATTATTCATGGGCATTTAAGAAAAATAATAACATTAAATAAGTTTGCAGTAGGTGAGCAAGTAGGTAATGGAGGACTTCTATGGTTCATATTAAAAGGTCAAAACTCGATCTGATGCTACGAGGCAAACTTACCAGAGACAAGACACTTATAATGATAGAGTTTATTGTCAGGTAAATTTCATACACAATCAAGTCCATCCTAGCTGTCATATCTGATACCGGAATAAAGTTCAACTTGAAAACAAACCTGTAACCATTTACTCATCACCAAGATATAATAGACAACAATTGACAAACGTGAAACAAAGAATGGAAGGAGACAAGAACACAAGTGATTCACACCCAACATGACACAATTCATGACACCCAGCATGACACACTGCATGGCTATTGCATACAAGATGGGAGCTCTCAACTCACAAATACTGTCATACGAATCAACAAAGCATGTCGTATCCAACACATTTTAAAATAGCCTATTAATCCAGTTGTCGGCTTTATTTAACTTCAAGATTATGAACTTAGCAGGATAAATCATCTGAAGTGGCAGCAGGATAATGTTGAAGCACAGATTCATTACACTTAGTCAGGCATTCAATAATACAGCAAGTTTCATGAAAACCAAATTGAAATCCATTCCTGTTAATATGCCATAGAAGAGGAATGTTAACCGATTATCCCCATGTGAACAGGCTGATATCTCTACAGAATTCCAGTTGAATTCCAAGGAGAGCAATACACATTGGAAAGTTTTAGCTTATAAGTCACAGGATATAGTTTCCCTCAGTACACCACCATGTTGACCAATATCTGGTAGGGATATAACTGCTTGACTAGTTGAGGGGAATACCATACAAGTATATAGAGCAGCTAGTACCTCTCTAGATAGGATATACCACACAGATAGGATCATTAAAAGTAGATCTATCCTAACTTAATTAGTGGCACAGGTAAGAAAACATGGGGTGTTAATACACATGCAGAGTACACCCACAGTATTCCATACCAGCTTACCTGCGTTCATCTCTTCAATGGGATGAAATTCACCTGATGGTCACCAGCTCTATCAGTACAACTCATGAATTTGACAGGATCAACGACCAACACAGCTTGGCAGGAATGGCCAGGGTTATTTTTTTATTTGTTTTATAAGCCTGTAATATATAACACAATGAATGAAACACAGGATAATTTATATTATGCAGGATATATTTCCAGAATTCTCTGACCTACTAACAGATGCACTGCAGATCATGTGATTACCAGGAGTATGTCTAACTATCAATGTTCATCTGTACAGCTTGATATGAGCTATGACAACACCACATGGGTGTAGACTCTGTAACATATAAACTACCCGCACAGTCATCACAGAAATCAAGCTACAATAGATGATAAGCGCTGGATACATACTACACACTATGCCTACCGCTCAAGAAATGGGTCAATCTCCTTTTTTCGACCTACTGTGAGTGCTTGTGAGTTTCTTGGTGGCGGGGGAAGAGTCGAGTTCTAGCGTCTGCCAAGCGTCATCCTCGTCTTTAGTATCAGCCCATACATCATTGTCCCAGCCATCGTTAACACCACCTCCGCCATTCTCCTGACCAAAGTCTATTAGATTAGCCGTGGCTGGCTCCGATTCCTTTTTACTGAACACTTTCTTCTGAGAGACACTAGACTTTTTGGAAGGTTTCTTTTTATTTGAAATGTCTGAGAAGTCGTCAGCCCAGCCATCGTTCCAGTCGCCGGCCTCTTCTTTACTGCTGGCTGATTGGCTGCCTGCTTCGTTGCTCCAGTCATCCCATTGGTCAGCTTTGGTTGTGGGCGGAGTTGTCTGTTTCTTGCCCTCACTACCCCAGTCCTCCTGCCAGCCTGACCAATCCTCCTGCTCTGGGCTGGCATCACCCAGCAGTGGCTTGTCATTCTTATAAGGTCTGCAACATGTTGTACACCATAGTTAGTCAGAGTGTACACAGAGGAATGATGAATACCATACCAATTAGCATGTTAACTGTTGGTTTATCCCAAGTGTTGACATTCAGACGGTCAACAACTTCTTCTTTTGATCAGCCACTTATTAGGTAATCAGATAAGATGAGAGCATTAATGTATTAATACATCCTCTTTGGCTTGGATCCCAGTGTCAGGTCAGCGAATGATAAGATCCAGCCACCTAATGCTCTGGTGACATCATTAGCATCAAATTGTGAGAGAATACTCACTTCTTGCCTCGGCTGACCCCACCATAGCCCCCAGCACTGCCCAGCAGAGACGTCTCCTCCTGGGGTCCTCCCTCCGCAGAGCTCAGGCTTGTCTTAGGATTGTCATTGAACATGGACGAGAAATTAGTCCAACCTTTGATACTGGCTGACTGCATCTGTAAACCAAAGTGAAGGATAAGTGATGTAGTAGCACAGCTTCATTGATCAGCGGTAGTATTTGTGGGTAGTATTCTGTAGGATTCTGATCCACAGAACCAACTAGCTCTCCTGAGGTGATCTCAAGAACCTAAGAAGAGGTAAAGACCTTTGACAATGAGCGTACTGTGCTGTTTCATGATGTTGATCACATCAATTTAATGAGAAACTTGTAATTCATTCCGTGGAATTGTCTATCTGGGAACATTTTTAAACAGCACGGGTGGGTGTTTGAATGCAGTGCATGAGAACAATCCGGGTGTATTATATCATTCAACAACCAGGAGCGAAGGAAAAAAAGAGAAGATGAACGGATATGAAAATTGGAAGTGCCAGATGCTAACTTGTGACCGTCCCAATGTGAGCCAAAAATATGCAGGGCAGATGCGAGGCAACAATACCTGACAAGTTCTCCGCACACACATCTACTTCACACGATGACTAGACACCCATTCAACAAAAAACCTCGGAAAATATGCGACAAGCAAGCAGATGAAAGGAAGGATGCAGACGCACGGTCAATCAGGCTATTGGGCCTGTCAGAGGGTATCCCACACAGCTGTGGAGCGTGGGGAGGGGGGAGGTGGCTGTAATGGTTGGACATGGAGCCAGAGAGACCAGTTGGGAAGCTGTTCTCCTCGCCCACTGACAGCAGGGGTTGGGTCAGCATGCAGGGGGATGATGATAAAAGCATCCGTCAGCCACTGTATCCAAATCAGGCTCATGTGAGGGAAGTGGGATCAAACAAATACAGCAAAATTTGATAGTGCTGAAATCAATGATAAACACTCATCGGGTATAAAACCACTCCTTGACAGACAAAAAAATTTGTGCCGTTAATCTAGCCGAGTGAGGATATGAAGACAGGTGAAGCTTGATCCAGAAACAATCACATCACACAATCTGTAACTGAGAATACACATGTAACATTGCTCAGATGTCAACATGATGTGTGGGTGAGTAGTGCAACACCATGTGGTGATTTCACTTCCCAAAGAAAATATAGAAACTCGGGTAGGGAAGGGGCTTACCTTGGCAGCCAGCGAGCTCACACCAGTAGACATGTCGTTCAATAGTCGACCATCCTTCACCTGACCAACACAAAGAATAGGTTAATCAAATACAGGTAAAAACCACATAGAACTCAACCTACCAGACATGTTAATCTCTAAACGAACAAGGTGGGGTTCTAAGACATTCTATAAAACATTGCATATATTAGTTATACCAAGTCTGTAATGGGGTGCACATAATTCATTGCGGAGTAGTAAATAGTCTAAACACACATTTATACATATGTAACTACACATTTATATATATATATATATATATATATATATATATATATATATATATATATATATATATATATATATATATATATATATATATATATATATATATATATATATATGCATCCATACCACTAAGCAATAAAAAAATATTTCCTAATCAATTTGACCCAGCAACATATTAGATTCTTGTAGTGTTGTAAACGATCTCTGTGCCAATTCACCACCACTAGCGTACACTAACAAACTAAGGTTCAAGGGATTCAATTGCACCTTGCATATAAACCAAATCCATATTCAATATCAATTAGACGGCGTTGTGTTCGTCGCTCGGTTCGCTTATCACAGAGACCAGTGAAGCCATTCAATGAGAGCGCTTTAACGACTGGCGAGAAAAGCATTTTAACTCACTGTACAAATCATGGTGTGTTCATGCAGCGCTCGGTGTATTTAAAGTGAGACGTCTGCACAGGTTTGTTGTAGATTTTCATTTATACCAGGATTAGTGACCGAGCCTAGCCTAGTCGGCTTGCTGGCCACTTATGGCATCGATTGCTACTCGCCATTTGGTCGCAACACAACAATAATCAAGACGCACTTTACATGCAAGCTCCAAGCACGTGCTCTGATCTGTGTCAGACAGTGTGTGTCAGTCGAGTAGCGTCCCCTGGCGGCGCTTATCTTACAAGTGCATATTTGAGAGCAACCGAAACTGCGCGACAGCTCAGCTGTCATTATGGCTGAATCAGATTGTACAAGGCATACAAAACATAAGATTTCTGTTTAGCATACAGCAGCAGACCAACACCTTATGGCGGATCCCCAGCGGCAGCTATAAGCGCTCCTCCGAGTGCTACAACCACCCCTTCCCCTACACAACCCGGTATGAACATGAGCATGCACCATGTCGTGTGGAAGGCGAATAATCAAAATACGCAGTTAGAGGCGAGCTTTCATTGTTATCAACCACACACAGGCAACATGGTCCAGCTTTCTGTAAACACCACCGGACCTGGCCCACATCCATAGGTACAGAAACACGATTTGATGATGCCCACAAAGATCTCAAATATTCCCGGGCGAAGATATCACATAACTCACATGATTCAAATGCAGAGCGATGGAATTCCAAATCACGCAATCCCTGTTAAATATCCCCTAGATGTTTGCGTCTTTGATGACACGAGCTTGATAACGGACACATCTGACAACAACATTTGACAGCCAAGAAGCGACCAGCGTAGGTCACCAAGAAGGAGAGCGAGTCACGGGCGTTAGTTTCACATGCGCACACGAGCGCCCTGAGAAATGAACAGAGCTCGGCGCGGTCGGCGGGACGGCAGCTGTCCGCCTCGACGCCTTGCTAACAGGCGCTGTGGACCATGGAACGAAACAGCTGCTCCAGGGAAATGGGTGCGAGGTCAGTGAATCAGCCGAGCCACACAGCCACCTGCTATGGCCCGCGGGACCAGCAGAGCAACATGTAACCCACACCAAGTACACAGCTACGCATCATCTTAATTCGCCGGTATTGCACAGAAGACCAGGGAGGAAGGTGATGGTCGGTCGCCGGCGCAACCACATTACTAGGATATTGAAGCTGATCACAGAGATTTGTCAACACCGCTATATGAACCCCACAACACATCATAACACGCTGCGTACCAAACGATGTAACGACGTCGTCGTGAGCCCGTGCTGTCAAAGTGCACATATCACGACCCGGGGTTACTACAACCCGACAAATAGAAATCACACCACTGACGACTGAAATAGCCGCACAACTTTCACAACGATCGTGGTAGGTATACATTGGCCGGCCATAGCACAGGTCATTAATGAATACATTATGATTATCGTTGGTAAAACACTACTCAACTGAAAACAAGACCACACAATCCATAATATATCCTTAACTAAACCCGCATCTCCTTAAACATTACTGACACATAACAAAATAATGACGGCGTAACGGTCTGCGCAGGCGCAAAAACGGTTCAAATAACAAATTTCAGAATGTATTAAGGCGAGTATTACCAATAAACCACATAGTTCTTATTTGTAGATAAGGAAGTACGTATATTACCCTACTTCTTTATACTTATTGACAACAAACAGGTAGTAACATCCTGTAACCCCAAGGCGAGTTGAGGGGCATTGACACCTGCCAAGTAAATCAACCGGAAATCGGGGGTCTTGAAAGTCCTTCCCGACTTTGACAGCTATGACGTTGCACAATAAGTGGATGGCAGTTCGTCGCGTTGTCACGCCAATAACTTGGTCGTCTAGTCGTTATTTTCGCGTCAATCGTCTACCAATAGAAGCCAACTACATCATGATAGCTGTCGACGACTAGGGCATCGAAAAAATCTCCCGGTGTGACCGCATCTTAAAGAGGGGTTCCATGTGAGGCAATCAGGGATTGTTTTGTTACTATATTACTGCGTTTAACTCATCAACTTAATAATGTCGTCTTTTATTTTGTGCGTGAAATTTTAAATATGATGATTTTCAACATTACTATGAGACGAATATACACATGATGGACAGTTAATAATCTCTTTCATTTGGTCGATAAGCAACTCGTCCCTAAAACATAGAACCGCATGAATTGTGGCTGTAAATCAGTCCGCGCGCCAAATAATTCACTCACAACTGCTGTGTATACTACAGGTTTCAAAATGTAGATTTCCTCAAATCTTCACATCTTTAAGTTGAGGGCTATACCCACAAGGTACAAAATAACTATCGTCCCACAATTTTGTTCCCTGAATTACAAAATGAAAATTAAAGCACTGTATTTGTCGTCAATACGTCACCGACGCTCACTTGAGATTGAAAGCGAATCCTCCGTCTCCACTCCGCAGCCACAACTCGATAAGGAGCGGACCGGTCAGCCTCAGCCAGGTCGGTCCGGAAGGGTCCGTGATAAAATCATCACCAGGGAGTTTTAGTCTTCATATCCACGACCACATTTCACAAAAACGAGACCGATGAGTACGCAAACGTAATTTACGACAACAACAATGGCGATGGATCTATTTACAGAGTCAACAGCGCCGCGCAGCGACTAAAAGTTAGATAACTTAAAACTTAAGGCTTCCAAAGTGCGTTTGGCAAACAGCTTGATAGGCAACCTCGTTCCCATTATGGAGCAGATACCCCTATTTAATATCTTCGACGATAACTCACAAATTCCAGAAATGAACTCGATATGTATGTTGGTACACGGTAATCGCTTTGAGTAAGTTGATCATTCAGCTGTATGCCACAATGGGGTACGAAGTGTGACGTCACATCGCTGATATCAAACTTCAATGGCTTTTTAAAAAATACCAAAATGATTGGTGATTTAGGGAACCACTGAAGATATAACATATGGAAACATTTATAGGGGCAAATTGCTAGGCGTCAAAAGTGCTTTATCTTGTATAGCGATGCTACAGCGACCCCCTCTTGGTAGAGCTAGTGTGTTTTCGCATATATTTTTTCGGGCGTATTGTCGGGATTATGACGACATTACTTAGCTGCCCTGAAGGGACAATATATGGTCCCGTGCCTGACTTCCCGGCGCGCTGAGGAGGCCTTCCTAACATAAGCCACGAACCCACTCCTGTTTGGAGATGACGGGCAAGTTAACAGAGACAACGAGGATGATGACGACAAATAAGACGATTAAGAAGATAGGGATGAGGGTGATGCAGTAGACGGTGTTGTCTTGCAGCAAGTGACTTCGATATAAATGATATTGGAGATTACGACGACGAAGGAAATGACGACGTCGATGTCATTGACAATGACGACACATCCACACGGACGTTGGTTACAAGGACAGACAATACAACAATCGCATCATAATGTGATTAATACGAATTGTGGACACAGTGTACTACACATACAATAGTGCTCCCGGGAAAACCCAAACTAACCTGACAAGTTGAGACAGACACAGGCCTCCCTGTGATCAGCGAACACACTCCTACCACGCGCTCAGAGCCGAATCAACTCATTACCTCGGTATAATGGTCACTAGCTTGTTATGATGCACACATTGTCCAACAGAAATAGAAACCTACGCTGGGTTCAACAGAGGGCTTAAATAATCGAAATCACGACGACTTGTCAGACGATGGCTGCCACAAAATACGACCACATTTCGACGAAAATCAGCCGAGTTATGACGCCCTCAAGCCGATTGGCTTCTGCTGTTGAGATACATGAGATGACAAGCAGAGCTAGCGTGTGACTAACACGATGTGAGATGTCTAGAGGTAGAGCCGCAGGGAGGTGATAGCTGGTGATGGAGCAGGCCAGGCTGGATAGGTTAGCGCTTCTGTTGGGAAGCATACACAGCTCCGGCGACAAGCAAGGCAAGATGACTGTATATATACCACAACAATGTCACACAGGCTGGGTTGGCTCTATGTACACCACAACAATGTCACACCAACTGGGTTGGCTCTACCCACACCACAACAATGTCACACAAACTGGGTTGGCTCTACCCACACCACAACAATGTCACACAAACTGTGTTAGCTCTACCATACACAGACTGGATTGGCTCTACCCACACCACAACAATGTCACACAAACTGGATTGGCTCTACCATACACAGACTGGATTGGCTCTACCCACACCACAACAATGTCACACAGACTGGATTGGCTCTACCCACACCACAACAATGTCACACAGACTGGGTTGGCTCTACCCACACCACAACAATGTCACACAGACTGGATTGGCTCTACCCACACCACAACAATGTCACACAGACTGGGTTGGCTTTACCACACCACACAATGGTCACACAGACTGGATTGGCTCTACCCACACCACAACAATGTCACACAGACTGGGTTGGCTCTACCCACACCACAACAATGTCACACAGACTGGGTTGGCTCTACCCACACCACAACAATGTCACACAAACTGGGTTGGCTCTACCCACACCACAACAATGTCACACAGACTGCCCGAATCGAACGCACGATACACGCCCGGTTGAATTGGAGCTGGCGTTTGCTGGAGTTATACTCGAACATTGACACGCACACACTCCACCAAAAGATGCATACAACTCCCTGCCAACCGGCTTCTGACAGATAAACACTGCCAATGATCGTTGACGATTTACGTCAAATACGAGAAACACTACCGACCTGAGAGCATCTCACTACCCCCACCCCCGCCCCAAAAAGACACTCACCTTATTACGCACGTCACTGCCACAATCAGGCGGTTCTATTCATGGAGGAACCAAGACGATAGTCACATGCATCCATTCGAGTCTCACAACCCACACCCGAGACCCCGCGCCATAGCAGAGCTCAACCAAACTTGGGTTCGCTGAATTGACCAGTCTCCCCACCACGTGCGTGTGCCAGCGAGTACGGGTCAGCCGTCACCGACGCGGCTGTACCTATCTTTGTTCACGTTAACCCATAACAGATGTGTCCCCATGGCCGATCAGACGTAAACAGATCGATAACAATGCTTGACTTTTGATGGAATTGAAACCTAATCACATGGGACCCGTACGAGCGATGAGGGTGCCACCCTGGAGAGGACCTGGCCGCCCTCAGAAGGAGAGGTCACCGCTGAGTGACGGATGTTGAGAGACTGATTTAGAAGACGGACAAGCCCCCCACGACTGACACCAAGCAGCGCTGACAATCGCTTGCATATACACTCAAAAATACGCCATAGCCCGATTTAATCGATGGTTTACTGTTTGTAACTGAAAACATTTTCTTCTTTTATCAGTTATATGAATGGACCCTCCGCCAAGAAGCCATGTTGACTGCATTAAGCCAGATGGGTCAATAACCTCTACGCCTGTTACCAAGGAGACGTTTTCTTCTAGAAGCCAGTGGTGATGTTGCACAGCGGTAAAAAAGCGGCACGCCACACAGAATACATAGGAGAATAGGTACACCTCGTGCCACCAAGTATCGCTTGGCTGACGACGCATCAAACTGAGTTCAACAATAGCAGCAGCAGCAGCATGGGCCGCATCAGGGGCCGATGACGCGCGGTCAGCGGAAACACTGACCCAATTGGTTAAATGAAAAACTCAAGATATGACGTAGTTTGGTGCTAAATGAAGGCATCAAAGACGCAGAATCACGGAACAATCTGGCCAATTCACATGGGACCAGGCGCATTAGGGAGAAATTAAGGATAAAAAGAAACCAATTAAACCAATTAGTGTTAATTGAATTGATTTACATGAAATTTTGTTGGAGACAGATTCATCCAACTGTTTCTCCAACTTCTGCCTAAAATATTTTACGATCTGATGTTTAAAGTCTGTAAAAAGGACTTAAACCTCAGTCACATCCTGGTTGAACGCTTATCATGCGCATTGAAGCAGAATAAATATTCCACCCAGCACATCAACTCATGGAAATGGTTGGTGGTAAAACCTGCAACAAACGTCACTTCTGTTATCAAGATCATATCGCCATGATGACAGACGAGGCAGCTACCAGCCAAGTTGATGATGTCATCACCTTGAGGTCTCCACACTGAGCCTCGAACTCGCGACCTTGAGGTTACTTTTCATCTTTGTAGAACACCTTGGTTACCCTGGCCCTCTCTGGGCTGGTGGAAGTAAGCAAAACAGTTCAGAGATGTACGATAGCGACACTGAATGACGATAGAGATGTACACAAGCCGATGTGTTCAAGTGTTATCTCGTAGATGGGAAGAACTCGTCAGCGAACATCCCCACCTAACCGGTGTGTGGAAACGAGATGATTTGTCAAAAGCAATGTCCTTTGTGGTGACAAAGAGTAGGTCTGTTCCATATAAAGACCTACAGAGATGGGCGACCAAGGAGGATACAGCCGGGAGGATATTACTATGGAAACCCTCGAATGAGGCAGATGCAGCAGCCGACAGCGCCTACATGACAGCCATATTGAGGAAGATGGTGGCTATAAAGTGTTGGATGAAGGGGATGGGTGAATCGGTGGCAGAGAATCACAGAGGGGAGAGACGATGGAAGCCTCATGTGGGAAGGTAGCGATAATCAAGGGACTATCTCTCTTCAGGCTGATCATCTAACAGTAACAGTTATATTACATTAATAGATCAGCGCTAGAGGAAGCTGTCGATCATTCCTAACATAATTAAGGGACTCTGACTCGAGACACAAATTGACGGTAAGTATATAACATGGGGTAAAAGCCGAATCGTGCCAAATACGAAATTCGGTTGACTTGAAAACTGGAAAAGAATTGCATGGATATCATTCTTTGGTAAGAGACCTAGAGCGGATTTGTTGTAATGAGGAGAATGACGTCGTCATCACCAAACCTATCAACCTGAGCGCATATACTCACACACTCCATACGCCCCGCCCACGTACACACTCCGTATGCCCTGCACACATACTCACACACTCCATACGCCCCGCCCACATACACACTCTGTATGCCCTGCACACATACACACACACTCTGTATGCCCTGCACACATACTCACACACTCCATACGCCCCCCATGTACTCACACTCCATACGCCCCGCCCACATACTCTGTATGCGCTACACACATGTATGCCCTGCACACATACTCACACACTCCATACTCCCCCCATGTACTCACACTCCATACGCCCCGCCCAATACGTATGCCCACACATACCCACACTCCAATACGCCCCGCCCTCATACTCACATACTCCATACGCCTTGCCTACATACTCACACACTCCATAAGCCCCGCCCACATATTCACACACTCCATACGCCTCGCCTACATACTCAGACACTCCATACGCCTCGCCTACATACTCACACACTCCATACGCCCCGCCCACATATTCACACACTCCATACGCCTCGCCTACATACTCACACACTCCATACGCCCCGCCCACATATTCACACACACGCAACACGCTCAGCCCACATACTAGCAGCTGTACGCCCCACCCTAACTCCATCATTACCCATCCATACTCTCATACACCATCACCAGTCATCCTCGCACGCGGCAGATGTCCTCACACAATACAAACCTTTTATGAACGCAAACGCACACGCCTCGTCTACAAAATCTAGAACCGCAAAAAAAACTCGCCCCTATAACTCACCGACAGATAACACCCCTTGGCTGGCGACAACTGACCACAAGATACGCCTACAAGCCCTCCCACAATATTGGCCCAGCCGGGCTACTAACAAGAGGTCGAGCAACAAACACAAATCCGATTAGAATGCGCCCTACACCAACTCATCATTGCGGGTTCTTAATGAAGCAAACCCAATAGGAGCCAAGATACACGATGAGGCCCACACAGATTTCATTACGATCATCTTTAAGATCAGATTTATCATAAGGGGACACACCACGGTTGTCACGTCAAGTCATTGTTATATAAGTGACATAACCCCCACCTACACCACGCTACTAGTCAGAAGCTTTCAATCATTTGAATTAATCGCACCCTGAGGGAGGCAAGAAAGCTTCAATTCCTGCCAGCACCACCAGCAATCGAGATAGCGGCTGTTTTTTTGCAACACCGGGCACCGTATTGTACCGACCCACCTACTCATTCGCAATGACCCAATATGGCGGCGGAAAAAGTCGGATTACGTGCGTGGAATCTGCCAACACCAAAAACAGTACCACATTCTTTGTGAGGAGAAAGTACGCCGTATCTCGGGTGTATGAACAGTATATTGGATGGGGGTGCTCTCAGAATATAGCCGGGGAACAGTATATTGGTTAGGGGGCGGGGAGGGGGTGGGTGTGGAGTGCAAATAACGTGAGATGTACGGCATCGTAGCGCAAGAGGCCATCTCTATTCGTACCCCATGAAATCACCAGTGTGTTCTCTTCACCGGTAATATGCCATGTATTGCGCTGTACAGCTTAACCACACAAGGGCAGCAACTAGAAATAATGCTGATCTCAGCGCAATCTCATCTCCATAAATACGCAACGCTAGTAACTAGTTTGACATGACCCATTTGGGCCGAAGTTCATCCCAACTAAATACTACTAAGCCAACGAAATACTGACTAAACGAAACTCCCCGCCAAAGCATTATGGATGATGGTAACGAACTACTGGAACGTTTAGCACGGACGCTCAGCGGCATTTATACAAAAGCTGGGTTGCTGTTAGAGGGTTGGTTAGGTGGGGGGGAGCACTTGATGAACCCGTTGGGACGAGCTACACCACTTCTAGTCACGCGGCTTCAGATTGGAAGACAGCCGACTTACTTTAGTGGCTAGGTCTGTAACTCCCGTTGACATGGTTTCAACTATCTGCGCTTCTCTCATCTGACAACCAGAATTTCACCACAACACAGAAAAAAATAATAAAACAATAAAGCCATAAAATAATACACATGCAGTAATGAAAAGTAAATAAAAACATGCAGAGATTGTCATGCAGCCAAGCACCAAGGAGACATCAGCTTACCAAGAGTCACTTGATTCATATAGAGAAACTCAATCTGTCAAAGATTTCTTTGCATTTCAAATTAAATATCAGCAGTAATAATCAGCTCAAGTTGGCACCATTTGTCCACCACAGCCCTACACAATACAAAGTATGCACCCTGGATAAGCTGGCATCCTCGAGACTTAATCACAGCAAGGAATTAGATTGTTTGAATAAAAAAACAGGACACGAGAAATAACTGAAAATACACGAACAACACAACGTAAGTAACCGAACTACAAACGTTTGTTATGACAACTAAATCATGAAGTTAAGACATACGCAATACACAGCAAATGGAAAGGCAAACCGGAGCACGCACAGTACACTCATAATACAGGCTGTGTTTATATGTATGGGGTACTTGTCATGCCACGTCTTAGTATGACGTCATCGAATGACGTCATGCCAGGTTGTATGCTGCCCAGAATGAAGTAGATGCTGCCAATACAAGCCATGCAGTGACAACTTGGACCATGCTAGCGGCGTTCCTCTACCGTTCATTAGTATACAGTTATCATGGGTAATAGACTCACCCCACCCCACCTCCCCTTCAACACCCCATGAAATAGACTGGAATGTAACACCATCTCGTACGATATCGCTCCCACTGATTGAATACACTTCTGGGAAAAGATGTTTGTTGACAATGAAATATGACCATAGGGTGAAGTGGGGTCAAAACCTTGGTCATCGAAGTTTTATAACTGATTGGTATTTGGAAACCCTCCGAACACAACACTTAACAACAGGGAGTGTTATTGTGAGTTATTGGAGACTGTACAGTACCTTGTCATTAACTGTCCCGCCCAGTTCCTTCGTCTTACTCGAAGCAGTCACAGCCAATTTAGCAGCCTGGAAACAAACAGATTGTTGACATACACTAACTCAGGAGATGACCACAACATTACATAACAACAGATCGGTCTCCATGACACACACGTCACTCCGACATATACGTCTGGGAGACATCTACGTCGCGATGACAACACGTTTTTATGACAGATATGTCACCATGACTTTTAAGTCACAATGACCTTGACGTCGCCATGACACACGATATGACAAATAACTATAAGAACGTGCTAACCTGCGTAGAACATTAACTAGCTGATACAAGCTCCCTCTGCTGGCGTTCTTCTACGGGATATAAAGCAGAGCCCAAACAAGGCGATGGGAGATGGCTACTGTGCGACTTACCTCTACCTCCTCAGCAGCTTCAGCATCAGCAGCATGCGAGGCGGGGGAGGTGAGATGAGGCAGAGGAGCGGGATGCTGAGGTCAGCGTATTGCCAAAGCAACCGCATAGAGGGCCTCTTGCCCAAATTAGTCCCGGCTCTACAGCCGCCCCTTTCTTACTTCAAAGGGACACCGTCCAGCAGTAGAGGCTCCAGGCTCGCCCGGCCATCCCAGCCCCCAGCCCGCCAAATGGAATGCGTTTGTCTCAGTCAACTGAAAATCAATACGGGTTTGACCGGGACGGGGTGAAGGGGGCGAAATCCGGATGGAGTCAGTCAGGATGCGTTGACCGGTGCTGGACATGTCTTAAGCAGACATTGTCTCTGCTAGTAACCAGCGCAATTATTGTCAGTCAAAGCTGCAGGTCACAGACTCCATACGCGAGCCTAGGAGAACGAGGTCCGTCTACTGAGCGGAGCAGGCAGTACTCGAGGGGAACGTAAGATGGACAGCGAAACGCACTAACATCCATCCCCTCACTCGAACTGATGCAAAGATGATTTGAAATGTAAATCACTAACGCGTTCACAGCCGCGTGTTGCTCGCTAGATCCCCGTCAACACCCTCCTCGTTAGACATCTCCCGAGCAGGGGGGGGGAGAGGAGGGGCAGGGGCAGGGAGAGGAGGGGCAGGGGGGTGGAGGGTAGCTGGGGTGGGAGAGTCGTGTACCGCGAAGCAGGGCGTCCTAATGAGCCACTAAACTCACCCGCACCCCTCCCTGGTCATCCATGCAGTCAAAAAACTGCAGTGATTCAATGGCGATAACCTGTCACACGGCGTTACTCGCGGCAACAACCTCCATTTCACGGCCGTCCCGCCTCATAACACCGCCTCTAACTCACGCCTGGGGTTTTGCATCATAGTGCGCGTTTACATCATAGGATATATCCTTAACATGACTGGCCGATGTTGATATGTTTACAGCACAGGGGCGCAGAATAAACCAGCTCCCAGGCGACCCCGTACTCGCCCCTATGCCACCCCGCTTCCATCACGGGGTCAGTTCAGCTGACTGTGATGACGGCCGGGTTTCTTATTGAGAGAGGAAGTAGATGCGACTTGAGCGCAGAGAACTCCATCCATCGCGGACGCAGTAATCAGGTCCATTCCACAATCTACCGACGTCTCGTCAACGCCCTCACTGGTACACTCACTACCAGCCACCCCCCCCCCCCCCACCCCCAAAGCCACCTCACATACACATCAGGGGGAAGGATATCCATCCGAGGGAGTTCTACTAACAATCTTGAAAATGGGTATCATAACGGGAAAACCACTACCCTGCTGTTAATTTTAGTTGAAATATTCATGTGAGGAAATCTCTTTGTATGAGACACTTTACATCGTTCCTTTCTTAAATGGCCCGTCTGCGACTACCCGGATCTTAAAGAACACCCCTATGACCTTGAGGAAGGAGAATATACATGAGGTCATAAAGGGCGGGTGGTTTAGTAATACATCGCATTGCATTATTGGCTGCTAAGGTCAAAATCATTGTAAGAACCCTCAGAGAATGTATGCCATGAAAGCCCCCTCCCCGCCACCGGGCATCACCGCTCACGAGGATGGAGCCAAGGGTTGGATGGTATGAGAGGGGTTTGTGGGGTGGCTAGGCAGGAGACCCACTTGTTGCCAGCTGAGAAGAGTATGGTCACACACAGCGGTGGCATAGATCATATTTTCCTGTATGAAGAGCGGGAATAACCAGCTGTTCAGGGTAATAAGTGATATTCATACCAGCAACACAAAACAGGAAATCATGGAGGTTCTTGTCTGCCCAAGGTCGGACCATATCCAGGCAGCAGATTCAAAGTGAATCATGGCATTGTAAGAGACAGGACAGGTTCTTCATGAACTTACAACAAATGAACGCCATGTATCTTATTAGTATAACAGCATAAAGGCTGATAACCCAAATGGGCACACAACTAGCATATTAGTATGAAATTAAAGATGTGACCGCCCACCTTTTCTGAAGCGGTGAGAGCTAGTTTTGAGGCACCTGTTGCGAATGATGACCAGCCCTGTGGAAGCAAACGCAATATATTAATGATCAATTTTACACTTTTTCCATGCAAATGATTGATATTTGGGAATGATATCGTCCTTATAACGTTATGACAGCAGAAAGGGCAATAAACTCATTATGATTAAAGGAAACTGACCAGGAGGCACGGACGTTATGATGGACATAATCCACTAAATTACAATAAACATCCAATTAACAGCAACAAACAACTTGTTGCCGAGAGTCTTCACAAAATGAACACTTTATGGAGACTCACAGAAGAGAGTGATTGCCAATAGTCGTCTTGAGATGAAGGGTCTGGGGCGGGGGAACTGCCAAAGCCAACATATTTGCCACCCTGGCTTGGCGCTAAACCTCTGCACACAAAGAGAATGTGTGATTTGTTTCGTGTGTCACAGTAACCATGGTGACCATATCTCATCCTCAAATGTTGAGAGTAAAAAGCACATCGATTAACAGTAAATAAATATATATATATGGCCACCTTATGTGCATTTTATTTATACAATTAGTATTGTACAACACCAATAGGCATGACAATCAATGATAATTTATCCAACTGCACGTGTAGAAAACTCACAGAGAGTGGTTATTTTAGATGGCAATGGTCAGTTGTGACAAACAAACTGGGAAAGTGTTTAATAAATCATCTGATTAGAAATATGGTTGAAAAGAGCTGTCCTTTAAACCAATCAAAAAGCCTCTACTAACTCGGGTCGACTGCTGTTTTGCTGCTGCTTGCGAGCAAAGAAATCTTCTTTTTGACGTCCGATCTCATCTCTGAACACAATGAGCATCAAGTTAACCATGAATGTTGTTAAACAATGAAACACAACAGGGATGATGAGGAAAACAAATGGTAAGAAGAGGTAAGATGATTGGTACTTCACCTGGACATGCCTAAAGCCTCCTCCATACTCTGTTTACCGCTCCCCTGATAGGTAGACACTGATGACATCCCACTGCCTCCATGATGGGCATCCAGCCGGGGGTAGCTACTGGACGAGGTGAGGCGACCTGTAGACTGAGTTGTGTGTGGAGTGTAGTTTCGAGCAGGAGATGTTTCAGCAGACCAGGACTTACCCTGTGCTTCTGTTGAGATCTAACACAAAATCATAGAGACAATACTAGAGAAATTTGAATGATTACCAGCCAAATGGCCCCATGAATTGGCATTTGCTTCATGTTTCTGGTTAACTTGAAATCAAAAGCATGAAGCCGAAATGATAGCTGATCAGGAGCATCCACTTACTTTATCGCGATAAAGAGCTGCGGCCTTGGTGTTGTACTTCTGAGTGAGTGACATAGAGTCATCATAATCATCTTGATTTTCAAAGAAAATCTTAGCACTTCGGTTACCACCAACTCTCATTTTCTCTAATTCAGCATCCTTCCATTTGTCCATGGTAATCGATCTCACAAAACTACAGGAAGCAGACATTTAGTTGTTAGAAACCCCCCAAATTAGGGAACTCAGTTGACTGCATACTGGGTTTAACAAGCACAACAAGAAGTCAATTATAATGAGTGATAATATGCACAAGGATCAATAAATCCTAATCACCTGAGATGTACACCCAGGCCTCTGTGTTTACCTGAGCACTCCAAGCATATCCACACTCCATATGTGACACTCACCCATTGAGGATTGTGCGTGTTACATTCAAAACATTTCTGAAACAGGAATGGATGAAATTCAACCACCAAGGCATCAACAAACTGATATTCATGCACAACACACCTAGAGGCTGATCATGGAAGGAGTGGGGGTTGGTAAAACAATGTTCAATGTAAGAATGGTGGGAAGTACTGGGCCAGTTGGAATGGCACGCTGAATGTATTGGACTGGCAGGTTGGAAATCCTGGCTTAGACTGGGGTGTTTGTCTGTATATGTTTTGATACTGGGGCGGGGGGGGGAGGGGGTAGGTGGAAAGTAGGACTGACAAACCATCCGCTGTCCATCTATGGTACCAGGCTAATGCACACACAAATTTCAGTTTTATCATTTTTGTTCATCGTAGATTGGTGTCATTGGCAATGTGGCCATCGGACAGCGGTGAATGAGCCACATCGGACAGCGGTGAATGAGCCACATCGGACAGCGATGAATGAGCCACATCGGACTGCGGTGAATGAGCCACATCGGACAGCGTGAATGAGCCACATCGGACATGGATTGTCATGATGAGTGGAGAAGGAAAGAGGCTGCTCTTGTGACGTTACTGGGTTTTTATCAGCCAGACGTATGTGAATCTGTTATTCCGCATCCGTTCGTATGCGAGTCTGTTATTGCGCATGCTTTTGCATGGGAGTCTGTTATTGTACGCGCGTTTGTATATGTGTCTGTTATAGTGCGTTGATGTTTGGGGTTGTCTGTATTGTTGATGCGACAAAACTGAATTCTGCTCAGTTTCTTTGCTCAGAACTAAAATTGTTACATATTGCAATCAATGAGTGTTTATAGTTTGGAAAAAATCTATGAATTTTTGATAAACACTGCATTTTATTTCTCTATCCTATGATTCTTTGTGTAAGGGAAAGGACATATTTAGAATACCATTAGTAAGGGCATTTTCTGCATATCATCAATAAAACCCACTCTGGTACCCATCTTTGATCCTAGCAGTTGACTCGTGAAACTCATTGTACTGCTATTAAATCATCATTCACTATTTCCTGGATGCAAAAATCTATGAATAAAGGATGAAGTTGGTTGCATGCGAAAACATTATTCAAAGAATGTTAAGTGAAGATGGGGAAGCCCTTATAGTTGGTAGAGTAATCCAACACCTGCCTAGAGGTTGAACATGCATGCAATGTGTGGTTGTCAAGATGATAATAAGGCTGTTATTAGGTTAAAATTTCAAAACATTCAGACCGTTGTTCAAAAGAATCTAACTGCAAATTAATGATATATCCTGCTCTATCCTTAGCTTCCATATGATATTTCACCCAGTAGCAATTTGTGAGCTTTATTCCCTAGACAACAGTGTAGACCAAAAGTTTATTAGATTGTGGGAAAAGCGATACCGTGAGGCAGACATCTCAGAATGATGCTCCAGTCGACTGTGCGCAATGTATTGTATGCTAGCCTTCTAGTTGTCATTATTCCTACAAACCTCGAAAATATTGTGTATCATTTTAGAGAAGGAATAAGATCGACATGGACTGGGACCTTGTTTTGTGAGGAGGCGAAGCTGGTCGGAACTCCATTCACCACCGTTAAAGTATTTTATGTGTCATAAAAAGCGTTATCAAACAGAACAGTATATATTTTGATCGTAGATGAGCGGCCAGCTTGCTGCATTGCTGTTTGCCTTTAAATAAGCTGTTAAAACTGGCTTGGCTAATTCCTTGTATCCGGCCTGGGAGGTGCGTGGACAGGCTGGCGAGGGGACGGGTGGACGGGCTGTAGCCTATAGGGGGAAATTCCAGCCCGTCCAAATTTACGACTCACCCATCCAATGGACGGGTCTCTGGCTAAGACCCTGTGCTGGCATGGTGTGTACCAGGGATTACAGTTCAACCCATTCTGATCAAGCCTTGGTCGGATGAAAGTATTCAAACAACTGTGTCGAGGGCAAACATTCTAGGTTTAGTGATCCCAATCAGTTATGTATATATATATGTCCATTGACATAATCCACATCTCTTGAGACCAAGTCAAGTGGGTGGAGGATGTGACTTTAGATTTTAGTTATCCTGGTTATAGGTATAGCCAATGATTGTCTTCATGAGAAGAGGTCGGTTGATGTTCGGGGTGGGTGACAAATTGTTGAGTGGGAAACCAACCATCCATGTGCGAGACTTACATTATTTGAATCGTCGGTTTTCAAATCCTTCAAAGCACGTCTTGTTCTTGGGCTGGCCATGGCTGCGCGATCTGCCGCGCGACAAGTAGTGATTCACACGGCGGTATACAGGTGTCACAGCCGCGCGAAGAATAAACCTTCTGGGGAGCGTTTCTCTCCGCTGTAAGCGCGATCTAGGTCGGGAGACTATGGAATTATGGTACCTTGATATACTGTATTCCGATTATATAATTTAGGCAGTCGATAAACGCAAACTAGCGTAATAAAACATGATATTTGGACGTGGCAACAGCGATGAGAAACCAACGGCCTTGACCCCAGACAGCGTAAGACGTAAATAGGCAAGAAACAATTTCGTAAATATATATTTTTGGGTAAGTGCGATTTATCATCGGTTAAACATTCTTCAAGACCTGAAAAATAAAATGTCGTATTTACTATTACTAAATGATAAATGTGTCAATATCTACGACATAAATAACATGGATGGGTTGGAGGGGGCACTTGCATTAAATGCTATTCAACAACATTCATTTCAACATCGTTGTCTGAGCAAAGGGATGCTATAAGATGCCCGGGATAAGATGACCCCCACGAAATAGTGCTCCTCATTGGGGCAACACCTCTGTGACACCAATAGTCATTTGATCGGGAATATTCTAATTATGTCCCTCGCTGGAAAACGCACATGTGCTCTTAAGTCTGTGTAGATCTATCACGAAGAGCGTAAGATCATATGCGACAATAAAAAAACCCCATCCTTATCCTCTCTGTCACAACATACCACGTGGATTAAATCATCATGAGTCGGACATCATGATGTTCCCGCTATATCACAACGCTTGGCGTTTTGGGCAAGCGCAATTTGGTCCTAAATAGATTCAAAGGATTAAAATGTTACAATGCGCATTATGTCATTGTCAGTTTTGGACTTTGAGCGACAAAACTGGATGGAAATATGCATTAGTGGACTAAATATGACATGATAAGAATAAAAGGGTGTTGTTTGCGGTCATGACAGCCGCGGGATTGTCGATTGTATGTATTTTTACAGACGTAATTCAATGATGGAATTCGAATGTATTATAATGAGTCGTAGCAAAAATATATACTTATCCTACTCCATATCGTAGAATCAGGATGTGATTTTAAAAATGTATCGTCTGTAAGAGCTTATAGCACATGTTGATTCGTTTTTCTCTCGTTATTGAGAGACTATGGTGAATACCGGGACTACAGCCACAACAATTATGATCTTCAGACAACACACACATAATTAGATCTGTAAATTGACTGTCACCTGGCAGTCATAATTACCACATAGGAAGAATCTGGGCTTTAAATGATCCAAAGGGAACTGGCCCAACAATAAAACAATGCACTAGATTACCGCCATTGTGACAAGAACTTCGAAAGAACTACGCATATAAGGTTAGTTTAATTGCCTGGTTGAGGCTCTGCAAGGTATGGAAGTCACAGCTTTTTGTCCACATGTGCTCGACGTTTGCGCCAAGATTGATGCGATTACAATTCCATGGCTTCTATTGAGGCTATGTTTCCCTCGCGCTTTTCAAAGAAGGTCGCGTGAATTAAGGTAAATTTGTCAGATTAGTCTGTACAGCATTTATTGATGTGTTAAATGTCACATGTAATTTGTCATCACCCACGACTGTAATTCAGATGACAGTGAAGTCAAACCCGTTCCCAACCCTGTGCTAGTTACAAGCCGGACAAGATGGTAAATTTGGGGATAACCCCACAAAATTCCTTCATCCCATTTCCATCTAACATTTGAACAAAATATCAAAATCAAATGCGATATTTTACCTCGGTTGTTGTATAACCCCATCGGTCATTTGGGTTTTCTTTGTCACTTCTGACTTCTAGTCGACGTATGACTGAAAGCACTTTCAGTGAAGTTTAGTAAATCATTTCACACATGTTATTTGTTACTGTAATGGAGTCGTGGCAACACTTGCAACCCTGAAGACATTTTTGTTAACCAATTGATCGAAAACCTACTCTACTATGGCCTATCGACAACAAGTCTCAGCAACAACATTTATTTTTAACAAATTATGTACCCCCTAAAAATGCCTGACAACTCATGGCATCAATATGATTGACTAACATCGTTGGACAAGAAAGGTATTCTAAGAAGGCATTTGCGCGATTTGTCCTTAATGACATCAAAGAGGTTAAAGCTACTCTAAGAGGGTCCACTTCGACTAGCTGTGCGGTGAAACACACGCCCGTCATCAGGTGACGTTACCAGGAAATCAACAAAAGCACATGGGACTGTTGATCCAGCGTTTCGGGGCTTGGTGTCTGTTGAAGATTTGGAGTCTTCTGATTGGTCGAGACGACCACGCTTCCGAATTAATCAGAGAAATACGTTTGATTTTAAGAGACGCTATAACAAAGCACCACGCTACTTACGGGTGGCGTGATCAGATGGCTTCTCGGGTGGAGGCGCGAATGAGCCATCTTAGCGACACTATAATCTCTTTGATCTCATGATGACAAAAGGGTGTTCATTGACTGGTAATTCGTAAGATCATCTTAGTTTTATACCACTCATTAAAAAAAACCCGAAATAATAGTATACGTACGACCGTTGGGTAAAAGAATGTTTGTTGTATGGATATCAAATAATTCTACATTAAGAAATCAATATTGCGCACGAATGACGTGAAAGCATAGCAACCGATCATGATGCCAAAATAAAGTCGTTTATTTGTTTCCTCTTCCTGTCTGATTGTGCTGCATTCTTGCCTGAATGGCATGAATATCTTTCCCTTATATCAGGTGCCAAACAACATTTGACTAAGGCTTCTTGATAAAGAATAAGAGCCAGAGAGATGCTGCCAAAGAGCTCCTGTCAACACTGCCTCATTGAGAAGAAGCAGTACTTACGTCAGGTTACTTGGTTTAATATCTTAAGATATCAGTTTTTGACAATGTAAAGGAGGCTGTGCTGTGACTGGCTTGATCTGAGAATTGCGTGATCTATATGTAGCATCAAATTACTAACATCAATAATGTGTAATCAGAAAAAGGAAAGGCCCAGACATAGTTTGGCGTTTCGCCAAGAAAATCTTCTGGGAAATACCAAGGTGTCTTTATTAAGATATAGAGTTCTCTAAGGCATGATCTTTTTATGCTTACCGGCATTTTGTTTTTGAGTTCGGTTGCGCGCTCTTTGTCGATTGGTGTAGTTCCTTCTGGGAATCATTCCTCATTCTACCCTGCCGCTGTCGCGAGTTCCATCAATTCAATACCTGATTTCAAGAATTCTTATCTGCGCAATTATTCATTCTCCCACCGAACTCCCAAGAGTATCTATACCCGTAAGTTGGCAGTGGTATATTTGATTGCGTAGTTTCCTAGACATCATTGTTGAAAAAGATTTACGACAATAGCTTCATATGACTGTTGTTGATTGGAAAGGGGCATCCCCGGGGTGGGGGAGGGGGGGGGGGGGATCTTTCATCGGCATTTGGTGAATGGAATGGTTGAAATTCTTTACTTCAATAATTACTTCCTTTTCATTGTATCCAAAACAAGCGGAATCAGCTGAAGACAGAACCCCCTCTCGGCCTTTGCTGGTATATCCGACTGGGACAGGTAATGTATACCGTTTAGTGCAGCTAGCTATCAAACAGAGGTATCCACAAGTGCAGGTTTTACTTCAACATGTTGCTTTTGATAAATGCCTCTTTAACAGGGAAATGCGTTGCCTTCTTTGTGTGTTTCTATCATTTATTTCGCCCCGAGCAGTGCTTAAAACTAATGCATAATTCATACTGAAAGCAGCACCATCACGAGTACATGTGTATAGTTCGCATGGGCCAGGCGTTCGGTCGCCGGGTATGAAAACTCTGAAAATAAAATAGAATACTTCTGTAAAAACTGTGGGAACATGATACAGATAATTCAGGAACATGTAATTACCAACAGTCGGCATGCACGGTCGGGTGTTTTAAATGAATCAGAGGTGAAATGACGTGAGTTATCGCGACATACGACGACGTTATCGCGACTGATCGCAGAAGTCGCGACATACCTTTATATGTATTTCGAAGCACATCTTGTAAGCAGGTTGTTTTTTCCCCCTAAATGGCTCATGTCAGGACAGTAAATTAGAAAGCGCATTCACGTTATTGGGCAGAGTGTTATGGATACAGCGTCCTGATGAACTCTAGCTGTCAATGTTAATATGTCAATTGTAAGAAACTAGCATTTGCGTTGGATGTATCAAGAACGCGAAATTTCCTTTTGTTCTCACATTCCCTTAGTTACAGACGCATGGGTTAGGCCTGCAGGGCGGATGATCGGATTTAATCATGACAAGACATTAAAATGCATACATACGCCTTTTAAATGCATATGGTGCCTGATCGTGATGGTAACCCAAGATAACGACTTACCGATCTGGCCCATGTACCTGGGCCCTGGGTAGTTTATTATGCTTTGGTTGTGAGAGCAGCCAATAGCCTATATGATGAGTCTCGTGCGTCACATCAGATGTGTCACCAGTGCAGTTTACATTTGAGTCTGTCGCCACGATTGGTTTAGTCCATGTTAGTATCCCAACGTGTTTCATATATATTCTAACCCATCAGCGGGGTGGAGTTGTAAGTATTAGCACTGTAACACCTGCTTGTTGATAGCCTGGTGAAAAAATGTTCACCTGTCTTTTCAACTTTGTACTCAGAGAATCGATGTATGTCCATCTTTGTTCGATTAATGATGACAATGAACGGGGTATGCCTTAAAGAGACTGTTCAGCCCCATATAAGGCATTCAGGGATCATCTCGTTATTACATTACTACGATTAACGCAGACGTAAGTAATAACATCTTCTAATTTGTGCCGCAAAGTTTCCATGATAGAAATTATGTTGATAAGTTTTTAACATTATTATTTGACTGGAAATATTCATGATGTACTGTGGAAATCTGTTTTATTCAGTTATGTCGTTCCATCGAAAACGGTGCCTCCCTAAAACCATGAACCACACGAATGTTAGCTGTAAATCATAGCGCGCTCTGAATTTACCTATCGATGTGTATTCTTCCACTTTGGTTACATAATGTAGATTTCATAAAATCTTCACTCTTTCAAGATGTGGGCATCATTGTGCACACATTAGACCGACAAGCAGGAAGGGTATCGTCCGACAACATAAATGGCGTCTAAAAACTTAACATTTTCGGTTTCCAAGGTGCGGTTGCCAAACAGCTTGCTAGGCAACCTCATTCCAAATATGGGGCTGAACAGTCTCTTTAACTAACCAAATTATCCAGTTAAACACAGTGCGTATATGAATTCATAAATGGACTACATTATACAAAGCCGTTCGCCGCTCTACAATCTTCTTAAAAACACCGCGTTTGTGATCACACAAATGTACTGAATCCTGGGTGCTGTACATGGTCCGGGTTCAATTAAATTCATGCAAGGCCACATTCTATTGGCACAATGCTACTGCACGCTGTCCTAGTACATACAATGATTGAATGCCACCCATGAGACATGTCTATCAATGCTACCTAACATAGCACGTAGCTCCACCTGGTGTCAGCAAGTCAGAACCTCACCAATCAATCACTCGTCATAATATGCTGCATATATGGCGGTTTTCTGTAGCCTTAGAACTAACACGTAGCCACGAAGAGATTCATTGAAGCTTTCCCAAATGTGCTGTGCATCCAGATAATCCGATTTTTCCAAACGAGTGGTTGATGCAACTATGAGCGTAGTCATTCTGAACTACGATTATGGTGATGCTCCCTTACGTACGGAGAGACATGACGTCGCCACTTTTATGATCAGGCCTTTGTTTGTATATTTGCGATAATACGGCGTATTTAAGAACTGATGTCTGATGCGAAATATATTATGATACATATCTCTCGTGAATTTGTTTTCGTGAGTGGTGAATTATGAATGAGGAACTCGAGTTGTCCCCTTATTGAGCTATGATCCGTTCACTGCGATCACTGCCCATTGCATTTGTGGTAGGATCTATTTGTGCGTTAAATTATCATATCTATTGATCGTTTGATCTGTATAATGCTGTAGGATGCGTATAGTGCCATATTAGATGAGCTTATCAAACAGCGAGGTAAGAGCATGGGCGGAGCAATGACATGACGAACGGATTCATAACATTGCAAATGTGATGGAGTCATTTGTGATTCTTCCTGTTAGATGCATTTGAATGAGAAATTCCTTTTGGTTCTCACGAACGCTTTGGTTAACAGACATATGAGCTTGGCCCATAGGGCGTTATGATCGTTCATCATAATGATCAATATAATATATGGAAACGTAAGCGTTGCAAATATATAAACCATCTTAGCATGGTTATATCGGATCATAACGTTCAATTGGAACAAGTCTTTAAGGCGGTATCAGCCTGTATTATTGATTGATATCCCATCAATGCAATCAGAGCAAAGTGAAGCACTTGCTAGTGTGGCTTCTCAATAGCCTTTAGTGCAGACATAAGCCTTCAGTCATAAGTCAGATTTGGACTTATTATCTAGAGCTTAGCAATCAGAAAAACGCCAGCTGGAAGCTCTTTTGTTTTATTCAACGTCCTTTGTGTGGTGGCACCTTTGTGACCAGGCTCCTAAACAATATCCCTGCCATAGTGACTCTGTCGTAGATCATTTATCTAAAATATGCGGCTGCAGAGAAAACCTTAAAGCCCTATCTCCTAAACACCCTACAATCTTCATACCACGAGGAACGCGCTACGCGTGCCCTCATTGGTCAACTAATTAAAGCACTTTAAGCCTCAACCCTAACTACACAGTTGCTGCCCGCCAACTTGAACAGTTCCGAGCAAGCCCTCAAGCAAGCAGCATCTCCTGGTATCTCCTCCTACAATAGTCTTCAGGCACACCTTTCGGCAGTTATCAAATGAACCTTAAACTGAATAAAGAGAAGTTTATATTTCGGCCCCCTACAACGTGACTTGACTTGTTTTCTACAACAACACATAGCCATCAAGAGAATATAGCCGCAACAACTCCATGTGATGTGGTCGACGTATACGTGACGTATTCAGCACTGGGTACGACCAATGATCTGCAGTATTCTCTTCCCAATTAATGCTATTGATAATTCCAGAGTAAAGCTCAAGTGGTTACTGCTTAGTCAATGTAAGCTGTCTGTTGGCATGTGAAGTTAACGTTAATGGAAATGATTTAAGCTGCTTATCTTTAATCTGCATATTTGTTGCATATTAATTTGTCTACGTAGATTGTTAGCTGCATAAGACGTCAAATGAATGAAAAAAGCTGTGGTTGTTCGGACGATTAGCAAGAGTCTGTTTTGAACATGGCTTTTTTGGCGTGTTATTGACTAGTGTGCCACAATCCTTTGCCACTCCTTAGCAAATATAATTATCTATACGTGGAAGACTAGCCAAGTGATACGTTATAAAGTATGACAGCTAATTTATATAATGATAAAGCTGGTCAAACCTATATGCTTGTAATGGGTTGTATACATCGCCAAACAACACGTGATCGCATGAATTACTGCCAAGCTCTAATGCAGTCCTGAAAGCATAAATGACAGGCTTGAGGGTGTTTTAGGATATGAGCGTTAGGGGCGAGTGTATCCCCCATAGAAACAGCTTGCCTGTCTCACAACCAGTTTCACAGCAACAATTGAAACTTTTCAGATATCGAACACATTTCGTTGATTTGCATTTGATCATGGATTATACACAGGGATTTACAGAAGATACATACACCCGACCATGAGAGTCGACCATAGATGTGCCCGGTCTTTCGTGAACCCTTCACGGGTATTTTATATCCATATATTTGACATTCATTGTTTTTTTCAGTAAAATTCTCGTTATTTAGATAATATAGTTTGATTAGACAAATGTTAATTTCCAATCCTTAAACAATTAGTGATGTGTTTAATATGTGATTAAATCTGGCTGTTTTGAGAGTGCTGAATAAAGTGTGCGTTCACATGGGCCCAGACGCATTCGTTACATATGCTGGGTGTCATTGTTAAAGAACAACCTGCCAGCCGTTGCCACACGATGCCACAACGGCGCCACTGTAAAGTAATTATGAAAAGTCTCTTGTGAATCGCAAGGCTCTTGACAAAATAAGATGACGCAGACCGACATTAGCATTTTATGCTGTTGAGTATATAGTGCTAGAGCCTTTTCCATATAAAGAACTTTGATGGCGTTACAATAACAATGACAGCAAGATGGGCGCCGCTCAACGGCGAAACACTTTTGTGCTATTTAAGTTTAAATGGTGTGATGTTACCGACTGAGTTATTCGGTAATACCATTTTCTATACCCTCGTCGTGTGATTTCAAGAACCGCTCCATGAATTTGTCTCATGTACAGTACTGAAGTCCGAAGCTCGGTCATTCTGCGGACCGGTAAAATAATTTAATAATTCCTTTTCTCATTTGCCTGTGACATATCGGAAGAGTCAGCAAGGAACAGTTGCTATGGAAACCCTGTCGATGTTGTCATCTCGAATAATGTTCTGTATCAAACGGTTTGACCGATTTGGGGGTGGGGAGAGTGGTGGGGGGATGGCATTTTTGCTGACACGTTGCTGACAAGATGATTAAGTCCATGGGTAAACAATTAGAAAATGATGAATCATTGGTCAATCTGATAGCTAGTCGTGCTATCAAAGATGATCGCCGCCATGTCAAGTTTCATGACGTCACTGGTTGTCATGACACGTTATCTGCTGTGACATCTAAAGCATTATCACCACCTTTGGTCGAGGAGGAGGCACGGAACTAATCTGGCAGCTAATCCAATGACATCTGGAAAGCAGAGCGGGCGACTCTGTGAGACTTTAAAAGCACGGTGTTCATTTATATCAAAAGACTACAGTGGTTCCTGTAGCCTGTTTCAAATGGAATTTAATTGCCCCAGCTCCACAAACATGCTTGGATCCCTTTTATGATAAGTTGCAGCCGATATGTATGCTTCCCGCTTTTGCATCAACTGTGAACCAAATGGTGACCTCAAGTACAGCAGTTGATTGTAGTTGGGTAACATTGATATATAACGAACGATAGTAGCAGTCGACAAAAAGTGTTAAGCAGGTATAAATAATTACATTGATGACTGCCAAGATTTAGGAGAACTAAAAACGAAATCAACAAATACTAGTGAGGTAAAATTGATACCGTTCTTGAGGCAGGCCATTACAAACGTAGCACTTAACACAAACACACACACGCGTACACGCACAAAATACACACACACACGGGCACACATGTGCACGCACGCTCACACACGCTTATTTATTCATCTTGTCGAGTTTGTACCGCGGTGATCATCAGAATATTCATTGAACCCGAGTCAATACTTGATGGACGTCGATCGGTCATCGTTTTGTTGGCGTTAAGTCGATTGCGTCTATTTCGTTGTTCCGTTTGCTATGAATAAGGCAAAGGAACATTAGACCAAACAATTCTCACAACCCGAACGCGAGCAATCTAAAAACATATGTCCACTAATGACTCACGTAGACAGTGAATATCAAACAAGTTTATGTACCACCTCAGCTTGTTGCACCTTAATATAAGCTGGTCATCCGATATATAATCCTAACATGGTTCCCATGAGAATGTTACATAATATTTCCACCACATATCTGTGATTGATGATTGTTACTAAGTGGCCATTGAATTCCAATTTTAGTTGCCGCCGAATGGCCATTACGACACCTACCGAGATTATCATGAAACGGTAAGAACATTCGGAAGGTCCTACACATGAACAGATGAATAAAACAAGTTTCTATTCTGAAGTTTTGTATATTGCAGAATACAGCATCATCATGATTTTAAGTATAAATGTACGTACGTACCAAACCTAATGTTGCAATTAAAAATGATCGCCACCATGACAGTTTTCGTGACGTCAGCAAGACACAAACATTGCGATGCAAGTCCATTGACGTCAGGAAAGCAGCGGTCACAATGACTTTGTCAGTGACAGTGGGCATTTTACCAAACTACTGCGCGGGTTTCTGCTGCCAAATGGAAATGAATTGACCCAACTAGAAAATCATGCTTAACCTACTTTTAGTTGTAGTCGATATTTATGTTTCCTACATTTGCATCCTCTCCAGTTGATTGGAGTTGGTTTGATAAAGCCAATAACAGAAGGTCTTTGGTCTGGCAATGACAAATTATTCAAACCTAGCAGTGAGAGGGATGTAAATACTTACATAAGTGACTGCCAAGTCGCTAAATAATATGCAAAATGTTGGCAGTGACATGATATAAAAGCTTCTGTGTATTTGGAGTACAATGTGAGAGCACACATGAAGCTTCCACGGTGGTCAGTCATTTGTTATTGGACCCTTTAAATAATTGCGTCTATTAGAGTTTATGCAGTGAATATAGAAAAAGATAATATTGAAACTATCACGAATCTCTTAATGAAGGCCATTAAAAAACTACACCCACATAAGAAGTAGATGGAAGTTCGTTCGTTATTATTATACGCCTCGTTTGACATTCTCATCGCTCAGATGGTGCCGTTTCGATTTGCTAAATAGACAAGATAGGCTGCAGTGCCAAGGGATATTCGAGATTAATGAGGGGTTTACTCCTAGGACGTTTAGTTCAGGTGAAACTGATGGGAAGCACATGTGAAAAGCGGACCGCGCGTACGTTCAAGCAGTTCTCTCTAGAGGATTAATGCCTTTTAGGCTAGACTATGTGTCGCCTTCGTAAATGGCAAAGCATCGAGATACTGGCGTGTAAAGTTAACTCACTGTGAGTAGTGTGATCGACCTCTCTCTGCTTTTTTACCTCATCACCTTTATCTTTCTATCTAACCACTGGTCACACTGGCTCTTTAGTAAAGAAAAGTCTGCACGAGAGAGGGCGTCAGCTAGTAACCTGCTGTATATGATACACCTTTAATATAGACAGGAAATATCTGAACATCTGCATGCATGGTACGTGCGTGGTTCTTCAATTAACGCAATCAGGGCTTCATGAACTACCATTATTTGTGTGTGCATGTGTGTATGTGTGTATGTATCCAGGAATGCGGTCTTGTTTTGCGAACATGCTTTGATGTGCACGTGTTAATGCGTATGTATGTATGTATGTATGTATGTATGTATGTATGTATGTATGTATGTATGTATGTATGTATGTATGTATGTATGTATGTATGTATGTATGTATGTATGTATGTATGTATGTATGTATGTATGTATGTATGTATGTATGCATGCATGCATGCATGCATGCATGCATGCATGCATGCATGCATGTATGTATGTATGTATGTATGTATGTATGTATGTATGTATGTATGTATGTATGTATGTATGCATGTATGTATGTTTGTATGTATTTGTGTGTGCATGTGTGTATGTGTGTATGTATCCATGAATGCGGTCTTGTTTTGCGAACATGCTTTGATGTGCACGTGTTAATGCAGCTGTATTATCTCTCCGTTTTCATCCCTAACGCATTATGAAAGTACATAAAGGTATGAGTTACGTCGAAGGCATACAAGCGAGCACCTGTGCCTACACCAAGCTTGTGGTGCTGATCATAGCAACCTCGAGGTGTCCTGTTATCTGTACTGTTCTTAAGATGATCGCGGAAAAAAGTGATAACACACCTGCGTTGTCCATTGATTAATAGTCATCATCACGGAGCTGTGTTACTTAGTTTGATGCTTTAGACTTGAGTATATGCAATATCAACACCCAACGGGTACTTAAGTAAAGAGAAACCAGACAAACCCTGTACATGTTATCTGGCATCATTTGACAGCATTTAATATACACTTCTATGCTCCATCTGCGATAAATATCAATAATACCCCGCTCTTCGTTGTAAACATTGAATATATATCATATCAATGTGCCTAGCCATTGCAAGCCTATATAACAGTGCATACTGGAATCTGGGCAAACTCCCTGTGCAGCTGGAGACAATTTGTATATATGGATTAATAGAAAGGTGATCAGGTGACATCAAGTTGTTGTGTTGGCATCTGCAACACAGCATTACACTAGAACCTTGTGCAGCGAATTATAAAACATGACCATTGCTACTGCGGCAACACGTAAATGCGTGTTTTTCAGCGAACATCTTCTATCTAATTTTAAGATGTCTTTTATTCATTAAGGGAATGGAGGTAATTTTGTCCTACTAAGTTATCAACATGATCAGAATACGAAGGAAATTTCTACTCACGAAGGTCTTTAAAGTTTGGTATAGCGGCGGGATTGGTGCAATAGAGACGCTTCCCTACCGAGCAATGCGTTTCTGTGTGAGCTTTGTGTTCCGTGGCATCATATCGTTGCTTACATTGAAGCGGAAAGAAATTTTACTTAATGTTGGGTACGGTTACCTAAGCACATCACACAATGACTGCGGTATCAGCAGCACAAATGTTTAAACGGCCTGAGGTGGTCGAGAACTGAGCGATATCGTGGCTTATCCTTTGATGATACTGCTGTTTGGATATCATTTGTTCGCCTAACGTAAAGCATGTATTCATGGTAGATATGCACATAACTCACTTCACATCAACAGAAAAGCATCAGCTCTCCCGTGCTCACATTTAACTAATGTTTTCATATTTCACTCAGCATTTCTGACATTTCCCTTACAGCAAGATTAACAAAAAATCTTACCTTGCAAAATATTCTAGTCATGAATGATTGATATGGAAACCGGGCTTTTATTGCAAACTTTAGTAATAATTCTACATCAAATATGTGTTGATAAAAGGCATTGATTGGTATTTGTCAATAATCCTGCTGCAAAATATTCCATGTCTGTAGACGGCGACAAAAGGCTTCTTATATCAGCTATATAAGTGTTCACAATTAATTGTTGATGGCGTTCATCCTTCCGCAGCATGACTACAGATCATATGGGGCGATATGATATCAACGACTTTTAAACAGCGAGAGTACTTAGAAACACGTTATCAAGAAATATGTTATCAATAGCAGTATATGTATTGTTCGCCTCTTCTTACAAACACATACGCATTCACAAGCAAATACATGGGAACATCAACTCGCGGTGCTCGTGCTGTTTCGTCTCCCTAAAGCGGTCCGACGTTCTGCCCTTTAGCATAAGGCGACTTTGATCTTGACAAGTATCCTTTTTTGTCCCTGTATTCACAAACATGTTGTGCATACTCACAAAATATCACTTCCAACATATAGGCATCAATCTTATACCATATGTTCCTGGTTATCTTGGTCCTGCAGTCATCTGTCATCAAACCGCACCAATGTTACCCAGACGGCCATTAATCTGCACCCATGAAACATTTCACCGATCACAGAAACCCGTCCTGCAATCACATACGCCTGTAGATCTTTGCATCCACTGAAGAGGAGTCTAGGTTGATTTACTTACTTTGGGATCCGCATGCGATATATGGGCCCTATCAATTATCTTCTATGCCTCATTTACTCTTGGCATTCTAGCCATAGATTACTTGACTATCTGGCCATTCATGGTGGTGAAACGCTCTACAAATGACTTATGGTCAATAAACTTGCTCTTGCACAAAGTTAACCCTTCCTCTATGTCAATTATTTTACAGTCAGTAAAACAGTCACTCGCACCAACTTCGCAAGCCAAATTTCGCTGATTGCTGATTTCGCTGGAACACGTTCCCGCAATTGATTATCGATTGACAGGGAAACTTGTACGTAGTACATTTTATCACAACCACCTTTTATGACTTCTGTAAGGTTGACATGATCAATCACTCCCAAGCTCATGTTTGGTGAAGTTAGGCATATTACAATTACATGGCTACACAGTATAGCAGGAGGATGTTCATTGAAAAATAGAGCTGAGAGGCTTAATACAAGGTACCTGATTTAAAATGAATGATAACAAGGATTGGAGGGAAAAGGACTTGATTATGATAAAGTTCGGATATATATAGATATATATATATATATAGATAGAGATATATATATATATAGATATATAGATATATAGATATATATATATATATAGATATATATATATATAGACCAATATATATATATACATATATATAGATATGTATATATATATCTATATATATATATACTTATATATATATGTATATATATAAATATATATATATATATATATACACATATATATTATAGACATATATATGTACATATATATATATATCTATATATATATATGTTTAAATATATATATATATATTTATATATCTATATATATATATAAATAGATAGATATATACATATATATATATATATATATATATATATATATATATATGTATATATATAATCATATATATATGTATATATATAAATATTTTTTTATATATATATATGCATATATTTATATGCGTATATGAATTCATAAATTGACTACTTATTACAAAGCCCTTCGCCGCTTTACAATCTTCTTTAAAACACCGCGTTTTTGATCACACAAATGTACTTAATTATTCGTGATATACATGGTCCGGGTTCAATTAAATTCTGGCAAGGCCACATTCTATGGGATCAATGCTACTGCACGCTGTCCTAGCATATACAATGATTGAATGCCACCCATGAGACCTGTCTATCAATCCTATCTAACATAGCACGTAGCTCCAACTGGTGTCAGCAAGTCAGAACCTCACCAATCAATCACTCGTCATTATATGCTACATATTTGGCGGCTTTCTGTAGCCTTAGAACTAACACGTAGCCATGAAGAGATTCATTGAAGCTTTCCCAAATGTGCTGTGCATCCAGATATTCCGATGTTTCTAAACGAGCGGTTGATGCGACTTTGAGCATAGGCCTTCTGAACCTCGATTATGGTGATGCTCCCTTACGCACGGAGAGACATGACGTCGCCACTTTTTGATCATGCCTTTGTTTGTATATTTGGGATAACATAACGTATTTATCCAGCAATATTGCGTATTAAGTGGTTTTTGTTCAAATGTAAATGCTCGGTAGTTCAGCTTGTCATGATGCCGTTGTATATCTGTAGACGGCGTATTTAAGAACTGATATCTGATGCGAAATATATTATGATACATATCTCTCGTGAATTTGTTTTCGTGAGTGGTGAATTATGAATGAGGAACTCGAGTTGTCCCCTTATAGTGCTATGATCCGTTCACTGCGATCACTGCCCATTGTATTTGTGGTAGGATCTTTTTTGCGCGTTAAATTATCATATCTATTGATCGTTTGATCTGTATAATGCTGTAGGATGCGTATAGTGCCATATTAGGTGAGCTTTTCAAACAGCGAGGTAACAGCATGGGCGGAGCGATGACATAACGAACAGATTAATATCATAGCAAATGTGATGGAGTCATTTGTGAGTCTTCCTGTTAGATGTATTTGAATGAGAAATTCCTTTTGGTTTTCACGAACGCGTTGGTTAACAGGCATATGAGCTTGGCCCATGGGGCGTTATGATCGGTCATCATAATGATCAATATAATATATGGAAACGTAAGCGTTGCAAATATATAAACCGCCTTAGTATGGTTATATCGGATCATAATGTTCAATTGGAACAAGCCTTTAAGGCGGTATCAGCCTGTATTATTGATTGATATCCCATCAATGCAATCAGAGCAAAGTGAAGCATTTGCTAGTGTGAGTTCTCAATAGCCTTTAGTGCAGACATAAGCCTTTTAATTTGGACTTATCTTGAGCTTAGCAATCAGAAAAACGCCAGCTGGAAGCTCCATATTTTGATTGAACGTCCTTTGTGTAGTGGCACCTTTGTGACCAGGCTCCTAAATAATATTCCTGCCATAGTGTCACCATGTGTTGTGGTCGACGTATACTTGACGTATTGAGCACTGGGTACGACCAATGATCCGCAGTATTCTCTTCCCAATTAATGCTATTGATAATTCCAAAAGTGATTTGATTACGTGAATCATGCCATTAGTAAAGCTCAAGTGGTTAGAGCTTAGTCAATGTAAGCTGTCTGTTGGCATGTGAAGTTAACGTTAATGGAATTGATTTAAGCTGCTTATCTTTAAGCTGCATATTTGTTGCATATTAATTTGTCTACGTAGATTGTTAGCTGCATAAGACGTAAAATGAATGAACAAAGCTGTGGATGTTCGGACAATTAGAAACAGTATGTTTTGAACATGGCTTTTATGGCGTGTTATTGACTAGTGTGCCACAATCCCTTGCCACTCTTAAGCAGATATAATTATCAATACGTGGAAGACTAACCAAGTGATACGTTATGAATTATGACAGCTAATTTATATAATAATAAAGCTGGTCAAAGCTTTATGCTTGTAATGGGTTGTATACATCCCAACCAACACGTGATCACATGAATTACTGCCAAGGTCTAATGCAGTCCTGAAAGCATAAATGACAGACTAGAGGGTGTTTTATGATATCAGAGTTAGGGGCGAGTGGACCCCTCATAGAAATAGCTTGCCTGTCTCACGACCAGTTTCACAACAGCACTTCTCAAATGGAACACATTTCGTTGATATGCATTCTATCACCGATTACACACAGGGAATTTACAAAATATATACACCCGTCCATGAAAGTCGTCCAGAGATATATGTGCTAGGTGTTTCATGAATCCATCACGGATAATTAAGATCCTTATATTTGACATTCGTTGTTTTTCTAATAAAATGCTGTCTATTTAGATAATGTAGTTTGATAAGACAAACATTAAATTCCAATCCTCAAGCGATTGTTGATGGGTTTATTGTGTGATTGTGTCTGGCTGTCTTGAGAATGCTGAATTAAGTTTTCGTTCAAATGGGCCTAGACGCATTCATTACAGATGCAGGGTGTCATCGTTAGGAAACAACCTGCCAGCAGTTGCCACCGATTGCCACTACGGCGCCACTGTAAAGCTATTATGAAAAGTCTCTTGTGCATCTCAAGGTTCTCGACAAGATAAGTTGACGCAGACCGAAATTTGCACTTTGTATATTGTGCGAGAGCCTTTTCCATATAAAGAACTTGGACTGCGTTACAATAACAATAACAGGGCGCCGCTCAACGGCGAAACACTTTTGTTAAGGGGTGTGATGTTGCCGACTGAGTTCGCCGATAGTATCGTGTGATTTCAAGAACAGCTCCAAGATTTTGTCTCATGTACAGTACTGAAGTCCGAAGCTCGTCATTCTTCAGACCAGTAAAATAATTTAATGATTCCTTTTTTCATTTGCCTTTGACATTTAGGAAGAGTCGACAGGGGTCATTGTTGCTATGGAAACCCTGTCGACGTTGTCATCTCTCATATTGTTCTGTATAAAATGGTCGTCCACGGGGGTCAGGGACATTGTCGCGTGTTTTGCAAGCACGCTGCCGACCAGCGGATTAAGTCCTTGGGGAAATAATTAGAAAAGGAATCATTAACTTACAGCTTCCCACTTTTGCATCAACTGTGAACCAAATGGTGACAGCAAGTATAGCAGTTGATTATAGTTGAGTTACATTGATACATCTTATAACGAACGATACAAGCAGTCGACAAAAGGTGTTAGGTAGCTATAAGTAATTACATTAATGACTGCCAAGTCACAAAGAACCATGAGATTTAGGAGAACTCAAAACGAAATCAACAAACACTAGTGAGGTAAAATTGATACCGTTCTTGAGGCAGGCCATTACAAATGCAGCACTCAACACAAACACACACACGCGTACTCCACAAAATACACACACAAGGGCACACATGTGCACGCACGCTCACACACGCTTATTTATTCGTTTTGTACCGCGGGGATCATCAGAATATTCAGCCAACCCGAGTCAATATTTGATCAACCTCGATTGGCCATCGTTTTGATGGCGTTAAGTCGATTGCGTCTATTTCGTCGTTATCGTTTGCTATATATAAGGCAAAGGAACATCAGACCAAACAATTCTCACAACCCGAACGCGAGCAATCTAAAAACATATGTCCACTAATGACTCACGTAGACAGTGAATATCAACCAAGTTGATTTGCCACACCAGCTTGTTGCACCTTAATATAAGCTGGTCATCCGATTTATGATCCTAACATGGTCCCCATGGGAATGTTACATCATATTTCCACCACATATCCGTGATGGATGATTGTCACTAAGTGGCAATTACAATCCAAATTTAGTTGCCGCTGAATGGCCATTACGCCACATACCGAGGTGATCGTGAAACGATAAGAACACATTCGGATGGTCGTACGCATAAACAGATGAAGTTTTGTATATTGCAGAATACAGCATCATGATGATTGTAAGTATAAACGTACGTAAGTACCAAACCTAATGTTGCAATTAAAAATGATCGCCACCATGACAGTTTTTGAGACGTCAGCAAAACGCAAACATTGCGTTGCAAATCCAATGACGTCAGGAAAGCAGCGGTCACAGTGACTTTGTCAGTGACAGTGGTCATTTTATCAAACTACTGCGCGGGTTTCTGCAGCCATTATCCAATGAAACTGAAATGACCCAACTAGAAAATCATGCTTAACCTTTAGTTGTAGTCGATATTTATGTTTCCTACATTTGCATTCTCTCCAGTTGATTGGAGTTGGTTTGATAAAGTTTACAGCAAATAATAGAAGGTCTTTGGTCTGGCAGTGACAAATTATTGAAACCTAGCTTTAAGAGGGATGTAAGTACTTACATAAGTGATTGCCAAGTCGCTAAATAATACGCAAAATGTTGGCAGTGAAAAGATATGAACGCTTCTATGTATTTGGTGTACAATGTGAGAGCACACAGGAAGCTTCCACGGTGGTCAGTCATTTGTTATTGGACCCTTTAAATAATTGCGTCTATTAGAGTTTATGCAGTAAATGTAGAAAAAGATGATATTGAAACTAACACGAATCTCTTAATGAAGGCCATTAAAAGACTATACCCACATAAGAAGTAGATGGAAGTTGGTTCGATATTATAATACGCCTCGTTTGACATTCTCATGGCTCAGATGGTGCCGTTTCGATTTGCTAAATAGACAAGATAGGCTGCAGTGCCAAGGGAAATTCGAGATTTATGAGGCGTTTACTCTTAGGTCGTTTAGTTCAGGTGAAACTGATGTGAAAAGCTGACCGCGTTGCGTACGTTCAAGCAGTTCTCTCTAGAGGATTAATGCCTTTTAGGCTAGACTATGTATCGCCTTCGTAAATGGCAAAGCATTGAGATACTGGCGTGTAAAGTCAACTCACTGTGAGTAGTGTGGTCTACCTCTCTCGGCTTTTCTACCTCATCACCTTTATCTTTCTATCTAACCACTGGTCACACTACACTCAAGGTGTGCATCCAAACATATATCATAAACACATATATGCTTAAGAGCATATCTATTTGCGGATGTATCCCACACAGACTATATTGCTCCGATCTTCGTTAGTATTCAGGTGTAATAAGTAACCATATAGCTGGTCGCTGACAGCTTAAAGTACAAGAACAAGCAACTCACGCAATGACGTATTCATCAAAAATGCCTGATTATCACATCGTAAACACCGCTATAGATCTGGTGGTTTGATGTGAGTAATAAATAGCTATGCTCATTGGGGCTCACTTCGACAGGCCATGTGGTGAACATAATTATGAGAGGAGAGCAAGCCCACCGCTAGGTTCAACAACAGATCACGAGACGTCGATCGTAGTCTTGCTACCTGTGTTGAAGATATGGAATCTTTTTAGTAGGCGAGGCGACCCAAATAACCAGTCTATTCGCCGAGAATTTAGGACCCTCACTTCGGCGAGCGGGACGCATATAAACGATTTTGTGACGGCACAGTTTGTTCGGTGTTTGCACTAGTGAGCTCTCTTGAGCATTAGAAAAGATGCTTTACGACCAAAGCCACATATAATAGAGGTCTATTGGATAGTCATGAAAAGAAGACACATATTGTATGCCTCTTTTATCTGTAAATGCTTTGCATCCTTCGAGACTTTTCACGCTGTATGCAGTCTAGAGCAGTGATTAAGTCAGTGCGTCATTTAGTATCAGAAAGCAGCCTCATTTTTACTTGCCATCTTTTATTTATGCTAGAACAGCGTTTAAGTTAGTGCAGCTCCTAGAAAAACACTGAAATCTGTATCATTATGACCAGAATACCCATGTTGACTACAAGTGGTTGAATAGATTTGACTAGTTCACAGACGTGCATCAACGGAGGTCAGAGAAAACATTGATTGTGTAACTTGATGCATAAATTAAGTGACGTGCGGTTGCAAGATATTGAAACCTTCCATCCCAAAGTCAGAGTACATTTTCGGATAAAATCAGTGGCACCATCACCACATGCTATTGTAACATATTAATCTTCAGCAATCAGGAATACACACGAAGGACAGAGTATATGATTACGGAGGCCAATCAGGTCATCAGCACACATCGCCTGCTCATGATTTTGTTGGCAAATGACCAAGAGGTACTATTATTTGTGTGCATGCGCTAAGTTCGGGAAATAGATTTGTATGAAAGTGCAGAGCAATGACGAGTCTCAATGTACAGTTTTAATTATTTGATCACATGAATATGTCATTTATGCTTTATTTGTATTCATCAGTGATGTAGTTCTTTTGTCATCGCATGTTGTTTTTGAGCTATTATGATTTGAGTGTACTTGTGTTTAACTCAACACAAATGACGTCATCAGCTGTGGTGTCTTGTCTTGCAGTCATATAGGGGAAGCATTTATATCCATAATATCCATTAAATATACAACTGCCACTAAAGCCTGCGCGGATCTTAGCGCAGGCGTTGTTATATCCCATGTCGTTCAAATACTATACCGCCTCATACCCCACTCACAAGTAAATCTTACCAGACCCACCAGGTGGCGCCTTCCAACCATTCCGCCTTCAGATTATACTTAGTCCACGCGGCTAATATAGCCATTTCCTTTAACGGTAGTTCATGAAGCCATGATTACTTTAATTGAAGAACCACGCACGTACCATGCATGCAGATGTTCAGATATTTCCTGTCTAGATTAAAGGTGCATCATATATAGCAGGTTATTATCTGACGCCCTCTCTCGTGCAGATTTTTCTTGACTAAAGTTCGTCAAATGTCTATGTGGTTTTAAGATAAACGTTATGGCATGCGGTGTGCTGTATACAGGTGGCGTGTTCGTATATTCTGCCGGAGTGAGCCGCTGTAGCTCTTTAATTAGATACTATATACTCATTTAAGCCTGAAATATATAAATTGTGTCTGATCATGATGACGACTGGTGATTAAGCCTCACCTGTCACATCTATGCATATGTGACTCAAAATGTATAAGGGCAGATAGGATATTTCACAATGCATACAATACGAAAACTAACGACTGAACTCATATAGGCAACGATTATTAACCCGCTCATTGCATCTGTCACCGCTCCGCCCCTTACCATAACCTCGCTGTCTGATATGGGGAACTGGTATGGCACTCTGCTTTCTCAAGCTTCTCCTACATTACACAACTCCATCCACTGTTCATATAGGCAGGTTTGGTGGGATATTAGTTTAGAAATCTCAACAAAGATGTAATAGGTAGTTCTCGCAGTGAAAGTGTATAAGTTCAACCACGGCTAGTCCCGCCGGGTTCGACTGTTGCCTTCGTCATTAATTGCAGAGTATCTCAATGTTGTGGAGAACTAGACAGTGTCGTTAAACTGCATCTTACAACATAAGTAAGCATAAACAGACTTATATTGTACGTCGCCGACGCAGCCAAAACAAACTACGTCATTGTTTTAGTTCACTGCCCCAATATCCCAATGCACCATTTACCAGTCATAACATCGCACAATCGTTGGCGATAACAGAACCCTTCGCAAAGGGAAGACTGGGTTATCCACTACCGCCATGGTACAATAAACAATATACAACCATTCAAAAACCGCCAACGAGATTTGATAAATTTGAACTAATGAACCAATTGCGGTCAAAACGAAGAGATTGTGTGTGGGTTACAAATCTAATATATTTCACCATTGCAGGATATAGGTTGGACTCTGACAGGATGTCAGCCGGTCATACAGGCGGAGTCCTCAGGCTTAACGACGGCAGTCAAGAGGCATATTGCATGCACCATTCATAATGCTTCCAAGGAATGAGTAAATGGCTGACTCACGTGAGAAATGTATGGCAACATTGCGTTATGATATCCACTAGAGACATTCCTACACGATAGCGACGTTACGCCGTAACTTGCTTTTTAACATGGTAGCATTTGATATCGATAAAGCTAGGCATCCTGTCGGTAAGGTTAGGTAAAATGTGCCTCACACGGAATATCTGCATGCAGAGCCATATGGAGAGAGTTTTAAGTGATCCATTCATTGCTACGTGGACGGACTAATGTGGCCATATGTACTGCATATAATGACGAGTGATTGCTTGGTTCTGTTCTGTTGACCCGACATGCAATGTTTGGTAGAATTAATAGCCAGGTCGCATGGGTGGCATTTAATCATTGCATACACCAGTGCACGAATTACACTTTTCCAGGATCATGTGCAGCAACATTCTGCTGACACAACGAAAATTCACAAGCTATGTGCCTAATGGTTGCATGTTTCAAGCGTTTGCATCATATTCCCGTACAGGTCAAAATGATCTGACCCCGACAATTCATCGACGGTGTCATAAAGTCTAGCTATTGTTGCCTTAAATAGAATGTTGAATACTTCAAGAATGACTGTTAGTAAAATATTGGTCACTATGCTTTGGCACAGTAGTGGACAGAGAACTGATATCGTCCAATAATGGTTGCCATAATGAGTTTCTTGCAGCCAGCATAAAATCATCACCTGATTTGCTTATCAGTCTCTTCAAGTCCTTTGAAGTCTAATTAGATTATACAGTAGACAGAACTGACACTTAACTAACTATGCATAAACAACAATTGCTATTGGTACAGTTGGTAATATGATTCTCCGAAAGGGAGTACCCCCGCACAGTGGTAAGCACGGTAATTATTTGTTAAGCCAAGGTAATCCCCAGTGGAGAAAACAACATCTGTTGTCGGGGCGCTGACGCCTATATACGGCACACACACACACACACACACACACACACACACACACACACACACACACACACACACACACACACACACACACACACACACACACACACACACACACACACACACACACACACACACACACACACACACACACACACACACACACACACACACACACACACACACACACACACTCATCAACACACACACACACACACACACACATCACACACACACACACACACACACACACACACACACACACACACACTCATCAACACACACACATGCACCCCCTTTCCAGACACATACGCTCGTGCACTGGCATCTAAGTTGACGTCCTACCATGTTCGATCAAAAAGAAATGCACCAATCAACATTATTGAATGTATAAAACCTGGCGAGTTACTTTAATGGCATGTTTTGATGGTAACGAACAATTGTATATGTGAATGTATATATGTATGTATGTATGTATGTATGTATGTATGTATGTATGTATGTATGTATGTATGTATGTATGTATGTATGTATGTATGTATGTATGTATGTATGTATGTATGTATGTATGTATGTATGTATGTATGTATGTATGTATGTGTATGTATGTATGTATGTATGTATGTATGTATGTATGTATGTATGTATGTATGTATGTATGTATGTATGTATGTATGTATGTATGTATGTCTGTGTATGTCTGTCTGTATGTATGTATGTATGTATGTATGTATGTATGTATGTATGTCTGTCTGTATGTATGTATGTGTATGTATGTATGTATGTCTGTATGTATGTATGTTGCATGTATGTTTTGTATGTATTTGTGTGTGCATGTGTGTATGTGTGTGTATGTATCCATGAATGCGGTCTTGTTTTGTGAACATGCTTTGATGTGCACGTGTTAATGCAGCTGTATTATCTCTCCGTTTTCATCCCTAACGCATTATGAAAGTACATAAAGGTATGAGTTACGTCGAAGGCATACAAGCGAGCACCTGTGCCTACACCAAGCTTGTGGTGCTGATCATAGCAACCTCGAGGTGTCCTGTTATCTGTACTGTTCTTAAGATGATCGCGGAAAAAAGTGATAACACACCTGCGTTGTCCATTGATTAATAGTCATCATCACGGAGCTGTGTTACTTAGTTTGATGCTTTAGACTTGAATATACGCAATATCAACACCCAACGGGTACTTAAGTAAAGAGAAACCAGACAAACCCTGTACATATTATCTGGTATCATTTGACAGCATTTAATATACACTTCCATGCTCCATCTGCGATAAATATCAATAATACCCCGCTCTTCGTTGTAAACATTGAATATATATCATATCAATGTGCCTAGCCATTGCATGCATATATAACAGCGCATACTGGAATCTGGGCAAACTCCCTGTGCAGCTGGAGACAATTTGTATATATGGATTAATAGAAAGGTGATCAGGTGACATCAAGTTGTTGTGTTGGCATCTGCAACACAGCATTACACTAGAACCTTGTGCAGCGAATTATAAAACATGACCATTGCTACTGCGGCAACACGTAAATGCGTGTTTTTCAGCGAACATCTTCTATCTAATTTTAAGATGTCTTTTATTCATTAAGGGAATGGAGGTAATTTTGTCCTACTAAGTTATCAACATGATCAGAATACGAAGGAAATTTCTACTCACGAAGGTCTTTAAAGTTTGGTATAGCGGCGGGATTGGTGCAATAGAGACGCTTCCCTACCGAGCAATGCGTATCTGTGTGAGCTTTGTGTTCCGTGGCATCATATCGTTGCTTACATTGAAGCGGAAAGAAATTTTATTTAATGTTGGGTACGGTTACCTAAGCACATCACACAATGACTGCGGTATCAGCAGCACAAATGTTTAAACGGCCTGAGGTGGTCGAGAACTGAGCGATATCGTGGCTAATTCTTTGATGATATTGCTGTTTGGATATCATTTGTTCGCCTAACGTAAAACATGCATTCGTGGTAGATATGCACACAACTCTCACTTCACATCAACAGAAAAGCATCAGCTCTCCCGTGCTCACATTTAACTAATGTTTTCATATTTCACTCAGCATTTCTGACATTTCCCTTACAGCAAGATTAACAAAAAATCTTATCTGGCAAAATTCAGTCATGAATGATTGATATGGAAACCGGGCTTTTATTGCAAACTTTAGTAATAATTCTACATCAAATATGTGTTGATAAAAGGCATTGATTGGTATTTGTCAATAATCCTGCTGCCACATATTCAATGTCTGTAGACGGCGACGAAAGGCTTCTTATATCAGCAATATTAGTGTTCACAATTAATTGTTGATGGCGTTCATCCTTCCACAGCATGACTACAGATCATATGGGGCGATATGATATCAACGACTTTTAAACAGCGAGAGTACTTAGAAACACATGCAAATATGTTATCAATAGCAGTATATGTATTGTTCGCCTCTTCTTACAAACACATACGCATTCACAAGCAAATACATGGGAACATCAACTCGCGGTGCTCGTGCTGTTTCGTCTCTCCAAAGAAGTCCGACGTTCTGCCCTTTGCATAAGGCGACGTTGATCTTGACAAGTATCCTTTCTTGTCCCTGTATTCACAAACATGTTGTGCATACTCACAAAATATTACTTCCAACATATAGGCATCAATCTTATACCATATGTTCCTGGTTATCTTGGTCCTGCAGTCACCTCATCTGTCATCAAACCGCACCAATGTTACCCAGACGGCCATTAATCTGCACCCATGAAACATTTCACCGATCACAGAAACCCGTCCTGCAATCACATACGCCTGTAGATCTTTGCATCCACTGAAGAGGAGTCTAGGTTGATTTACTTACTTTGGGATCCGCATGCGATATATGGGCCCTATCAATTATCTTCTATGCCTCATTTACTCTTGGCCTTCTAGCCATAGATTACTTGACTATCTGGACATTCATGGTGCTGAAACGCTCTACAAATGACTTATGGTCAATAAACTTGCTCTTGCACAAAGTTAACCCTTCCTCTATGTCAATTATTTTACAGTCAGTAAAACAGTCACTCGCACCAACTTCGCAAGCCAAATTTCGCTGATTGCTGATTTCGCTGGAAAATTACACAACTCTTGCAACACGTGCCCTGCAATTGATGATCGATTGACAGGGAAACTTGCACGTAGACCATTTTATCACAACCACCTTTTATGACTTCTGTAAGGTTGACATGATCAATCACTCCCAAGCTCATGTTTGGTGAAGTTAGGCATATTACAATTACATGGCTACACAGTATAGCAGGAGGATGTTCATTGATATATAGAGCTGAGAGGCTTAATACAAGGTACCTGATTTAAAATGAATAATAACAAGGATTGGAGGGAAAACGACTTGATCATGATAAAGTTCGTATATATATATATATATATATATATATATATATATATATATATATATATATATATATATATATATATATATATATACCAATATATATATACATATATATAGATATGTATATATATATATTTATCTATATATATATATTCATATATATATATATATATATATATATATATATATATATATATATATACACACATATATATATACATATATATGTACATATATATATCTATATATATATATATATATATATGTTTAAATATATCTATATATTTATATATCTATATATATATATAAATAGATAGATATATATATACATATATATATATATAATCATATATATATATGTATATATATAAATATTTTATATATATATATGCATATATTTATATGCGTATATGAATTCATAAATTGACTACTTATTACAAAGCTCTTCGCCGCTTTACAATCTTCTTTAAAACACCGCGTTTTTGATCACACAAATGTACTTAATTCTGCGTGATGTACATGGTCCGGGTTCAATTAAATTCTTGCAAGGCCACATTCTATGGGATCAATGCTACTGCACGCTGTCCTAGTATATACAATGATTGAATGCCACCCATGAGACCTGTCTATCAATCCTATCTAACATAGCACGTAGCTCCAACTGGTGTCAGCAAGTCAGAACCTCACCAATCAATCACTCGTCATTATATGCTACATATTTGGCGGCTTTCTGTAGCCTTAGAACTAACACGTAGCCATGAAGAGATTCATTGAAGCTTTCCCAAATGTGCTGTGCATCCAGATATTCCGATGTTTCTAAACGAGCGGTTGATGCAACTTTGAGCATAGGCTTTCTGAACCTCGATTATGGTGATGCTCCCTTACGTAAGGAGAGACATGACGTCGCCACTTTTTGATCATGCCTTTGTTTGTATATTTGGGATAACATAACGCATTTATCCAGCAATGTTGCGTATTAAGTGGTTTTTGTTCAAATGTAAATGCTCGGTAGTTCAGCTTGTCATGATGCCGTTGTATATCTGTAGACAGCGTATTTAAGAACTGATATCTGATGCGAAATATATTATGATACATATCTCTCGTGAAATTGTTTTCGTGAGTGGTGGATTATGAATGAGTTGTCCCCTTATTGAGCTATGATCCGTTCACTGCGATCACTGCACATTGCATTTGTGGTAGGATCTATTTGTGCGTTAAATTATCATATCTATTGATCGTTTGATCTGTATAATGCTGTAGGATGCGTACAGTACCATATTAGGTGAACTGATCAAACAGCGAGGTAACAGCATGGGCGGAGCAATGACATAACGAACAGATTAATATCATTGCAAATATGATGGAGTCATTTGTGAGTCTTCCTGTTAAATGCATTTGAATGAGAAATTCCTTTTGGTTCTCACGAACGCTTTGGTTAACAGACATATGAGCTTGGCCCATTGTTTTTTCAGTAAAATTCTCTTTATTTAGATAATATAATTTGATTAGACAAATGTTAATTTCCAATCCTTAAACAATTAGTGATGTGGTTAATGTGTGATTAAATCTGGCTGTTTTGAGAGTGCTGAATAAAGTGTGCGTTCACATGGGCCCAGACGCATTCGTTACATATGCTGGGTGTCATTTTAAAGAACAACCTGCCAGCATTGGCCACACGTTGCCACTACGGCGCCACTGTAAAGTAATTATGAAAAGTCTCTTGTGAATCGCAAGGCTCTTGACAAAATAAGATGACGCAGACCGACATTAGCATTTTATGCTGTTGAGTATATAGTGCTAGAGCCTTTTCCATATAAAGATCTTTGATGGCGTTACAATAACAATGACAGCAAGATGGGCGCCGCTCAACGGCGAAACACTTTTGTGCTATTTAAGTTTAAGGGGTGTGATGTTACCGACTGAGTTATTCGGTAATACCATTTTCTATACCCTCGTTCGTGTGATTTCCGCTCCATGAATTTGTCTCATGTACAGTACTGAAGCCTGAAGCTCGGTCATTCTGCGGACCGGTAAAATAATTTAATAATTCCTTTTCTCATTTGCCTGTGACATATCGGAAGAGTCAGCAAGGAACAGTTGCTATGGAAACCCTGTCGATGTTGTCATCTCACATAATGTTCTGTGTCAAACGGTTTGACTGATTTGGGAGTGGGGAGGGGGGGATGGGATTTTGGCTGACACGTTGCTGACAAGATGATTAAGTCCATGGGTTAACAATTAGAAAAGGGTGCATTAACTTAAAATGATGAATCATTGGTCAATCTGTTTACTAGTTGATTATAGTTGAGTAACATTGATACATCTTACAACGAACGATAGAAGCAGTCGATAAAATGTGTTAGGTAGCTATAAGTAATTACAGTAATGACTGCCCAGTCACAAAGAACGATTAGATTTAGGAGAACTCAAAACGAAATCAACTAGTGAGGTAAAATTGATCCCGTTCTTTAGGCAGGCCATTACAAACTTAGCACTTAATACAAACACACACACACACGCGTATACGCACAAAATACACACACACACACGGGCACACATGTGCACGCACGCTCACACACGCTTTTTATTCATCTTGTGAAGTTTTGTACTGCGGGGATAATCAGAATATTCATTGAACCCGAGTCAATACTTGATCGACGTCGATTGGTCATCGTTTTGATGGCGTTAAGTCGATTGCGTCTATTTCGTTGTTCCGTTTGCTTTGAATAAGGCAAAGGAACATCAGACCAAACAATTCACACAACCCGAACGCGAGCAATCTAAAAACATATGTCCACTAATGACTCACGTAGACAGTGAATATCAAACAAGTTTATGTACCACACCAGCTTGTTGCACTTTAATATAAGCTGGTCATCCGATATATAATCCTAACATGGTCCCCATGAGAATGTTACATCATATTTCCACCACATATCCGTGATTGATGATTGTCACTAAGTGGCCATTAAATTCCAAATTTAGTTGCCGCTGAATGGCCATTACGACACCCACCGAGGTTATCATAAAACTGTAAAAACACATTCGGAAGGTCCTATGCATGCACGGATGAATTTAACAAGTTTCTATTCTGGAGTTTTGTATATTGCAGAATACAGCATCATCATGATTGTAAGTATAAACGTACGTACGTACCAAACCTAATTTTGCAATTAAAAATGATCGCCACCATGACAGTTTTCGTGACGTCAGCAAAACACAAACATTGCGTTGCAAATCCAATGACGTCAGGAAAGCAGCGGTCACAATGACTTTGTCAGTTACGGTGGGCATTTTATCAAACTACTGCGCGAGGTTCTGCAGCCAGTACCAAATGGAAATGAATTGACCCAACTAGAAAATCATGCTTAACCTACTTTAAGTTGAAGTCGATATTTATGTTTACTACATTTGCATCCTCTCCAGTTGATTGGAGTTGGTTTGATAAAGTTTACAGCCAATAATAGAAGGTCTTTGGTCTGGCAGTGACAAATCATTCAAACCTAGCAGTAAGAGGGATGTAAGTACTTACATAAGTGACTGGCAAGTCGCTAAATAATACGCAAAATGTTGGCAGTGAAATGATATAAAAGCTTCTGTGTATTTGGAGTACAATGTGAGAGCACACATGAAGCTTCCACGGTTGTCAGTCATTCGTTATTGGAGACTTTAAATAATTGCGTCTATTAGAGTTTATGCAGTAAATGTAGAAAAAGATAATATTGAAACTAACACGAATCTCTTAATGAAGGCCATTAAAAGACTATACCCACATAAGAAGTAGATGGAAGTTCGTCCGTTATTATAATACGCCTCGTTTGACATTCTCATCGCTCAGATGGTGCCGTTTCGATTTGCTAAATAGACAAGATAGGCTGCAGTGCCAAGGGAAATTCGAGATTTATGAGGCGTTTACTCTTAGGTCGTTTAGTTCAGGTGAAACTCATAGGAAGTACATGTGAAAAGCTGACCGCGTTGCGTACGTTCAAGCAGGTCTCTCTAGAGGATTAATGCCTTTTAGGCTAGACTATGTGTCGCCTTCGTAAATGGCAAAGCATTGAGACACTGGCGTGTAAAGTCAACTCACTGTGAGTAGTGTGGTCTACCTCTCTCGGCTTCTACCTCATCATCTCTATCTTTCTATCTAACCACTGGTCACACTACACTCAAGGTGTGCATCCAAACATATATCATAAACACATATATGCTTAAGAGCATATCTATTTGCGGATGTATCCCACAAGTCTATATTGCTCCGATCTTCGTTAGTATTCAGGTGTAATAAATAACCGTATAGCTGGTCGCTGACAGCTTATTATACAAGAACAAGCAACTCACGCAATGACGTATTCATCAAAAATGCCCGATTATCACATCGTAAACACCGCTATAGATCTGGTGGTTTGATGTGAGTAATAAATAGCTATGCTCATTGGGGCTCACTTCGACAGGCCATGTGGTGAACATAATTATGAGAGGAGAGCAAGCCCACCGCTAGGTTCAACAACAGATCACGAGACGTCGATCGTAGTCTTGCTACCTGTGTTGAAGATATGGAATCTTTTTAGTAGGCGAGGCGACCCAAATAACCAGTCTATTCGCAGAGAATTTAGGACCCTCACTTCGGCGAGCGGGACGCATATAAACGATTTTGTGACGGCACAGTTTGTTCGGTGTTTGCACTAGTGAGCCCTCTTGAGCATCAGAAAAATATGCTTTACGACCAAAGCCTCATATAATAGAAGTCTATTGGATAGTCATGAAAAGAAGACGTTCACATATTGTATGCCTCTTTTATCTGTAAATGCTTTGCATCCTTCGAGACTTTTCACGCTGTATGCAGTCTAGAGCAGTGATTAAGTCAGTGCGTCATTTAGTATCAGAAAGCAGCCTCATTTTTACTTGCCATCTTTTATTTATGCTAGAACAGCGTTTAAGTTAGTGCAGCTCCTAGAAAAACACTGAAATCTGTATCATTATGACCAGAATACCCATGTTGACTATAAGGGGTTGAATAGATTTGACTAGTTCACAGACGTGCATCAACGAAGGTCAGAGAAAACATTGATTGTGTAACTTGATGCATAAATTAAGTGACGTGCGGTTGCAAGATATTGACACCTTCCATCCCAAAGTCAGAGTAGATTTATCAAGAGTACATTTTCGGATAAAATCAGTGGCACCATCACCACATGCTATTGCAACATATTAATCTTCAGCAATCAGGAATACACACGAAGGACAGAGTATATGATTACGGAGGCCAATCAGGTCATCAGTACACAACGCCTGCTCATGATTTTGTTGGCAAATGACCAAGAAGTACTATTATTTGTGTGCATGCGTTCGGGAAATAGATTTGTATGAAAGTGCAGAGCAATGACGAGTCTCAATGTACAGTTTTAATTATTTGATCACATGAATATGTCATTTATGCTTTATTTGTATTCATCAGTGATGTAGTTCTTTTGTCATCGCATGTTGTTTTTGAGCTATTATGATTTGAGTGTACTTGTGTTTAACTCAACACAAATGACGTCATCAGCTGTGGTGTCTTGTCTTGCAGTCATATAGGGGAAGCATTTATATCCATAATATCCATTAAATATACAACTGCCACTAAAGCCTGCGCGGATCTTAGCGCAGGCGTTGTTATATCCCATGTCGTTCAAATACTATACCGCCTCATACCCCACTCACAAGTAAATCTTACCAGACCCACCAGGTGGCGCCTTCCAACCATTCCGCCTTCAGATTATACTTAGTCCACGCGGCTAATATAGCCATTTCCTTTAACGGTAGTTCATGAAGCCATGATTACTTTAATTGAAGAACCACGCACGTACCATGCATGCAGATGTTCAGATATTTCCTGTCTAGATTAAAGGTGCATCATATATAGCAGGTTATTATCTGACGCCCTCTCTCGTGCAGATTTTTCTTGACTAAAGTTCGTCAAATGTCTATGTGGTTTTAAGATAAACGTTATGGCATGCGGTGTGCTGTATACAGGTGGCGTGTTCGTATATTCTGCCGGAGTGAGCCGCTGTAGCTCTTTAATTAGATACTATATACAAATTTAAGCCTGAAATATATATATTGTGTCTGATCATGATGACGACTGGTGATTAAGCCTCACCTGTCACGTCTATGCATATGTGACTCAAAATGTATAAGGGCAGATAGGATATTTCACAATGCATACAATACGAAAACTAACGACTGAACTCATATAGGCAACGATTATTAACCCGCTCATTGCATCTGTCACCGCTCCGCCCCTTACCATAACCTCGCTGTCTGATATGGGGAACTGGCATGGCACTCTGCTTTCTCAAGCTTCTCCTACATTACACAACTCCATCCACTGTTCATATAGGCAGGTTTGGTGGGATATTAGTTTAGAAATCTCAACAAAGATGTAATAGGTAGTTCTCGTAGTGAAAGTGTATAAGTTCAACCACGGCTAGTCCCGCCGGGTTCGACTGTTGCCTTCGTCATTAATTGCAGAGTATCTCAATGTTGCGGAGAGCTAGACAGTGTCATTAAACTGCATCTTACAACATAAGTAAGCATAAACAGACTTATATTGTACGTCGCCGACGCAGCCAAAACAAACTACGTCATTGTTTTAGTTCACTGCCCCAATATCCCAATGCACCATTTACCAATCATAACATTGCACAATCGTTGGCGATAACAGAACCCTTCGCAAAGGGAAGACTGGGTTATCCACTACCGCCATGGTACAATAAACAATATACAACCATTCAAAAACCGCCAACGAGATTTGATAAATTTGAACTAATGAACCAATTGCGGTCAAAACGAAGAGATTGTGTGTGGGTTACAAATCTAATATATTTCACCATTGCAGGATATAGGGTTGGACTCTGACAGGATGTCAGCCGGTCATACAGGCGGAGTCCTCAGGCTTAACGACGGCAGTCAAGAGGCATATTGCATGCACCATTCATAATGCTTCCAAGGAATGAGTAAATTGCTCACGTAAATGACTCACGTGAGAAATGTATGGCAACATTGCGTGATATCCACTACAGATATTCCTACACGATAGCGACGTTACGCCGTAACTTGCTTTTTAACATGGTAGCATTTGATATCGATAAAGCTAGGCATCCTGTCGGTAAGGTTTAGGTAAAAGGTGCCTCACACGGAATATCTGCATGCAGAGCCATATGGAGAGAGTTTTAAGTGATCCATTCATTGCTACGTGGACGGACTAATGTGGCCATATGTACTGCATATAATGACGAGTGATTGCTTGGTTCTGTTCTGTTGACCCGAGGAAGAACAACATGCAATGTCTGGTAGAATTAATAGCCAGGTCGCATGGGTGGCATTTAATCATTGCATACACCAGTGCCTGAATTACACTTTTCCAGGATCATGTGCAGCAACATTCTACTGACACAACGCAAATTCACAAGCTATGTGCCTAATGGTTGCATGTTTCAAGCGTTTGCATCATATTCCCGTACAGATCAAAATGATCTAACCCCGACAGTGTCATAAAGTCTAGCTATTGTTGCCTTAAATAGAATGTTGAATACTTCAAGAAATGACTGTTAGTAAAATATTGGTCACTATGCTTTGGCACAGTAGTGGACAGAGAACTGATATCGTCCAATAATGGTATTGGTACAGTTGGTAATATGACCCTCCGAAAGGGAGCACCCCCGCACAGTGGTAAGCACGGTAATTATTTGTTAAGCCAAGGTAATCCCCAGTGGAGAAAACAACATCTGTTGTCGGGGCGCTGACGCCTATATACCACACACACACACACACACACACACACACACACACACACACACACACACACACACACACACACACACACACACACACACACACACACACACACACACACACACACACACACACACACACACACACACACACACACACTCATCAACACACACACACACACGCACTCACACACACACACACACACACACACACACACACACACACACACACACACACACACACACACACACACACACACACACACACACACACACACACACACACACACACACACACATCAACACACACACATGCACCCCCCTTCCAGACACACCTGGCGAGTTACTTGGTTTTAATGGCATGTTTTGATGGTAATGAACATTTGTATATATGTATGTATGTATGTATGTATGTATGTATGTATGTATGTATGTATGTATGTATGTATGTATGTATGTATGTATGTATGCATGTATGTATGTATGTATGTATGTATGTATGTATGTATGTATGTATGTATGTACACACACACACACACACACACACACACACACACACACACACACACACACACACACACACACACACACACAAACACACACAACACACACACACACACACACACACACACTCACACACACACACACACACACACACACACACACACACACACACACACACACACACACACACACACACACACACATCAACACACACACATGCACCCCCCTTCCAGACACACCTGGCGAGTTACTTGGTTTTAATGGCATGTTTTGATGGTAATGAACATTTGTATATATGTATGTATGTATGTATGTATGTATGTATGTATGTATGCATGTATGTATGTATGTATGTATGCATGTATGTATGTATGTATGTATGTATGTATGTATGTATGTATGTATGTATGTATGTATGTATGTATGTATGTATGTATGTATGTATGTATGTATGTATGTATGTATGTATGTATGTATGTATGTATGTATGTATGTATGTATGTATGTATGTATGTATGTATGTATGTATGTATGTATGTATGTGTATGTATGTATGTATGTATGTATGTATGTATGTATGTATGTATGTATGTATGTATGTATGTATGTATGTATGTATGTATGTATGTATGTATGTATGTATGTATGTATGTACGTATGTATGTATGTACGTATGTATGTATGTATGTATGTATGTATGTATGTATGTATGTATGTATGTATGTATGTATGTATGTATGTATGTATGTATGTATGTATGTATGTATGTGTATATGTGTGTATGTATCCATGAATGCGGTCTTGTTTTGCGAACCTGCTTTGATGTGCAGAGTTAATAGGATGTAAACAATGCAGTTGTATTATTTCTCCACTTTCATCCCTAACGAATTATGAAAGTATGTAAAGGTAGGAGTTACGTCGAAGGCATACACGCGAGCACCTGTGTCTACACCAAACTTGTGGTGCTGATCATAGCAACCTCGAGGTGTCCTGTTATCTGTACTGTTCTTAAGATGGTCGCGGAAAAAAAATGATAACACACCTGCGTTGTCCATTGATTAATAGTCATCATCATGGAGCTGTGTTACTTAGTTTGATGCTTTAGACTTGAGTATACACAATATCAACACCCAACGGGTACTTAAGTAAAGAGAAACCAGACAAACCCTGTACATATTATCTGGCATCATTTGACAGCATTTAATATACACTTCTATGCTTCATCTGCGATAAATATCAATAATACCCCGCTCTTCTTTGTAAACATTGAACATATATCATATCAATATGCCTAGCCATTGCAAGCATATATAACAGCGCATACTGGAATCTGGGAAAACTCCCAGTGCAGTTTGTATATATGGATTAATAGATAGGTGATCAGGTGACGTCAAGTTGCTGTTTTGGAAACTGAAACACAACATTGCACTAGAACCTTGTGCAGCGAACTATAAAACATGACCATTGCTACTGCGGCAACACGTAAATGCGTGTTTCTCAGCGAACATCTTCTATCTAATTTAAATATGTCCTTTATTTATTAAGGGAATGTAGGTAATTTCGTCGTACTAATTTATCAACATGACCAGAATACGAAAGAAATTTCATCTCACGAAGGTCTTTAAAGTTAGGTATAGCGGCGGGATTGGTGCTATAGAAACGGTTCCCTACCGCGCAATGCGTATCTGTGTGAGCTTTGTGTTCCGTGGCATCATATCGTCACTTACATTAAAGCAGAATGTTTTCTTACTTCGTGTAGAATTTGGTTACCAAAGCACAGCACACATTGACTGCGGTATCAGCAGCACACATGTTTAAACGACCAGCGGTGGCCGAGAACTGACCGATATCGTGGCTAATCCTTTGATGATGTTTCTGTTTGGATATCATTTGTTCGCCTAACGTAAAACATGCATTCGTGGTAGATATGCACACAACTCTCACTTCACATCAACAGAAAAGCATCAGCTCTTCCGTGCTCACGTTCAACTAATGTTTTCATATTTCACTCAGCATTTGTGACATTTCCCTCACAGCCAGATTAACAAAAATTCTTAAACTGGTAATCTTACATGGCAAAAGATTCTAGTCATGAATGATTGATATGGAAACCATGCTTTTTACTGCAAACTTTAGTAATAATTCTACATCAAATATGTGTTGATAAAAGGCATTGATTGGTATTTGTCAATAATCCTGCTGCTACATATTCAGTGGTTGTAGACGGCGACGAAGGGCTTCTTATATCAGCTATATAAGTGTTCACAATTAATGGAGAGAGTCTGTTGATGGCGTTCATCCTTCCGCAGCATGACTAAAGATCATATGGTGCGATATGATATCAACGACTTATCAACAGCGAGAGTACTTAGAAACACATGCAAATATGTTATCAATAGTAGTATATGTATTTTTAGCCTCTTCAAACAAACATAAGCATTCACACGGAAATACACGTAAACGTCCACTCGCGGTGCTCGTGCTGTTCCATCTGTCTAACGCGGTCAAGTCAAATAGCGGCCCTATAAAACATACACAAAATAATAATCATCTTTGTCTTAAAAGGAACCCCAAATAAACGTTGGCCCGACTGTAATATGGGTGTACCATTTACAGCAGTCATATTTCTTATCAACTTTAAAATTATTATTTTTATCTGCACATCGGTTATCCATTGAGGGTAAAATATGCCACCATAATTCTTCCAAGCATAGATTCAGATTCTAGTAACATCCTTTGTGCATTGGTAGAATGCACCTAATAGTTTATGCCCGAAGCACACAGGAAACAAATGTCATGCATATTTTCTATAACCATTCCTTGCACGTAATAAACACTCCACTCCACTTGGTAGAGATCGTAGTGATTGGGCGGAGTTGTATCATCAATCTATGACTCTTCATTGACGCCTTCTTTCTTCTTCTTTTGTCACTTCCGTCCTCTTTTCTACTTCTTCACTTTCTTTTTTCTACGGCATCTTCTTCTTCTTCTTCTTCTTCTTCTTCTTCTTCTTCTTCTTCTTCTGCTTCTTTCTTCTTCTTCTTCTTCTTCTTCTTCTTCTTCTTCTTCTTCTTCTTCTTCTTCTTCTTCTTCTCTTCTTCTTTTCTTCTTCTTCTTCTTCTTCTTCTTCTTCTTCTTCTTCTTTCTTCTTCTTCTTCTTCTTCTTCTTCTTCTTCTTCTTCTTCTTCTTCTTCTTCTTCTTCTTCTTCCTCTTCTTTCCCTCAATGGCTGGTGTTGTTTATCAGATAGAAAATTAATTATGGTATATAGTATCGCTTTGTCCATACATGAATCACATATAGGCCAAAATATTTGTCTCTTTGGTGTAGATGGAAACTCCTGCAATTTCGAAGGAAAAAAATCCTTGTTTATCCGCAACTCATTTGGCATGTGGAAAGGTTTTATACGGAATTACAGTTGATGTTCTTTGACGTCTGTCTATTCCAAAGCTCTTGTTCATTGCACCGGAATTATCATTGGTTTAGTGGCACAGGTCAACGCTAAGCTACAGATAGCGCAAAACTGGAATCATTCATGTGGCCCCATGTTTTTTATCCAACACACACAAAACTTTTTTTTGTCGTAGTATGCGTCAACATCAAAGTAATCCTATTGACCCTAGAGTTAGCTCTAATTAATGCATAATGTCTTGTCCACTTTATCATTACAAAGAGACATCTAACAGATTGTCGATTGCTTGTGTAGCAATGATTTACGAACATACACCCCCTTATACACTCCCTTTTACGCTATTGTTAAAATGGAAATATTTATTTTTCAGATAACTCCGGTCTCTGTAAAAAAAAAAATGGCCAAAGTTTAACCACAAACGCCAATTATCTTATATTTCTGCTTAAACGCCATATTAAAACAAAACCAATAAAACAAGATCTGAATAGTGCACTAAATGACCTCTTCCCATATAGCATGACCAGCAACATGTAATTTATAGGCACAATGTCGTCTGCGGTATTAGATGTACTTAATGCTTGAATGCGAATCTGATCATGTATTGTGGACCGCAAAGGCATAATGGCAAACTATATTTTTTATCAGCTATGCTTGCCATATTTACTGTACATTTGCTGGGGACTATCACATCACCTAAACGACTGGTGTGTTCAGTATCTTATCTTAAACAATACGGGCGATACCCTCAATGTCTAATTTGTGACACAGGGGAGAACTGATGGGGATTTTTTTTAGCTGGGTGTAACGCCCACACGAAAGTCTACATATGGCAATTGCCATCCATGCCGTGCAAGAGCTGGGGAGGAGTCGTCTTCACGATGAAACGTCTCTTGTTTATGCTTGGTGATGAAGTATAGTTATGGTCCATAGCTGTTTTGTTTCGAAGCACCACCCCACACGCAACAACGTCAATCAGTTAAATCATTCAGCTCATCCGCCACCTGCAGCATATGTGTTTTCCTCCCACGCTGCTGGCATGGCAGCCATCTATTCTATCTCAAGCAATTTGAAGCTTGCTTTTACAGATATCGATGTCTTACAACACTCCTAATATTGTGTCCGTTTGAGTATCGCTTTGTTGAAACGTGACTATATGACCCTTTCATGACTAAATTTGCAATCATTAAGGGTCAAAAGCCATCAACCATGACTTTGAACAAAGCTAATTTTTTCTAATGAAATAATGGATATTTGTTACACGCTATCTTTGGCCACCTAAGGATAAAGTACATACGCCCACTACACTGTTATCAGTGATCAATTGGCAAAACATTTCCACACCGTCTCAAGCGTTGGTCTCGCAATAGAAATACATTATTTGTATATTAAAATTGGCCATACTTTCGAGCTCGAGTCAGCGATTTTCTGATTTGCTAATGATTAAGGCAGTGGTCTGAATTTTCGAGCCTGCAAATTTTTCTTCTTTACGTTAAGAATGGGTCATACAAGCGTATGCTAACCGCGGTAGCATGTCAGGTTTTACTGTTATTGCATTGAGCAATTATTTCAATCAGCTTTATCCAATGCCAAAAGCAAACATAACTGTATCATCCAAGCTACCCACTTTCTGATGCTCGACTTCAACAAATGTCAATAATAGGTGAACGAGGTGTTAATTGTCATTCAAGAGTATGAACTTCACAATAATGAACACTCTCAACACCATGGAACATGCAAGCTAATATTTTCGTTCCAAGGATTAACCCTCGTGATGATGTGTAGGAAATCACTTTTTGCACTCTCGATCATAAACTAGTGGATCGAAACTACTCCTTTTATACTTATATATAAGAACTAAACTCGCATGAAAGTAAACCACAATGTCTTTTATGCCATTTAATTTATATTGCCAGTCACATATTTGGCTGCTATCCCTTCATAATATTTGTTAGCTCATAGAGAAATAATCTTCAGCTTGATACTCGAACCATCGTCAGTCACCGATACGATCAGATTCGATGCTGCACAATGCGGGATTGCCATGGGTGCCATAATACACATGAGGTATTTGTCTATTGACATGTGTTCCTTGCACAAATTGGGTTAACCGGTGTGTCATGTTGTTCCTGCCGAGCCGTTTTGCTCGTTGAATGACGTGGCATGTCTTTGTGATGTAGCATCCAGTTATTGTCGCTGATCATATGCCTCTTGACTTAAAGCAGCGACATGATCTACCAAAATCGCTAAATTATAACAGCATTATTCTCCACAACACGAACTATTGGCTACATCTCCCGCGCAGCCTACAACAACTACAATTACCTAAAAAAAAGTAATGGATTGTGTTTGCCCCTATCCTGTCATCGATATCTGTGACTACGCCATAAAGCGGACCTGAAGCGCGAAATAGGCTGTTAATGTTTCTTCAAGAATGTAGAACAACCAACCTGAAAACTTTGATCATGAGATAACTCATGTTTTAGGGTTGTAGGGCATTCTGAAAATCGAAAGGTCAATGTGGCATTGTCTTATTCAACGCTTAGAAAAAAGCATTAATCTAGAACCTACAGTCGTATTATAGTATTAAGCAAATCTGCAACAAAGGCACATGACACTGAAAGGGGTGCATATCATTTATGCACTGATCTATATAATGCCCACATTATCATAATAACGCTCATCTATGGCTGATGTTTAGACCTAATATATAACGTTTGAGGTCGGTGATGATTTGCAAGAGTTAGTTAATTCATTGGAACTCGAACATCATTGACCTACCTGATTTTTTGCTGTCATACACATAATACTATGACGGACTTCCGTACTGGAATCAGTCGTCTACCGCCCATAAGAATGTTCTCACAACAATGATGTGTTACTCAATTCCTGATTGTATACACAATACTGAAGAGTCGCTCGGTAAAAAAGTGCGTCATTTCCGACTTACATATTAATTATCCATATGGACGAAGAAGAACAAAATGTTTATCATCTGAATCCTGCAGCCGAACTCATGAGAATACATCATTTGGATGAATAGCCCATTTTATGCATCACGAAATTGGCACACGGCGTGGATTGAGGATATCGCACTTTGGGTTGATTGGATGGTTCGCTAGTTGAGTGTTTTACAGTCTCCCTAACTACAATCTGGCATCCATTCTTTTCGGAGCGTATCATTAGCTTCTCACAACTGAAATTAAGGATGCGACTTTATACCTTATGTGCTATTCGCGAAAGGCTGTTATTTTGAGAACTTGGGAATGACGAAATAAATGTAATTTAACGGCTTGAAATAGGGCTCTTAAGTAGTATTGCTTTTCATCAAACCGTCATTTGACGACATACACTTTAACAAATTACATATTTGCCCTTTTGCAACAATGGCTGCTACTTTCTAAAAAGGCGGCCGGCGCTTGTTATTTGTTTATTGGCTGAGGTTGTGGACCACCTAGATTCTTAATTCCGCTGGCTAACCATACGTTTGCAAGTTAGAAGAATAGGGTAGTACTGCTTACCTCACGCAATCAACTGTCTTACTACGCATTCAGGGAAACATATAATAATAAAATCATGGGTATATTAGCGGGAGAATATAGATTTGTCTTAATGTGGTTTAACATGACGCCGAGCATCAGAATCATACCACAATGGTGGTCTATGTTGTCAGTGCAGCTTTTGAGGAACGAGCTATTCGCCGGGGTGGACTAAAATGGGCCCTGTGCCTGATCACGGTTTGTACAAATATATACTCTGTATCAGCAGGTTGGTCTTATTTAGCACAAATGAGATAGATACTAATATAGCAGCATTCAACCAGATGAAACGAGGCAGCATTTGGGCTTCACAAAGCCAGATGGCACGACTCTTTTTGACTGCAGTGCAATAAAACAAAACTTCTGTGATGATTTGAACCACATCATCCGAAAGAAGATGTCGCATGTGCAACATGCTGATCACGCCGAGATTGCATGCGCTGGACGACACATTAATACTCTGTACATACATACATACATACATACATACATACATACATACATACATACATACATACATACATACATACATACATACATACATACATACATACATACATACATACATACATACATACATACATACATACATACATACATACATACATACATACATACATACATACATACATACATACATACATACATACATACATACACACATACATACATACATACATACATACATACATACATACATACATACATACATACATACATACATACATACATACATACATACATACATACATACATACATACATACATACATACATACATACATATATACATACAAACATACACTTTGTACAGAAGTGAATAATCTTCGTTCCATGCTCTTTATGTAATTCAACGAAACAACAAACGTCTAATTCTATTGCTCCGGTCACCAAAACCTGACATCAACACCACTGGCTAAGCAATAATGTGGTCATAAAAGTGAACGTAATTCCAGTCATTGTGTGCACGTATTGTGCAGCTGGGTTCATTTAAGAGAGGTAATTGTGCTACTGAAACAAGGTAATTGACACTTGTCCGTCGGGAGCTATACTAACATCACCTCCTGGTTCCCTGTTTTATAATGTGCTAATAATTGGATTGGTGCGACACGGCTTCTGCCTGAATATCCTAACCTATTGATACCTAAGGTATCAGACAAATGGGATCATTCAGCTATTGTTTTAACTAGATTGACTATGCCACATTTGTTTGTGTTTGCTCGTGTGATATTTGACGAATGCATAACTTTCAGTAATAACAGGAATAAACAATGTACATGTAAATAAATATATATATATATATATATATATATATATATATATATATATATATATATATATATATATATATATATATATATATATATATATATATAAATATAGTAGTATAAGGAGTAGCGGTTCTAGGACACCGCTCTATACTACTAATGATTGTGAGCATCATGAATCACCCCTTACACTAATGAATAGGCCCACTTCAGCATATTTGTACCCCATTTTACTACCAATGTGGTCATACAGCAAGCGGTTCAGATCTTTAAATAGAGTGTAATGAAACTTTTCACCCTCCTCAATAAACATGAGGTTTATGCATGTACCAGTATGTTTACTGATGCGGTGAACGATGATGGTCTTCCCATCCCAGCCAAACACGTTCAAGGCCACGTTAACATGTTTTTCTACCTTCTCAATCTGCGAGATAGGTGTTGGATATTCTACACCTTTACCTTCCAACAGGGTTAACAGCCACTTAATGTTATAGTTTGATGGTCGCTGTGGGTGTACAGCAACCGGGTGCAGAGCCGCTAGAATAGACCATAGAAGGCAGAAGTCATCCCAGTTCTTTACGTTTATGATTGCCTTCTTTACCGCCAGCTTTTTCGGCAGTTTCAAGAAGGAGCCACCTTTCAATGGCTGGTAGTTGGCAATATCGATCCACAGAGTTTTAACTGACCCAAACTCCCAGCCAGAACCTCTATTAGTCCACTTCTCCAACCGCTCTTGGATATTAGCATTACTCTGGTCCAGCGCATCGTTGATATCTTCTGAGGAGAGAATCACCTGCTGATTATTACGCAATACAGGCTCAACATACTCAGTGCTGCCATCATCCGTGTGCTTGGAGAGTGCTACTTTCGAGGCAAACTGACACTTGTTTCCACCTAGCTCTTCCAGCTCAACAGCCAAAACTTTATGCATCTTCTGACGCATCCCCTTTAAGAACATCATAAGGTCCGAGCCAAGGCGGTGAGACTCAGGAACGTTCATCACCCATCCACGCAAATAGTTTTTAACAGCCCACTTAGTCTTCTTAAACTTAAGACGCGGTGGGGGGAATGGTGTCTGGTTTGCGGGGACTGGTCTGCGTGGAGCAGGGACAGGTCTGCGTGGCGCGGGGGTAGGGACCTCCTCTTGAAGCTCTAGGGCCTTCAACTGTGTCTCCTGCTCTTCCAGGGCTGCCTTTGAACGGGCATAAGGTGGACGCTTCCCAGTCTTTGCCTCCAATTCTTTGCGTACGGCCTTTGCTCTCTCTGCATGAGTCAATTTCGGGCTCAGTGTCTCGGGCACGGGGGCTCCAGGGCCTAGGGCCTTCAACTGTACCTCCTGCTCTTCCAGGGCTGCCTTTGAACGGGCATAAGGTGGACGCTTCCCAGTCTTTGCCTCCAATTCTTTGCGTACGGCCTTTGCTCTCTCTGCATGAGTCATTGTATATACATATGATTTCCATTAGTCTTATTCCTCGTCAAAAATATAGTAATTGCGAAGCCGGGGACTTTAGCAAGCATTTAGACTAATGGAAAACATATAGTATACACAATGTCATATGGAATACAGAAACCTACCCGTTGCGCTATCATCACTTGTGCATGGCCTAGATTGGGGTCACATGAGCTATGTGGAAAGGCTTGCAAATTTGATTACTGCAAGCAGCACCGGTGGCAAGCAAACAAGTACAAGGTCAACTCCCCTGCTCCTGTATACACGTGGACGCGCAGCTTGTGGTTCTATGCGGGAACGCGGCGTGCTACGCTGGACAGAAAAACGATGTAGACAAATCTTTCCACAGGTGATGAAACAGCTTCAAGCTTGCACTATTCCATGTAGAATGGGTCCCGAATTGGGGTAGGTTTGGGGACCGGCTCTGGTTTTGGTTGTAACTTCGAAGCGGCTTCCATGTTGCTCTTTGTGATTTTCCAGACCTTCCATGCAAGAAATGCGGCAAATCCTGCATATCCCGCCATTTGCAATATTGTCGAAAACGTGACCTGGTCCGCAATAGTTCCTAGATTGGCTCCAACCTCGTCCTCCAATTTGTCGTCCTCCACATCTGCCGCAAAGGCGTTCACCTTTCTCTCCAACCCATCCACCTTTCTTTCATACAACAAATCGTATAGACTGAGCCCCCCACCAGCCCCAACCCAAGAGGGCCTAAGATCCTCCTCTAAGCCACCAGAGGTGACCCGCCCCACCAGTCTCGCGGACTCCTCCAACTTTTTCTCTATCTTTTGCGACATATCCTCATTGGGCACCTCCGGCTTGCTCCCATTGGGAACCTCCCGCTCGCCCCCATTCGCCCATATCTTGTACAGTCTGGTAGTGCCTATGCCGTACTTTTTTCGGATCTCGTCTCCAGTGGAGATTCCACGCAGGGCCCGGATCTCTTCTATTTCTTTCTCAGACAGTTCCTTCTTCTGCATGATCTATACCATACCGACACCAAGATCTAACTGATTGGTTGGTTATAGCAACTGTACCAGTCTGACCGGGTGGGTGCTGCCACTATACTGCTTGGTCCTACCACCATACCAGCGAGGTGCTGGCACTATATAATGATGAGTCCTACCACTGTATCACCTTAGGTCCGGTGCTGCTTGCAGTAATTAAATTTGCCTCCAAGCACACGGATGATGGCAGCACTGAGTATGTTGAGCCTGTATTGCGTAATAATCAGCAGGTGATTCTCTCCTCAGAAGATATTAACGATGCGCTGGACCAGAGTAATGCTAATATCCAAGAGCGGTTGGAGAAGTGGACTAATAGAGGTTCTGGCTGGGAGTTTGGGTCAGTTAAAACTCTGTGGATCGATATTGCCAACTACCAGCCATTGAAAGGTGGCTCCTACTTGAAACTGCCGAAAAAGCTGGCGGTAAAGAAGGCAATCATAAACGTAAAGAACTGGGATGACTTCTGCCCTCTATGGTCTATTCTAGCGGCTCTGCACCCGGTTGCTGTACACCCACAGCGACCATCAAACTATAACATTAAGTGGTTGTTAACCCTGTTGGAAGGTAAAGGTGTAGAATATCCAACACCTATCTCGCAGATTGAGAAGGTAGAAAAACATGTTAACGTGGCCTTGAACGTGTTTGGCTGGGATGGGAAGACCATCATCGTTCACCGCATCAGTAAACAGACTGGTATAAACCTCATGTTAATTGAGGAGGATGAAAAGTTTCATTACACTCTGATTTAAAGATCTGAACCGCTTGCTGTATGATCAGAGTAAATACGAACACCGCAAGTTCTTCTGCGAGCGATGCTTGCATGGTTATACCACGGAGAAACTGCTCAACGACCACAAGCCTGAGTGTTTGTGGGGATAGGGCAAACTGCCGTCCGAGTAGACATGCCCGAGGAAGGAAAAAACATCTTATCCTTCCAGAACTGGCAGAAGCAGCTCCCCGCTCCATTTATCATCTATGCAGACTTTGAGGCGCTCACAGTGAAACTTCCTGGTCCTGCTCTTGATGCTACAAAGAGCAACACTCAGAGAACACAGGAACATGAGCCGTGTGGTTACGGGTATGTAGTTGTTCGGTGTGACGGTAAGACCGAAACCCCCTGTGGTTTACAGAGGAAGCGATGCTGTGGAGAAGTTCTTACAGGCTATGCAGCAGGAGGAGAAAAAGATCAAAGCAGTTCTCTCCAAGCCTGTCCCCATGCGCATGACGCGAGAGGACAAAAGAGTGCATAAAGAGGCTACCCATTGTCATGTGTGTAAAAAGGAACTGGGGGCGACTCTGTCCGCGATCACTGCCATATAACTGGTATGTACAGAGGACCGGCCCACAAAGCCTGCAACCTAAAGCTGCTGTTGAACCCTAAAACAACGCCCGTACCTGTGGTGTTCCATAACCTGCGGGGCTATGACTCCCATCTCTTGATGCAGGCCATGAGCAAAGTGGAGGGGAACATCAACTGTATCCCAAACAATATGGAGAAATATATTTCCCTGTCGCTTGGACAGTTGCGGTTCATTGACAGTGCACAGTTTCTCCTGGCCTTGCTCGATAAGCTGGTGTCTGCTAACAACCCAGATGCCTTTGATGTGACGGCGGAATATGAGCTAGACCAGATGAACCGCGCTTGCTGCTGCGTAAGGGAGTGTATCCTTATGAGTTCATGGATGGCTGGGATAAGTTTGATGCTCCACTTCCGCCAATCCATGAGTTCTACAGCAAGCTCTCTGAGTAGGGTATATCTGCTGCAGACTACGTATATGTCCAGAAAGTCTGGAACGCGTTCGGTTGCAAAAGCATGGGGGACTACCATGAATTTTACTTACGCAAGGATGTGCTGCTCCTGGCCGATGTGTTTTGAAACATTCCGATGTCTTAAGCAGTACGGGTTGGATCCGGCCCACTACTATACCAGCCCCGGTTTGTCATGGGATGCGCTTCTTAAGAGCACAGGGGTGGTACTCGAGCTTCTCACAGATTATGACAAGCACCTCTTTATTGAGAGGGGGCTGCGCGGTGGGATAAGCATGGTATTACACCGCCACGCTAAAGTTAACAACCCATTTGTGGAGGGCTTTGAGAAGGATAAGCCAGCGAGCTATATCCAGTATCTCGATGCTAACAATCTGTATGGGTGGGCGATGAGCCAAGCCCTACCTACTTCGGGTATTGAGAGGGTGAAACGGCCTGAGAACCTAGAGATCCAGGACCATCCTGATGATGCTGAAACGGGTATATACTTGAGGTTGACTTGGAGTATCCTGCTGCGCTTCATGATGAACACAACGATTACCCCCTAGCGCCGGAGCGGCTTCTTGTACAAAACGAGTTGGTTGTCAGACTACCAGAAGGATCTCCTAGGTGTTTTGGGGAGCACCGGAAATGGAGTTGAAAAGCTGGTGCCCAACTTGCGGAACAAGGAGAAGTATGTGGTACACTATAGAAACCTCAAGCTGTATCTGTCTTTGGGGATGAGACTTGCCAAGATTCATCGTGCACTTGTCTTTAACCAGAGCCCCTGGATGGAGCCTTACATTAGGATGAATACAGATCTGTGTAAGGTGGCCACCAGCGACTTTGAGAAGGACCTGTATAAGCTGATGAACAACTCTATGAGAACCTCCGAAGGCGAGCCGACGTCAAGATTGTGCGCTCATCGGAAAAAGAGAAAATACGGAGGCTTGTGGCCAGTCCCGCCTGTGCTCGACATAAAGTGTTTGACCATGATCTGGCTGCCCTGCATATGCACAAGACCCGTTTAGTCTTAAACCGTCCGGTGTATGTGGGCATGTGCATTCTAGATCTTTCAAAGCACTTGATGTATGACTTTTATTATAATACCATCAAGTCCAGATACAGCAACAACCTTGGCCTGCTATACACAGACACGGACTCGCTGCTTCTCGAGATCCGTACATCTGACGTGTATGCTGATATGAGGGAGGATGCCCATCTCTTTGACACTAGTAACTTTGACCCTTCTCATGCCCTGCACAGTGACAAAAACAAAAAGGTTCTGGGTAAGATGAAGGATGAGTGCGCTGGCGTGTGTCCATCAAGGAGTACGTTGGTTTGCGCCCTAAGATGTATTCTATCCTGATGTCTGATGAGGGCGAGATAAAAAGAGCTAAGGGTGTGAAGAAGGTGGTGGTGAAGAAGCATCTACGCCACGCTCATTACATGGAGACTCTCTTTACAAAGAAACAGTTCCGCCATGGGATGAACATGCTCCATAGTGAGGGTCATAAGCTCTATGGATTGCACGTTAACAAGGTGTCTCTTTCCCCTTTTGACTCAAAGCGGTGGATAGCTGAGAACGGTGTAGGCACCCTGGCCTATGGTCACACTAGTTTACCAATTAACTAGCCTCGGCCCCCTTAGGGTGAGCAAATATCTTGTATAAGCTGCCAAGGGTCAGTAGGGAGTGTATCCTTATGTCGAACCTTTTCGCCTTTAAAATGGGTGTATTTGTGGGTATGGTCAAACTCGTACTAAAATATGATAAAAATACGTTGAAAGTGACCTCTCGTGAACATAATGAAATGATTAACCACATTGGTACTAAAATGGGGTTAAAATATGCTGAAGTGGGCCTATTCATTAGTGTAAGGGGTGCTTCATGATGCTCACAAACATCAGTAGTAGTATAGAGCGGTGTCCTAGAACCGCTACTCCTTATACTACTATATTTATATATATATATATAGAGATATAGATATAGATATATATATATATATAATATATATATATATATATATGCATATATATATATATATATATATATATGCATATATATATATATATATATATATATATATATATATATATATATATATATATATATATATATATATATATATATATATATATATATATATATATATATATATATATATATATACGGGTCTTCATGGTGATGACTTGACCTTGGTGCTATTAGCATCAGTGTCTTCGCCAATGTAACTATACACGCCTTCAGAGTAACCATCACCCATATAAGGTAAATAGCACTCCACTCTCCAGCTGCTACCAAACAAGTAATTCTATACATGGAAGGCAAGATAGTGGACGAGTACAATCGGGCGTGTCTGTACATACTTCCTGGAATACGATAAGGCAATGTGCTAGTGCCTTTTTTAAAATAAAGAAATCCAATATCATGGCTATATATTTTATCTGGTAACATCGCTCCATTATTGCCAAGGCTTTGTGGCATTTTACGCGCGCTGTGCAAATTGATATTTTCTTAAAACAGCCCGGACACAATACATAGGCGATCCCGCCGCCAACAAATCTGCATCTGGCAATCTTGACCCACTGTTTATTTTGACGGGCCTGTTTAGTAATGCTTGCCTTTCTTCATCGAACGGCTACTTTTCGAATGTAGTCAAGTAATGACATCACTGTCAATCATTGCGTTTCCTCCAGATTTGATATGGATTTCACAACACATTATGTTGAGCCGATTGTGTGCTTCAGGTAATGTGATTTCCATAAGCCCATGTGGCTGTAGAGCTAGTAAACTAGTAGTGACAGCAAACAGAATATATCCGGAATGCACCACAGCCATAAGAAAATAACAGCATGTTTCAAACGCGGCATAACTGGTTGATAGTTTATCTACTTCAAAAGCAACATGAATGCATCGGCTGTGAAGAAATATGCTATATAATGGAGACGCCTTGTAATCATCTGAAGTGTTGCCACTATCTATTATGACCAAAAACATTGAAGGTCACTCTATCAGATTTTTTCCGGGAGCGCAATTTGCGATGCCATTTTAATTATCTTTATGGCTAAACAGCGAACAATTCCCAAAAGCAAAGTAATATTAAGAATGTAAATGCACCTGTTTCTCTGAGGCATATTGTCAACCAGAAGTGTTGCTAAATTCGATAATGAACTGGTATTGGCAAAACACGGTTGCAATAGCGTTGTCATTGGTATCAAAGATATATACTCAGCATAAGCATATACATATCTTATGCTGCCTATATATATATATATATATATATATATATATATATAGAGATATATATATATATATAGATATATATATATATATATATATATATATATATATATAAATATAGATATATATATATATATATATGTATATATATATATATATATATATATCTCTATATATATATATATATATATATATATATATATATATATATATATATATATATACTGTTTTTGTATGTGTCAGAAGTACTAAGTAGGGATACAATATGGTGCAAGGGTATTCACATAATCGAAATTTGATAACTTAGAGGCCACTTGAGAGGTACAAAAATCGCATGATCATGTTGGCTCATATTCCAAAGAGATAAGTAACTTCATTAGCCTCTTAATTTGTTCTGTTCTATTGCAATATGGCAGTTCAAATATCCTTAAACTGTATTACCTCACACATTGGACAGCCCTACTTCATGTTATGCACCACGCCTGCTATATCCTTTCGTTAAACACAATTACGGTTAGTGACATCGGAGGCCATTAGATTTGGAGTTAATGAAAGAATAGCGATAATGTCATTACCACTGCCGTCGAGTGAATACACGTCAACAATTACAATTGGTTCATGATGACAGAGTAGGTATTGGTGAATGCAACCCTATGGTAGTCGTATCAAATTAGAATCAATTCACCAATGAACTGGACTGGCTAGGTAAATTACAAGAAATTGTCTTCTCTCTTTACTCCACACATATTCCTGTTGAAAGATTATTGCAGCTCGGTGTCAAAGGTGAACAGCCAGGATTACACATTCAGTCAGACAATGGTGGGCAGCCAGGATTACACACCCAGGCACACAATGGTGGGCAGCCAAGATTACACACTCAGACAGACAATGGTGGGCAGCCAAGATTACAAACTCAGGCAGACAATGGTGGGCAGCCAGGATTACACACCCAGGAATACGGTGATGGGCAGCCAGAATTATACACTAAGACAGACAATGGTGGGCTGCCAAGACTTCACACTTAGATGGACAATAGAGGGCAGCCAGGATAACACATTCGGTAAGACAATGGTGGGCAGCCAGGATTACACACTCAGGCAGACAATGGTGGGCAGTCAAGACTTCACACTTAGGCAGACAATAGAGGGCAGCCAGGATAACACATTCAGTCAGACAATTGTGGGCAGCCAGGATTACATACTTAGGCAGACAATGGTGGGCAGCCAGGATTACTCATTCAGACAGACAGTGATGGGCAGCCAGGATTACACACTCAGGCAGACAATGGTGGGCAGCCAGGATTACACACTCAGACAGACAATGGTTAGCAGCCAGGATTACATACTCAGACAGACAATGGTGGGCAGCCAGGATTACATACTTAGGCAGACAATGGTGGGCAGCCAGGATTACTCATTCTGACAGACAGTGATGGGCAGCTAGGATTACACACTCAGACAGACAATAGTGGGCAGCCAGGATTACACACTCAGGCAGACAACGGACGACAGTCAGAATACCGTATTGAAATCGGCCAAAATTTACATGAAAGAGAAATGGATAAGTGTGAAAAACCAAAGTCAAGTACGCATGAATTTGTATCCACACTTAGGAAATTGAGAAATATTTGCACTGGTTGGACAACAAATATTGTGGCTGTTCGCATAATATGAAATTGTCGTTTTGTCTTTAATTTGGGAAACAACTATAATCGAACACGCGCCAAATAAGTTAATGTGCTAGCTTCTGGTGGTCGTTTCGGCACTTGTCTGATTGCATTTCACTTCATCCTCTGCTTAAACGCCAGCAACAGTTGTAATAACCTTGATAACTACATCTTGTCGCATCATTTCGGCGGGTACGACAGAGGAAGCTGTCCGGGTGGGGTGTGGGATAGGGCAATTCAAAAAGGAAAAGAAAGGGATGATGGCATCGGTCAGTCATGAGTGGCAAGAAACTAAATCCGACAGCACTCCATAGTAACGTGCAGAAATCTTAATGAAAGCTGCACACATTCATTTTGAAAAGCAAGTAAACAGGATGACTTGTACTTCCAAGCACATAGCAAGCTTAGGCTAACTTGATATATTGCCGGCGCAAGGTCCATTTTACGGATCCCTGGCAGCACTGTAATAACAACCGAAATAGAAAACAGTGATGTGAATATGGGTTGGTAATATCGTGTTGTCGAAGTATTAATTTCAAAAGACGTTCGCCATGTTGTATTATTCTCAGATGGCAATGTTTTGTGGGGCAGTCGTTCAAAGGTAACCCTTATGCAATATACTAAGCATCGAAAATGCAAACGACCGATAAAGTAAAGATTCCACACTTGTTATTGCATTCGTGTCAAAAGAGCTATGACATAGATATCGACACATTCATTCAACTTAAATCGGGAAGATTTGCAAAACAATCATTATTTATGGCGTGGTATAATGCAACAAAATGAATTGGAATACATGTACATAATATTCGCGTGTTCTGAAAAACACGCTCACTGTGTTGGGCACGCCTGCGACGAGGTGTGGCCCACTGGAGCTTATTTAGACCAAACAAAGTGCTTGGAACAAACAAACGTCAGTTTCAGCAACTATTGCATGCACAACTGGTTGTGAGTGTTTCTCTATGTGCTGTAACTGTTGGGATACACGTCAACTTTAGAATATCGTTTTCGCTCAAAGACAATAATTTTATGTGATTATCCGAATTGCAAATATCCAGTCAGCTTGTCATCCCCAGCTATCGAGCCCACTGTCTGCAAATCTATTAACTACTATGCCCTAAAGATCTCCCCCCCCCCTTGACCTGCCACCTCATCCCTTCACCCTTTCTCCAAACCTGGGAACGCTTGCATAACGCCGTATTAGCCTATTTTATTCCCACTGAAACGGCCCAAGCCACTTCCTGAAATTGCTAGCCCAAGTCACAAAACCAAAGCCGCAGCCAAAAAATAAACATTACACATTCTGTCAGCTGATAAATATAGAACATTTATTCTTGCACTCAATCTAACATTAACTAACGTATTGAGCTGAGCCGCTTTATGGGCTAAAATATCCGAGACTCTGATATCTATGATTGAACGATGTTTACCTTTTCTCGAGCTGTAAATTTTATCAGCTTAAAAATGAAGCAGAATGCGAGTAACATTTCAATCTTGTTTGGTTGTTTTGTTTTTATTTTGCTTGATTTGTAAATGTAAATTTTCGCCTTTGTTGAACACCGAGCGCACAAAGTAAACACCCCCTTCTGGCAAAATAGCAACCGAATGGTTGAAATCATAAGGGTTGTGCAAAGATAATTCACTAAGAGTTTGTGGTGTAATCATAGAATTTAAGTAATTTAGGCAGTAATGAATATAGTTACCACTTGTATTGATGTTTCGGAACATTTGTTCTGACATGTTCCATGATGTGCTTGGAGCCAGCGTTGTGGCTTAAACAAAATGATATGATATCAAACCAAATTAAATATTTGAATGTTTCGTAGCTCAAAAACGAAAAGTGATGTCTCACCATTTTTCCGAATCCTTCATGGAAAGATCATTATTTGTTGCATAAGATGTAAATAAAACTGACTTTCTCGGGGTCTGATGCCCACCTAATATCCGCATGAGATGCTGAATTGCAACACAAGTTTTGTAAACGTTAGCAGTTGACTTGACGAAGCTTGCATGATCCACTTTGTGATGGCCGCTGTAGGTGAAAAAGAGGTCGTGAGGTTTGAAACTCTCTCCTTAGCTTTTAGCTTGAATGTACCATCTCATCTCAACGGCTACATCAGCAATTGGAATATCGGATAACGGTGCTTATTTGTCATATATATTTGTATATTGTAAATTTGAGTGTATCAATCTTTAAAGGCCAGGCCTTTAGGTCCGTGTAATTCAGTCTCCTTAAACAAACATAACTGCTTGTTGCATGATTGTTGCAGCACTGATGTTGATCCAAGAAATAATTCCATGTCAGGTTTGTTTCTCTTTCTAATGAAATTGCACCATGCCACTGTGATTTGGCGTACATCACAATAACCAATCCGTTATCATACCTACTATAACTAATTTGTTTGAACGGCTCATGGGCACGTATTTTAGTGAAAGCCAAGAAATAAGACGTAGCATGGATGATAGGGCAGTATTAATTGGTGCTAGGCGTGGCTTGGGTACGATGTACGGGGACCTGCTATATAGGAAATAATAACGACAGATCAGCATCCTCTGTGCTCTCAGCCATAGATGGCCGATTAGCCTCTGTAAAATCATTCAGCGCTACACTTCCAAATTAGGTTATAGCAGCCTAGTATGAATCAGATTCTTTATTTATATCAAAGCTAACCACATCTGACACTGTGATAGTATTCATGCTGTAAATCAAGCCGTCATTTGGTTTAATATCTGAAGATGATATGAGCTGAGCCACTTAGACCAAAACATGAAATATGACAGATCTGTGCGATGCCTGGACATCAACAATGATGCCATCTTTCAAAATCAATAGCGCGAATGAAATCAAAACAGACACGTAAACAGCACTGATATTGACAAAATATATTAGTTCGTACATATGTTGAGCCAGCGCATTTTAATGGATCCGTGGGGCGCAGGAGTGACCAGAGAACAAGCATTGTTCTCGTCTATCACTTATGCAAATATTGCAAATCAAAAATGACATGTCAATGCGCTGTAATTGTTTGTACCATCGAATGACGTAACTTAGATATTCATTTATGCGTTTAATTATAAGACATTTCAACGGGACTCAAATTTAATGCAGATAACAAAGACAAACTATGCTAAGATTTTACCAGTGGCTTCGTGGAAATCATCCTCTGGTCTGTTTGGGGTTTTCGACAGCTTTCACGGTGTGGTGAGCGTGCAAGATTTGATGATCCAAAGGGATTGCTTATAGTACATTGCAGATAAATGCTTAATTTCGAATTTGTGTTAGTGCTCCCAAAACGAAGAAAAGCAATCTAAATACAGACTGGCAATATTGCTTATAAACTCTAACAATAACCAGCGGTCGCTTTACTTCTTTGGTCGTTTATACCTCAACCATTATCACTAGAGCAGATACATCCTATGCGCAAATACACATTTAATCAAAAGCTTGCATGACAAAAGTGTCAAACATTGATACAGAATCTATTTCATGTTTCCATTAAAATATCCAAATTGCTATCGTGCATGTTAACAAAGCACAATCTGATTTCATTGGGTAATAGATTTCAATTAATGTGCTACAAATAAATTATACGAAAACATTTAAGAATCGAGTCATATTTAAGAACATCTTGCGAATGGAACTGTATTACTGATACAGACTATGGAGGCTGTCACCGAGATGTGTATTGTAAAAGGCAGATTCAAAGACCCTTACACTGCAGGTTATCATTTCCGGCGCTCTTATGCATTGCCAAACCTTTATCATCTCTTTTGCTGAACCCATAAACTCGCCTTCCTTAGTACCTACTCAATCTGCAATGTGATTACCCTGTGCCTCGCCAGATGCCAATTTAATAATGAAAAAGGGTGACGGCATTTTTTATGAAACTAGTTAAATGGCATTAGGCAAAATATCGCAATGAAGAGATCCCATACTAAAATGGTTTTATTAAAAGTGGTTCAACGGTCAGTGCCAATCCGATGCACGTGTTACCATGCCATAATAAATCGTGAATATATTTTATGTGGATGCTGATTAGGTAAGCAGCTATGTAGTTTTTGTCATCTTCAATAAACATAGGATGGTGCATCTGACCATCACACTCAGCACAAACAAAGTCGAAGTATTGTCTGTCACTGCTTTAAGTACAACCAGAACAACACGTGTAATACGGAACAACGATTTCGTTAATCGTGGTTTTGTACCAATACGGTTTAGCGTTGGTATAGTGTACAATAATTGCACCCTCAGCGCACAATGAAAGCTTGTTACATGTAAGACAATAGTTATGGGTCATACTTCGTGGATCTATTTTGAGAACACAAAGTAAGGCACATTTGATATATCCTGGGGGATGTTGGCGTATGTGATTAGTGCAATCATGCCACCAAAGTGAAAGGTCTTAAACAGAATGTAATGAGAATGTTATGATTGTTTAAACAAATGTTACTTAGCGATCCGTCGACTTTTGACGTAAGCAATTTCAAAACACAGGAAGCATGTAAGACTCTACTAATCATTTAGTTAAAATGTATTCATAATTGTTCCACGATTTAAGAACATGGAAAGAATTTTTTCCCACGGTAAGATCGTTCATGCTTGATATAATGAGCGGACTTCCTGGCTATCCAAGTTATTGTTTAGCGGTACAAAACATGATATCGTTCTGATATCGCTTTGAGTAAGCGCCAGGATAACAACCTGCCTGAGGACTGTGCAGTGCTGCACAGCGTCAGTGCGTCTGAACAAGCACTCGGGGATAGTAGATTAATGTCAAGTGCCACTATAGCACCAAGGCCGTTGATAAGTGCATTACATTGTAATAATGACTAGTTTTAATGGTTTAATCAGCTAAACATAATACATCAACAACGTCTTCAAACAACATTACTCGCATCAATTCAACAGCTTTGATTGAGAGATATTGTGCAGAAAATAGCGAAGATGAATGACCTCAAGTGAGAGAATAATTGCAGATGTAATAGTGAAGACAGTATTACCATTTTTCGTCTCTTTCAGTAATGATATGATACACCGACGTAATGAATGAGGATGATTGTGATGCTTGAACAGCTACATTTAAATGCCAGCGCCTGATTCTGATTGTGCGTAAAATAATGGAAGTGTGCTTCAAACTCATAGCCAAAGGATGCAATAATATTCGACTGTGCGATTGAAATAAGGCCGAAAGTATATTTCTGGACAACTGTTGACGAAGCTATGTCTTTTATACTATGACGCGCGACATTTACGATATTATAAACAAGTGAGTGAAGACATAGAACAGTCAAGTCATAGGTAATGGCGTTTGTTATAAATCCCTGTTTCTTATTGTGTTTAGGTTCGACACTCCTATTAAAACTTATATCTAGATACTCTTAGTTTGCTTTCAAAGAAGAACAGACAATAATAGCAGATATTGTATTATAGACTATCTGTGTTAATATGTTTTGGCCGTTTGTGGACACAGCTGGGCTCGCTGACTCTGGTTGAGTGGACTAAAGTGGATTGTCTCACTCACGCTTAATGCGTTCCCTCACCTATGATTATGCGCTCGTGTAGCTGAAATGAACTGTAGCAGTGTATTATAATTTTTCTTTGTGTTCGTTCTCAAAATATTTTGTGCGTTGTTTCAGAAGCTGTAGCTGCTTTTTTCATGGTGGCTATCATCTTTCTGTGCATAAAACAACACTGACCTCTAAACAAAAACACCACAACCTTAACTCACGACAAATTAATTATTTGCAGTGGGTAATGCATGATCCTTTAATTAATGATAGGCATATTTATTAAGAATACATCTTACAGAGTATAAAACAGAAAACACGGATGCGATATGATTAAGCATTCCCACGTCAATTTACAGCCAAACAGCACAATGCAAGATGGAGATAAGAGCAATGCCTGTGTAGCAGCGTTCTCTTATCGCTTTATAAATGCTTAGCAAGAGGCACCCGATGTAAACATCAGCACACATTGCATTGCCTTATGAGGTACCTTATGATTGGATATGAGATGTTCAGCTGATTGGATAAAGCAACATTTGATTTGATATGAATTCCTTTTCCAAAACTATTGCTCCACATGAGAGATATTGGCAATACACCGACACAGACATAATACACAACACACATAAATATATATATATATATATATAATTCTATATCTATGACATATATATATATATATATATATATAAATATTTATATATATATATATATATATATATATATATGTATATATAAGTAATATATATATATGTATATACTATATATATAATATATATATATATATATATATATATATATAGATATATATATATATATATCTATCTATATATATATATATATATATATATATATATATATATATATATATTATATATATATATATATTTTCTATATCTATTACATAATATATATATATATATATATATTTCTATATATGACCCATATATATAATATACATAGTCAATTTATATATATAATATACTATTATAATATATATATATTATATATATATATGTATAATATATATATATATATATATATATATATATCTATATATATACTAACATTTCTTACATATATTGTCTTGTGTTTTAATGTGAGGAACTAGATTCTTGGATATGAAGGCATATATACCTATAAATAGAGATATATATATATATAGATTATATATATATATAGAGATAGGAATTATAGAGATATATATATATATATGGTATATATAAATATATATCTATATATTCTATCTACCTTTATATATTTATATATTGTCTATATACATACATATATATATTATATACATAATAGATATATGTCTATATATATATAAATATATATATACATATATATATATCTATATCTATAGATCCATATATATATATATATCTATATGTCTATATATATATATCTCTATATATCTCTCTCTCTATATATAGCTATCTCTCTATCTATATATATCTCTCTATATATATATATCTCTACGTCCGTATATCTCTGTAGATTTACAGTTCGCCTCACATTACTAAATGGGACAAATCGTTAGGACTTAATAGTGCAGTGATCATCTCTGTATTTTGAAAGACTGTGTGCGTGTACATATATATATATATTTATATTTATATATATATATATATATTTGGTATATATATATATATAAATATATATCTATATATATATATATATATATATATCATATATAGATATATATATTATATATATATATGTGTGTGTGTGGGTGTGTGTGTGTGTGTGTGTGTGTGTGTGTGTGTGTGTGTCTGCATAACACTTAACTGGGAGCTCAAATTAAAATATTAATGGCCTTATACTTACAGGAAAGGGCCATACGTGTCGCACAGAAGGACCATTAATTGACTGTTATGTGGCTGACCCATTGAAGGTGGAAAAAGGCCACTTATTATTACTGGCATGATTGAAAGATAATTGGGGAAGATCTGAAGAACCATGTGCTTTATATTTTTTGCACGCAATAAATTGGAACAGTATTCTGGTAATTTGCACTACCTGCGCATTATCCATGCGCAGCAATATATGGTCCTATCTCTTTGTATCATGACAAGAAATATATATATGTATACATATGCATATATATATATATATATATATATATATATATATATATATATATATATATATATATATATATATATATATATATATATATATATATATATATTCTACATGTCCTATTGCTATGTATCATGACAAGAATCATTTGTTATCTCTATTGAATAGAGCTGGTGAATGTTGCTCCGAGAGATCGGTCGAAAATTTAACACATACGTCTGATGTCAATGTCAGTAAGCACAGCCTTTTAATATGTTGTCCGTCTTATCCTCATTGTCACTTCCATGGAGCGAAAGTAGATGAATCAAAGTGGAATGGTCTCACATATGTTTTATTAATTTCCATTTGTCTCATCTCGACATGAACCTAACCTGATATTACGGATGGGCTCGAGCTGGTGTCAATAGCCCCGCCAAACAGTCAAGCCACCAACCAATCAATCACTAGCCATGGTATACGCTACATACGGCCAGAGTCCTGTTGCCTTCTGGGGTTGATGTACACAAGTAATTGCCGTCGCACGCAGCGCAGATGCTGCTCATTTGTGCTTTCAGTCCGTGTCGTGGTGTACTTTTGCCACTCGCAATCTACATTTACCAACAAAATGTCAAAAATGATCCCTGGTAAAATGCATTCGGCGCACCTTCTCGCGTGCCATGGTGGCGCCACCCAGTGAGACAGGCAGACATCTGTTACAGTGAATCCTAACTAACATAGCATATATTTAATGCAAGTCTCAACCCAAGGTCTTATTCAGTGAGCAACGAACATAAACAGCTGTCAGCTTCCCTGTGGTTTCCCACTAAACACACTCGGCTGCTATTACGCCACACAACTGATGGCAGTAAAGGGTCAAAGTATATCACAAAACACATTAAGTACCATCCATTAGATGAAACATACATAATTAAAACAATAAATGTTGTTGTAAATAAAAGGATATTTTACAGTTTCCATTACAGTTTGTTTTTTATACTGTAGAATAATTTTGTATGAACGACACTAAGCACAATGATCGACAACAAAGTAAACGTATTTTGCTTTGGTAGCTTTACCCAACCAACCACTTATGTCTCTTTCGTAAGGTTTGCTACAGGTGTCATTAATACAATTACGACTCAAGAAAATATCCATAGTCATCATACATCGCCGTCTCAAACCACCTTCCCATACGACGACTGTTTGAAGCACAATGACAGGATCTGGTACGCATGGTATTTGTCTTTTTAATCGCCCTTAAAACACTGACATTGTCTACATATTAGTTACTTCAAGGATATTCATGGGTTAAATACAGCAGTTTCATCAGGATGGGTAAGATGTGGTAAAGACCAAACTGAGTTCCCACTCCTGTGAGGGTTATCAGCCATGGCCAATCGCCCAAAATGACGGTTGTGGTTATTCAAACCGACGTCAAACCGACATCATTCCGTCAGCGTTTATTATATCACCTGAAAAGCAATCATCTTTAATAGTTGACATATTCATCACTCCGTCGATGATACTAATTCATCCCATTATAGGCTGCTTTTGAGATGCAGAATAATAATTGAACTAAGCAGCAATCACGTACAAATATCTTTAAGCAGTAAAGCAGTATGTATGTATGTATGTATGTATGTATGTATGTATGTATGTATGTATGTATGTATGTATGTATGTATGTATGTATGTATGTATGTATGTATGTATGTATGTATGTATGTATGTATGTATGTATGTATGTATGTATGTGTATGTATGTATGTATGTATGTATGTATGTATGTATGTATGTATGTATGTATGTATGTATGTATGTATGTATGTATGTATGTATGTATGTATGTATGTATGTATGTATGTATGTATGTATGTATGTATGTATGTATGTATGTATGTATGTATGTATGTATGTATGTATGTGAAGGCGGGGTAGTTAACTGTCCAATAACCACCCACAAGAAGCTGGCGTGACCCTGTTGTATTTTGAGGCAGTCACCTCTCCTTTTTAAATAAGTCCCTATTTGAAAAGAAAGAAATTTCTCCCCTGGATTTACAAATGTCATCTGGTTATGTTCAAACGGTATAATTAAGTACCGAAATTGAATAACCCCAGTTATCTTAGGGCTTCCTGATTGATTTCACCCTATTGAGCTGGTGTCCTTAATGCACATTCATTGCCATGGTGGCATCGTTGTTACCTCAACTACATGAGCCCATCCGTGTTTAACATGATTGACAAATATCTGGCATCGTTTATAGTTACGATTGCTATATTGTCAACGTGGCACAGTTCATTCAGAATCGTAAGTTTTATTTTTGATATGGTTAGATAAGATTAAGTTTTGGTGCAAATTGTTCCACAACATGCGGTACTTTGTGCCCATAAATCATGAGGAATTGAAATTGAAAGACTTAATATCTAATTTTTTGTCATGATGCTAATAGTTACTTCCACACTATTATATATGGTGTAACAGGTCAGCATCTGAGCAACCTCTCGCTGTTGCCTGTCACGGCAGCGTATATGTCCCGACGTGATCAGTACTCCCGCCATATCGATGACCCTTCCCGCCAGTCCGAATGCCGCCTAATCTAAATGAACATATTTTGTATGCATAGTTGTCGACATATTGAGTAAAGGCCGGGGTGCTATTGAAGCTGATAAGTCTAATAGCACGGCATGAAAATTCAAATAAGCAAACTAGCTGATGGTACATGCCTCTGGATCACCTCTTTGAGGCGACGTGAAAATATATTTAAGCAGCTGTATAGTGAGTCAGAATGTGGAATATGGTGCAGATGTAAGGAGCTCGCTGTCTTCTATTGTCCACACACCGTAATGGACGACACATAAAAAACAGGGGCTCCAGCTGTATTGTCATCCTATCTTAGAAGATTAATGACAACATGGCACACACGCGAGTGGCACGTAGTTGCCAACGGCTTTTTTGGTAAGATAATTTTCGATTGATACGCAAACAATATGCACCGATCATCGCCGTCAAACTCTTTAATAATTGTAGTAACCGGTCCGGTGCGCGTAGTGTGGCAAATGATGATAATGACAAAATGCTTTGATAACATCTAGTAGTATTTGGGGCGAATTGCATGGCAATTAGGGGATCGTGATAATGATAGAGGTTATATTGACACGAAAACGTCCCAATTCGTATGTCCGGAACGAGGCGTCTAGATATCAGTTGCTGATTTAAGTGATAAAGCAAATGTAAATTATAAACCTGATTAGCTGATGATAATACTGTTAGCAGATTAGCCCCGAAGTTTGTTTGCATGAATTGTAAGACTGAAAACTTTTAGACAAGTTGTCAGTGTTCGTACATCGTTTGGGGCGGAAATAGTGCTCATTTACAGCATCTTTGTGAAATTCCAATAAGATTTCTGAATGTCAGAACATTTTTTAATTGTGAAATTAGGGGATATACGTGATGAATAGCGATCATACATATATATTGAAGGTGGGAACCATTTATATGATGGTATCACACTTTAGATAGTTGCATAACCGTGAGTTTAATGTAAGCACATCAATGAGTTCTAAAATTGTCACTATACAAAAGTCAATGTTGACAAATTGTTGTTGGTATCGTTCATGTAATGGTCAGCACCAATTAGCATATATAGTCATATCTGCTTTCTGTGTGATGCAGCAAAAATCAGCTATCACACTAACTCCTGTAAGCGGAATTCTGTAGATAAGAAATTCAGTTATCCTCAATTACTCACATGAAAATAGGATTCTGTGGATATTTAGATTGGTTAAGTAACAGTATCCACCGTAGTCTGCGGCGCTCGACTTTCGTGTTCATTGCTTCGTAATGATTTTAGGCGTTTTGGCAGAGGCAGAGTTACACGTAGAATACTAATCGACCTTTCATGAATAAGACCCTGTGTATGGTTTTATATCCATTATCATTCCCGTCTTGTGTAATATATATGTATGCTCGTGGCATTTCAAAACTAAACAACCTGTCTTACCAATGCAGATGGTATGGTCTACAACCATACAATGCCCTATTCAAAAACTTCGTTCTTGCATGCGAACGAAATCACACAGCTTCTAGTAACAACCGTCGACAGAAATTAAATGAGTGGTACTTTGTGTGGTTGACATGACAAACGTGCTAACGATATTGCCGTGTGATTGTTCAACGTATTTTGTGTCTGAGGGCAAAAAGTACCTATTGTCGGATATTGTATGTTTTTATATAAATCCTGATATTTGTTATTTAGTTTTTTGATAAATCCTGACTTTAGAATTATAAACGTATTTGGTTGACAGACAAACGTGCTATAGTTCCCAGCCAAATAGGTCACACACCGACAATATTGCCGTGTGATTGTTCATATTGATAAACTGTATGTCTCATAATGTCTGAGGGCAAAGTACATATTGTCGGATCCTGACTTTATATAAATCCTGACTTTAGACTGCATTATTTTAGTTTGTTTGATCCAGACTCTGAATTGCGATTGATCTGCATTCAATAAATAAGCCACCTTACCCACACATAGATTTTCTATCAATAAACATCTTCGGTTTAACCGACTCGTCGTCCATGTCCTATTTAGCCTACTAGCAATATACACCTTGCATATACGCGCATGCATATGAACTTCCTAGCTGTATCGACATTGAACAGATGTGGCGGTTGCACAATATCTATCTGGACTTCGACAACAAACCATGATATGCAGAACGTTATAATGAAAGGGGTGGATGACCATCCATATATACCCATCCTCTTGCATTGTGGGATGAAAAATAATCGAATCTAAACTTGCATGCATACTTGTTTGCATACATGCATACATACATACATACATACATACATACATACATACATACATACATACATACATACATACATACATACATACATACATACATACATACATACATACATACATACATACATACATACATACATACATACATACATACATACATACATACATACATACATACATACATACATACATACATACATACATACATACATACATACACATACATACACACATACATACATACATACATACATACAAACATACATACATACATACATACATACATACATACATACATACACACACATACATACATACATACATACATACATACATACATACATACATACATACATACATACATACATACATACATACATACATACATACATACATACATACATACATACACAATTACATGCATACATGCATACATGCATGCATGCATCATTAAATATATGATATCTGAGCATATCTATCAAACCTTAATAGATTACAATTATTCGTCTGGCGTCCAGCCTCCCATTTTAATGCCAATGATTCAGTCGTAAGTGGTACATCCGCAGTCTAGAACAAGTGATGCATAATCTGTGGGGACTTGGGGCCGCCAACAGTACTTATGAATCTTGTTTCACTGATGATTGGTTTAGAATATATGTGAAGTAAGTATTGGATAGGTATTAATCATTGGTGTCGACATTATCAATTACTCGAAGAAATATGTACGTTCGGTAGTTCATGAAGCCACGATCTCCATGACAACTCTACTTTTTTTTCCATTGCTATTGTGTTGCCTAGGCGACGCAAACTGCATCAAAGATGCTCGAAAAAATTATTTAACTATGTCGCTGGAGCAATCGGCATTACCATGACGTCAGGTAGTCAAGCTAAGGAGTCAATGTGTTGGGCTTAACTTGTAGGCGTTACATTTTTAATACTATCCTGCAGGTATAGTTATCCCTGAGATAAGTGGTTAGGATAAACATGGCTATTACTCTTTGATACACGGCATTTCTAAATTAATTTTACCTCCTAATCCTATCGGTATTGCTTTGTGTGCGTTTTATCGAACTGAATGTTCTGCGTATATGACTAGCCTATGAAAGTGCTTAAAAAGCCAGATAATTTTTGTTAAGGTGCATGCATTTAATTCGCTGTTTTGTAGCAACGACATGCTAAGGCTAAGAGCTCTACCTCATAAGCAGCTCGTTTAGGCTCGTGAATAACGTCTCCCCTGTAACCCTAAATAACGATAATTAGCGGGATACCATCAGGAGTTGTAATGGAGAGCACGCAACGTTCCACCATTAAGCTGCCAGAGAAATCCACGCAGTACTCATTACGATGTCGGAATACGGTAATAAACAAGGAAAACCGTATCGTCCCAATATAATGTCTTCATGGACCATTCACGCCAGGGGTCTCGTCGGTAAACATGTAGGCTTCAAGAGATGTTGACATAAGATACCATAAGAAGCGATGCTTTCCTCTGAATGTGATATTTATGTTGCAAATGAACTTTCTTCTATTTGTTGCTTTGAAGCAGAATGTGATACGGTCAGGATCTAATTTAACTGTAAGTGCTGCTGAGGATATGGTGTTCCTAATGAAATATGGACAATGGATAACGTATATTGCGGAAAATGTCATTGCCTTATATCTCATTATATGCATCAGTCGGAGTACTATATTAAGCATTTCGACTAATCATCGGCCAATCATCGATCTTCAAATACGCTTGGGCTCCAATCAGACACACCATTATGCATATAATTACCATTATCTCGTTATGATCGTTGTAAGAATCATTCCTGATGTCGACCCTAAACAACAGCGAGTAGCAAATAAATCGTTGAAAGAATGGCACGTAATGCATGTCAAATGTGGAATATCTTAATACATAACCGAAATTTCCTGATTATAGGTGAAGTTATTGAATTGTTGCACATTGAGGAACCTAACGCTTGAGTTGAGTAGAATCAGAGGATGATGGACAATTGTTTTAACTACTTTCACATTGTCATGTTGTATTATCTATATACGGAATACAAATAAGTAATTTTGCAAGTTACAAATTATTGTATTAAACAATCTGAATATAGCTGTTTAAAGAGATTTCTTAGTACCACTGACAAACTGACCTAATGGACGCTGCATTAACGACGTCCGTTCTTTATAATATTATATCCACTGTCAGTAGGAGAAACTAGCATATGTTCTGTGTTTATTACAGTATTTTATGGTATTGTAAGGTATTTCATGCCTTGTGCGTATATTTGTATAATTGTCATTTTGTATTTATCTGCGAAAAAGATGCTTACGATGCTGTATCACATACATAAACTACACCAACTCTAGTTCATTTATTTTCGAAAATGTTCAATACTGTTGCAATTAACACAAAATATAATTACAGCGTTTAGGCCACATTGATCTCAAAAGTCCAGAACAAAAGATTATCCTTAATATATCTCCATTAGTGTAGCTTGAATGCGTGTAATACTCAACACAGCAAACCTAGTAACTCCGACACCATTGCGTGAGAGAATATATCTATATTGTAGGAAATGTGCATAAGAAGTGAAATATGAATACATACGAAATAGAATCTCCACTTAATGAGAAGCAAATTGAATGAATAGAAACACTTGTGGACTTACAAAAGAAAACCAGATAAGTTTTCTTCCATTCATATCTACAATTGCAGCATTACACAGGAAAAGAGATAACATGATTCTGAATTGTTTTCAGCAACGAAACACATGGCTAATTACTGTAGCAAGAAGTCGAAACTCCGACAGCATAGCGTGCGAGAATATATCTATGTTGTAGAAAATGTGCATTTGAAGTGAAATATGAATATATACGAAATAGAATCCCAAATTAATGAGAAGCAAATTGAATGAATAAAAACCTTTGTAGACTTAAAGATGAAAATCAACTGATTTTGCTTCCATGCATTTTTTACAATTGCTGCATTACACAGGAAAAGAGATTATCTTAGATTAAGTTAATGGATGATTCTGAGTGTTCAACGCCACGCTGAGTTGTCCGATATTTTCATCCTGTGACATTATGCGCAGCGCAAGCTGTGTTATGCAATCTGAGCAACTAATTGGACCAATATATAAAAACGAAAGGAAAGTTTGTGATTATTATTATTATATAAAGCTTCATTCCAGTTTGTTGAGTCTTCATAAAGAATTAACAATATACAGCTTAATGCCGTTATATATAGACGTATTTCATCCCTGCTATCGAATGTCACGGCATAGGCACAGAGTCGGTTGACTGCAAAATGTAACCATACTGCAATTAACTTACTGAATCCATCAGAGACAAATGATATACCAACGAGAAACACCAAAATATTATGCTGTAATCAGTGAAAGCTACGCCACCGAACAAGGTTAATAGAGTTATAACAAATCTCGCAACTCGGTTGTTGTGAAAGATAAGACATATATATAACTGACAAATGGGCTTGTTTATTAGAAGCCAGGTGTATATATAAGGAATAAGGTAAACAAAATGCATCGCACACAGCAAAGGTTGGGGAGAAGGCAACCACCCAGGCTACGCTGACCAGCCTGGCCACCCCCACCCTAACTTTTGTTACAATGAAAAAGTAGCACATAGAAATGCAACAATAATTGCATCAACAAAGTTAACATACCCCATGCTATGCACCAACCTCAGTTGTAATGCATATATTAGAGTTGTCACAATAAGTGATACAAGAATAGCACTACTTGAACACAAATCACTGGTGGTAAAAAAAATGAAAGAGTTGATAACAGATACAAAAAGCTGGACAATAGACCACTGAGAGCTAGGAATCACCAACCTTAGTTGACATGATTACCTAGAATTATGTACAGACACTAGACACGTAGTCAAACCCTCCCGAAGAAGCAGACTTGCAATGGAGTCGCCATGTCGGTCCGGACATAATGACCACATAATGTAATTGGTGATTAAGGCACAGAAAAGACGAGCGTTGATGAAGATTAATGCATATCGGATAAATGATTAAAAAATGGACCAGCATACTAGAGTCATGCCGGGAATGATAAAAACTAGGCCAAGTCACCAAGACAGACATAAGCTGGCATGAAAAATAGTCGCGGAACAATAACGGCCAGGCCAAAAAAGGACGCTACGTGACAGACAAGCTCACGCAAAATAATGAGACCGAAAAATAAAGGCCGTTACAAAGAGACAAAAAGGGAAGGGGTTCAATCGTGAAACATAAGCTCACGGAAATGATCTACAAGCCAGGCTAAAAGAGCTCGGGAAATATAAGCCGAGCCAAAATATCACATAGAGACCTAATTCCCAAAAACTGTCAAACATAATAAAGCTGTCAAACATAATAAAGGCCGAGCCGAAGCAGTCAAACATTTTATTAAATTAGTATTTTTACGCAGAGATGTGCATTGAAAAGTGGTCGTTTGATTAGTAAAATAAAAACAAAAAGCCATAAGTATATACCAACTCTCCCTCTCACACTATCTCTCTCTCCCTCTCTCTCTCTCTCTCTCCTCTCTCTCTATTTCTCTATCTCTCTCTCTCTCTCTTTCGCTCTCTCTCTTTCGCTCTCTCTCTCTCTCTCTCTCTCTCTCTCTCTCTCTCTCTCTCTCTCTCTCTCTCTCTCTCTCTCTTTCTCTCTTTCTGTGTACCACTCCCATCCCGTTTCTCTCGACAGCAAGGTTACATTCGGCGCTTTCCGTTCTAAACCCAAGTCATTCACAATAGCTAGAGATCACTCTAACGGTATCGTAAGCAGAACGAAGACGAATACACATTTGTAGAACATCGAAAACGCGCCAAAATAGAGCATTGGCGGAAATATAGCCGTTATTTGATCGTTGCGGTAGATTAATAAACCCTCGTTCATCCTACACAACCTTAAGGTTGAGTTTTAAATGTTCAGTATGTCACGTACACACACGCAGGGATATTAGCAAAATGATGATAATGGTACTTACTAGTAACCATGCAAATTTTGGATTTGTGTTTCATGCGCTATTTTAATGAGGATTTAGTATGGAATGCTGCTTATCACCATAATAACAGTTTTCTTTTATGCTGAGCGGGAAGCAACTGAATGCTTAATGAAGACTGTACAATTGTTTCTTGCTTATGATGATTTGTGTCTTTGGTTACATTTATTTGCAGCTTGTATTTAGTTTCCTTTGCAATAGACACAAGCTTACTCATTGCGTTGCCAGTAGATAATTAACTAAAATGGCGTATATAGCTAGAAGGCAAGTGTGTCATAGCATGGAAGCACAAAAGCGTGTGATTAATCCACTGGCGCCATATAGGAAGAGCTCGCCCCACTAACTATAGTCATGAAAGTACACTAGCGTAACGAAATGTGCTGAGAACAAACAGTTAATCAGCGACTCCCCTCCCCTCCACTCTCCCTCTTTCTTTTCTAGATCCGGTAATCCACATAGTAAAATTACTCAATTTCATTCCCAACTCTACCCACATTAACATATATACAGGAACAACCGACTCAATAAAATCGAAAACGCCCACAAACAAACATACACACACTCACAAACATTCCCACGCCTCATCATGACAGCAGCGCAATGTAGAGTTGTCTGAATTGCCTTTTTCGGGGGCTATAAGCACAGCGCTATAGGGTTATTTGTATTTGTAACTGACAGCTGGCTTTTCTCGCCAGGCTATGATTTCAAATTATGTTGTGTCGTGAAAACTATGCATTGGTCATTCATACTATTGCCGTTTTTTTTAAGCACATTCGCAACCAAATGAAGCATACATAAGAACGCCATATCTGTTATATGATTGAAAATGGCAAACAAAGGATCATGTGCCCTAATTTAAGATAAATTGAAACATTGTCGAAAAGACGCTACGTCAACCATGCACAATCGCCAACTTTATTTTGTATGTGTTTCATTCCCTCATGGCTCATTAGGTGCAATATTCTCACAGATCAGTGAATGACCAGTGTTAATTAAGCGGTTTGCGATCTTTATTTTCTTGAAGTACGAGTTAGCGATTAGTCTATGTTATAGGCTTCATGGATTTCGCATACATGTTGTTATTGATGAAAAGCCTTTCATAAATGCATATTGCATAATCAATTGATGTATACGGACCACCCCCAGGTGGTGTTGGTTGCTCATGAAGGCAACCTCAATGAGCACAATACAAACCTGTTCCCGGTAAATGTTCAGGTGCTGCCGAACCTAACTCTAACATGATGTGTGCGAAGCTATTGTGCATTCATACTTTATGTATGATTTGATGGGCGTCGGTAAGTCACCAGGTGATATGCAAGTTGGAGTGCTTGAGGCTTGGGGCAAGTTACTTGGCGTCGGACACTGCAATGTTGACTTTGACCCTTTGGTTCTCCCAGTATCATGTGCAAAAATAAGTTAATCCGCACATATTCTGTTTGAAAAATATAATGATATGTGTCACCGATAACTGCAATGACATTCACAGGTAATTATTTATTTATTGGGTCCCGATGACGACCAATAAGTCTGATAGCTATCGTTGCAAGATCCATCCCTATCTTCCGTACATGTATCATAGTAGGTATGTTTGTTGGTGTATATTTGGGACTAATGACTGTATGCTACTAGAAGAACAAGCACTAGATGTATATTTTCTGTAAAAACCTACCTTTTGTAACATTTACTCAATTGCATTGCCGTAACCCTATTAGCCTGGTTCTAGCTGCCCTCACATTCCTTCATCTGATTAAGCACCAAACGAAGACAAACACTGCAGGGAAGTCGGCGGAGCTCTGTTTGCCAGAGATGGCAAGATTCTGCAAGCCTCACCCAACACATTATCGAAGCATATTCGAATCAAATCAACGAACAGTAAAGCCAGTGGTCTAGTTGCTGGAACAAAGCTTGCCTAAATTTGAAAACAGGTCCATTAGGGTCCCTCGCAGTTTCCGGCTGGGTCTGCCGCCAATCCCACCAGTCTTTGTATACACATTCAGATCTTCTAGCGTTTCTTGGCACCCTGTTCTTCAATAATTCTTTAAATTTGTCCATTGTCAACGGAATGCTGCACCGACCAGCACAAGAACCACCTCCTACTTCCCATTTAGCATCTGTAGATGGATCCATGGGAGCAACAAAAGCACCAGAAACACTTAAATCCGTCTCAAAATAACTGGCGTCGAAAAAAGAAAATTCTCCTATAGATTAACCCATCATCACATGCCAAATAGATACGCGAATATCTCTCATATTAACTGGTTCCAGAGAGATACCTAGCATAACATATGTTCACGCTAATTATCATATCGTGCGCTTGATTATCACGTGTAGGTGTCATCGCAATAAGTACGTCGTTTCTCGTTTCATCAGGTGCATACCAATTTATAACATGTTGTGTGCGAAGCTATTGTGTATTCATGTAGAATTGGGTGGGCGAAGGTGGATCATCAGGTAATATGCAAGTTTAGCTGCTTTAGGAATGGGGCGAGTTATTTGGAAGCGCACACTGCAATATTGATTTTGGCTCTTTGCTTCACGCAGTATCGTGTGCAAACGTGGGCTGATCCACATATAGTATGTTTGTAATAATAATATAAATCACCGATGATCATGAGGTTAACTGTACTTTTTTAATTAATGAGGAAGTGTAATAACTATCGTTGCAAAATCCATCCCTATTATCCGTAAATTTATCATAGTTGGTATTTTGTATTGCTGGGATTAAAGACGGCAAGAAAACTAGGTGCTAGAAATGTATTTGCACGCGTTCTGTGAATCAGTACGGATGCCTTAAATTGGTCTACATAAAATAATGGAGGTAATTTTGTCGATAGAATGAGGAGGCAGTTTTATCATTGATTGGCGCAGTTGTCACTATCTACTTACTTCGTAGGGATCATTGTGCAAGATTAGAATGGGAGTGGAACGCGCTTGGTTAGATGCAGGTGAATAAAGAGCGTCACACGAGCATACTACGTATTTACCCTTGACGAGTACACGTATGATGTTAGTTGCAATAATGAGGTATCACGAATATCAGTTTTTCAGCTAATCTCTCATAAATGAGGGCAGACCTAACTGCGCCGTACACCATAATAATGATCAGCCAACGTCGCAAGCAGCATGTATTCCTTATAAAGGCAAGACCGATTACAAGATAAGGCTTGCTTAGAATATTCCATAAATACTCATTACAAATCTGTGTTGAGACCTGTAAACGTCCAATGCTAATATTATACATGGGTGACCATAATGTACGTTTAACAGATCCGCGGTAGTATCAACGTCTAACATTGCAGTGAATTAGTGATGCATTTGCAATTAAGCTTGTCCGTATGATTTACCCGTGGACCGCCCAACTACTGTCATAATATCTTCCTGTATAGGAAATATAGGCCATGTATGCAAATTGCAACGCTCGTTACTATATCCTTAACACGGGATGTCTCTTATCATATAACATGCTTGTTCTTGATGACTCGCACTTTCTCTGTAAAGTGTTTTTACACGTGTGCCGTCCTGGTTAATCTTGTTGTAAAGATTGAAATTTGTGGATACCTTGCAAGCATAATGTCAATTTGTAATGTTCCTTCACGCATTCCGTACTATAATGGTTGATTCATTACAATACGCACATATCATTGGTTACAGCCTCGGTGCAATTGTAGCCTACTATTGATGGCATCAGAGTCACGGTATATTGACTATACAAAATCCTCAGTGTATAGCAAACACTCGAGTCGTCGACCCCTGCCATATATTTGGACAATCCATGACTGCTTCCTTTAATATAAATACCACATTTTTCAACTTGCACTATAATCGAATGGATGAAGCTGTCAACCAAACGTTCACTATAATTTAGACATCAGTAGACTAACAGATGCACAGTGCCAGGTTATTGCCACTAAAAGATCGGCGTTGTTGAGAATGTAAGCGACATCCCTCAAATATTGACCAACATCCAACCTATCCGTGCACCGCTAGCACACCCTTTTCGTGACGATTTTTGGCAAGAATTATTCATATCTATTCCATTGTACATCTAGTATTCTCTCTGGAATGACTCTCTGTTAATATATTTTTTATGCAGAACCAATTTCAAGGCGCCAGTTTTAATGCCATCAAAACGCTCGGTCTTTCACTTTCTGTCGGTTAAATTAGACGAACACATAATATGATAGACTTGGACCGACCAAGGGGATTTATTACGTAACTGACTATGCATTGCATAATCAATTATGACAAAACTTTAATCATAACATTACACAATCAGTTACGTAACACTAACCAATATTTACTCATACTTAATGACGTAACATGATATTAATAATTTTCAATTATGAAATGACAATAAGTAATGAGAAATCCCCCGGAAAGGGTAATATTACGATAAACAACGACATTGATAGCATCAAATTGTACAAGTTAAAAGGTATGTTGATCAGAAAGGGTGGGTATGCATGGGTGGGAAAGTCCGAAGTTGCTATTCCTGCTGTCGCTGCTGCTGTAGCGTGCTGGACTGTCGTCTTGGAGTGGAAGATAAGCAGGAACCAAAATTCATGACTCTTATACCTGTCCGCGGAGGTGCCGTGTCATTCCCCCCCAGATGCGACAGGAAAGGATTTCAGTTTGCCTACCCTTCTATCCCAAGTTGGTTAACCATCCACCCCCAAGAGAATTGCCTTATTGCGGTCCACAGGGACATAATTAAGGTTGCCCAGTTCCTAACGTCGTCGAGTGTGGGAACGGCGTGAGAATCCCAGTGCGATCATGTATGGCACAAATGACAGAGGTACGGTTTGCCGGACGATTAAAAAGGGACCTCTGTGGGGATTCAAAACAGGTGCAGAAGGGTGGCATGTTATCTTCCCAGTTAACTCAATTTTATAATAATGAAATACCATTTCTACAAATCCTAAGAAGCCATTAAC
>CM067350.1:3643316-3650816 GCA_034190875.2 Urechis unicinctus
TACATACATACATACATACATACATACATACATACATACATACATACATACATACATACATACATACATACATACATACATACATAAGTAGCTACGAACCTTCGAGGTAGTTTAATGCAATTGGTTCAGGGCCATAATATTTCCTCCAGCAATTCCAAGCCATTTTTCATAAATGTCGCATCCCTAGTGTTCTCAAAATACCGTATCCACTCACAGTGACGGTGTGATACTTCATGTCCCGGAAATTGGCACACACTACACGCCTAAGGCTGCTCTGGCCAGGGTTGTCCGTGGCGTCGGTAGCCTAAACGTCCAGACATACCTTAGTTTTTGAAAATTACTTTCCTGTGATCAGCCAAAAGGTGATCACTCCGGATTCTCCACCAAATATTTTCACCGTGAACGTCGTAGTCTTTCTGGTCGCAGTGATGAAGATGAGACGTCAATTGAATGGTAACTAGAAAAAGGAGGTTTATTTCTGAATGATGGGGTACGGATTCCGTTGCTTACGCGGTCTTGGGAATGAACTGTCATGAAGGTTAGCCTAATCATGGGATAGAAATAGATTGTAGTTAAACTTATCATTTTCGAGCTATGTACAGACCTAGATCTAATATGTTATTGATAATCGGAACTTGTGGGTTTATATAATGAGGACGACAAACGACTTGTGTGATTGTGACCGCAGGTCAATACCTAGTATAATATACCTGACAGAAACGCCAACATGGTCCAGCAGACACCAAATCGCTCTGTTGTGCTATATTTACAATGATACAATTTGCTAAAAGTAATACAGAGAGCATGTTCTCGACAAATTACAACACCAAGAAACGAATATGTTACACTACGCAATCACGTTATATAAATGGTTATGTAGTGAATTACTGAGGCAGTGAGACGCATCGTCCATAGTTACACGACAAGTAAGCAGCAAATGTCTGTCTTGTGTTACGAGCAGCACAACGCCAATAGGTCAGCGTTCCACCCCCAAGTAAAGATGCTAGTTCTATTGCGTATAAACAACTGTCCTCAATGTTTCAAGAGTTGGTTAATATGATATAATGTACATATAATATGCAATGGCTTGCTTCAATTCTATAATCTCTGCGAGTAAGCATGTTTCCTATTTAGAGGGTCTTATTCAAGCGTGTTTCTCTAGGACTTATAAATGCACGCGGTTGTCATGTTCATCGTATTAACATTGTATAGGATACGACGAACCGTATCATATATGTCAAATCAGCATCTGCCTTGGGGTGTATGTTGAACATCGGATTGACACATAGCGCCAGACATCGGCGCCTCTTGCTAAGCATTTATAAACCGATAAGAGAACGCTACTACACAGGCATTGCTCTTATCTCCATCATGCTTTGGGCTGTTTGGCTGCAAATTGACGTGGGAATGCTTAACCATATCTCATCCGTGTTTGCTGTATTACACTCTGTAAATTGTATTCTTAATAAATATGCCGATCATTAATTCAAGGATCATGGCTTACCCACTTAAAAAAATTAATTAGCCGTGAGTTAAGATTGTGGTGTTTTTGTTTAGAGGTCCCAGTTGTTATATGCACAGAAAGATGATAGCCACCATGAAATAAGCAGATACCGCTTGCGAAACCACGCACAAATGTTTTTAGAAAGAACACAAAGGGAAAATTATAAAACACTGCTACAGTTCACTTCAGCTACATGAGCACATAATCATAGATGAGGAAACGCATTACGAGTGAGTGAGACTATTCACTTTAGTCCACTCAACCGGTCAGCTAGCCCAGCTTCGTCTACAAACGTCCACAACATATTATCTGAGATAGTCTATAAATACGATATCTCATATTATTGTCTGTCATTTGGCAGGCATCTAAACACAATCACAGTTTGCATCTTTGAGAGCATATCTAGAATAAATACAACTAAGTTCTAATAAGGGTGTCGAACCTGAACACAATAAGAAACAGGGATTTATAACAAACGCCATTACCTATGACTTGACTGTTCTATGTCTTCACTCACTTGTTTTTAATATCGTAAATGTCGCGCGTCGCAGTATAAAAGACATAGCCTCGTCAACAGTTGTCCAGAAATATACTACTCACCTTATTACAGTCGCGCAGTCGAGTATTATTTCATCCATTGGCTATGAGTTTGAAACACACTTATATTATTCTATGGCACAAAAAGCCCACCAATAGGACAACTTTGACTTGTTCATGACCACTTTGGCAACAATGTCTACAACGGATTGTCGTTGGTTAAAGTACAAAAAATTCGATGGAAATATATTACAGAGCTATTATTTAGCGAACCATGCTTGGCACCGATAGCGTTACAATTTCTTGATCAATATGAATTTTTTTCGTCAACTACTTAATGACTCTTGTTGTTGGACAGCCCGCCAACAATCACGCGAACGCCATTGTGGTATGTTCTAAATTGTTGTAGAATATATTATTTTTTTCTTAAATTCTGTCGTAAAAATATGTGAATTCTGTTGCCATTTGGTTCTTTTCCAAAATCATTGGAATGTAGAAATAGCAGGACAAATCATTTTCACAGGAAAGCAGCCCACCGGCAACTACTACCCCACTAACCGCTAGAATATAAATATGGAATCATGAAAACTGTAAAGAAAACTAAATGCATTATAGTGCAAGAATATCGTGTGACAGTCATTGACCTAACTGCATCCCGATTTGGTCAACGTATTTGTGCGAAATCAGACGCTGGCATTTAAGTGAAGCTGTTCAAGCATCACAATCATCCTCATCCACCACCGTTGGTGTATCACATCATTATTGAAAGTGACGAAAAATGATAATATTGTCCTCACTATTACATCTGCAATTATTCGCTCACTTGAGGTCATTCATCTTTGCCATTTTCTGCACAATATCTCTGAATCAAAGCTGTTTAATTGGTGCGAGTAATGTTGTTTGAAGACATTGTTGAGCTGATTAAACCATTAAAACTAGTCATTATTACAATGTAATGCACTTATCGACGGCCTTAATGCTATAGCGGCACTTGACATTAATCTACTATCCCAGAATGTTTGTTCAGACGCACTGACGCTGTGCAGCACTGCACAGTCCTCAGGCAGGTTGTTATCCTGGCGCTTACTCAAAGCGATATCAGAACAGTATCATGTTTTGTAGCGCTAAACAATAACTTGGATTGCCAGACAGTCCGCTCATTATATCAAGGGACTCGTTAAATAATCATTTGGCAGCATGTACGATCTTACCGTGGGGACACATTCTGTCCACGTGCTTAAATCATCGAACAATTATGATTAAATTTCCACTATCTAACAAAGGGGGAAAGGATAAGTAGCGACTCATATGCTTCCTGTGTTTTGTAATTGCTGACGTCTAGTACTTGTAGAATAATGTCGACAGATCGGGTGTTAAGCACCAACGTTTAAACAATCATAACATACTCTTTACAATCTGCTTAAGACCTTTCATTGTGGTGGCATGATTGTATTAACCCCATACGCCCACAACCTCCAGGATATATACTTTGTGTTGATCGTAGAATGAATGCGATAACAACTATGACAAAGTGCTCGACATTTGCAATATAAATACTATACATCTCCCACCCACATATGTAAGCGGACGATTTTTAATTGATTGTGTTGATTAATTATAGCTTCCAGAATTCGGTTGGCCAGGGTGCTTGTGTCAGCTGACTAGGGTGCTTTCGTGAGTTGGCCAGGGTGCTTGCTTCTGTTGACCAGGGTGCTTGCGTCAGTTAGCCAGGGTGCTTGCTTCTGTTGACCATGGTGCTTGCGTCAGTTAGCCAGGGTGCTTGCTTCTGTTGACCATGGTGCTTGCGTCAGTTGGCAAGGGTGCTTGCTTCTGTTGACCAGGGTGCTTGCGTCAGTTAGCCAGGGTGCTTGCTTCTGTTGACCAGGGTGCTTGCGTCAGTTAGCCAGGGTGCTTGCTTCTGTTGACCATGGTGCTTGCGTCAGTTAGATAGAGTGCGTGGTCATAATGGCTGCTACCTGATCTTTCTGTGTAGGCATCACCATTCGTTAATGTACGCGTGAGTGCATGTGTTGAGTGGGCTTAGTAATGGTGATTATGTGTAATATGACCTCATATTACAGTCGGGTAAATGCATTTTGAGTGGACATGGTACACTTTACACTTATCATTGTCATTACTTTTGTAAACTTGAATTAAATCCATACCTTGATTGCCTTAGCATGGTGGTAAGTAACAAATGATTATTTCCTGTTGTCTGAGTTTTGGATTGTGTTCCCATGAGATTTACGGTCAATGCAATTTTCATTGAAGATCGTGATATGTTGAGACAAAGGCAACTTCAATAAGGTCGGTCATAGAGCCTTACGCAAACATTTTCCCCATGCTCACTCTACGTCACTGTTGATGGGTTAAGTTTACATTACAGTCGCTTAACAAAGGCAGGGTTGTTTACAATTACACGTACCAAAATATTTAAGGTGTGTTAAAGAGAGACACTGCCAGCCATAAGTTCGCCTCTCACATATCTCAGGATTTCAAGCATATATAAGAAAATATACTGTTGCGTTAATATACGGAACATAACTCTTTTAGCGTCTTTTATATGTGATGTAGAGACCGAATCTTGCAGGCTTTATATAACGTGGGCTGGTGCCTGAACTAAGCTGTGAGAGCGATTATTATCATTATTTTATATTACTATAACTATTATTATTTTATCATGATTCGTTTTAGGGCTAGTAGTCATAACTACGTGTAGTTCCTGAATGCCACCTGGTACACCATATATTCTTCTTTCTATGATGTAATGAACACAAGGATGCAAATAGAGTATCGCTGACCTTTGAGCAGACAAATTACTCCGAATGCTGCTTGGAGTACAGGTGACCTTACAGTAAATGCACTATTACAAATGTTACTCGTGTACTCATGTGCATGGACGATTTTCCACAAGAAGTTGCACATTTTTGGAATGGTACAACCAAACATCAACAATTGAAGCTGGCCTTAGCTGTGTCATCTTAATTCATCGGCAGGGCTTGTGTCAGTCCACCATTATGTCATAATCATAACGTCCCTTCAAGCTTGTTATTGATGCAATCAGGATGCATCAGGCCATGGTTCTAACTCAGCTTGTAAAGAACGATTCCACCAGCAATTTACTAATGGGCTGCCACTATATATTAGTCAATAATGGTTTGTTATGTACTAGGACGATATGCCGCCATCGGTGATCAAGTGTTGACGATATTGACGATTTGCTGCTCGACCTGTATCAGTTGTCTCATGACCGGTACCACACTAGAGTGGGGATCTCTGTCAAACATTGTACCGTGGAATCAATCTCACTTGCATACTGTTCAAGGTCTTCAACACCATGATTATGAAAAGAATCAGGAAAGCTGTAAACCCAAAACTGAGAGACAATCAAAATGGCTTCAGCGAAAAGAATTCCTCGGTGACACAGATACTAGCACTTCAAGAATCATAGAGGAGATCACAAAGAATAACCAACCGGCTCTCACCACCTTCGATACTTCAAGAGAACATTGGAAGTCATTTACAGCCAAAAAAATGATCTTGAAGGCCTATGAAATCTCTTCCATTTTAATCTCGATGGGGCATAACAAGGGGGACTCTCCGGCTCTCTTTCTCTTCATTATAAGGTTGGTGTATGCCTGGCAAATTCAACAGACGAACATAAGCATCTAAACTTTACCATCGCCCCAAGAAAGTCCAACTGTGCCTAGGCAGATGTGCTATTTCATCGATAGAAACAGCATTATACGTTTTTACACATCTACCCATACCCTCCATGTACATTTCATCTTATTTGGTAGCCTCATCTAACTAAAGTTTGTACTCGCGAACAGGAATATTACCATCCATGTCGCATTGTGTTTGCCCGTTTAATTTATTCTTGGCCTAAACATGGATCTGATCGTGTATTGCAGCTTAAATGGGGTCGCGGTGACCGAACGCTCGACCACATGCACTTTCAAATCCATCCTTGCTAAGGCTGTAGCGGATGCAAATAACAACGTTTCTATTGAAGTCATCATACTAATCCCCATGGACCTATACAGTACCAACAGCAGTGCCTACAGCATCCACTGAATGAAATGCCGGCTAATATTGTTCACATATATAGGAGTAATTGTTTGAGTATTTGTTTCGTGAGGATGGTCTCATTCTCCCTGACAGGAGCCCTCTTCTTCAGCGAGGGAAGCTCCGGGGGTGTATACAAGATGTTGGTGGTGTTGTCATTATTCGAATACATAGTTTACATATAAATTTCTCATCGGGGTGAAACCATGAAGTAGGCATATTATATGATTCAAATGTCTGCTTCTAAGTTGAGGATATTTCCAACAGCCTTAGTTTGAAGGTGTGTTAACAATCTACTTAAGAAAGTGACACCTAGCAAAATATTCTTAATTTTATCCAGGACTTTTACGCTCACGAAATTTACCTAGCTATTTGCCAATCTAATCATTCAACACCTACCCACCTCCCTCAGTACCTTCCCGCCTACCTATGCACCTACCTATATACCTACCTTCCTTTCTATCTGCCTTCCCACCTTCCGACCTATCTGACCACTGAACCACGCACCCACGAGCCTACCTACCATACACACTTCCCAAGAAAGTTTCAGCAATATTAGGTTTATTTAATTGTCAGTTATTGTGCAATATTGACGAAGTTTTCTTTATTACGACCCGATAAGAAGGCGATGACCTACCGTGTATATGATCTTTATGCAAAATACAGCTAAATAGCAATGAAATGATTCGTAGCTTTTAGGTTGAGACCGTATCTTCAGTGATAAGAAGTAAAATCGTTACAAGCTACTGTCACGAGTAAACCGCTAAAGACACCTGCGCAGCTATGTGGTGTCGGTGCAGTGCATTCTGGAACGTAATCGAACAGAGCAGTGCGCCGCGCAGCCCTGACAAATGGCACTGACAGTGTTTGATGCCTTAATAGCTTGTTTCTATTGCACCTGGTGATGGTGTTTCGTCAACACTGTTATCTCGATCTGCTGTATTTTGTGACTGGCGCATCAAAGAAACGACTGTGCTGCGTTCAAGTATAACATATATCCCTGATCTTCATACTTAGTTTAGACAAAGATTTTCTCTGTGCCTGAGTGCATACTATTCAGATCACACTTAACAAAGATTTCCCACACATGAGTGCTTACTTTGCAGATCTCTCTTTTCCCATGGTTTGCCACCAACGTTCAATTTCGTATGTCGCGATGAACGTGGTTCATGAGCGTGCAATTAAACTCAAACAAGAATCGCCTTTTTAACGCTGATTCGAGAGCAATAGCTGTCTGTCCATCATATTATTATTGAATGATATATAGCTCGGATATCAATATGTAGGTGATGTGATTTAGGCTTTAATAACAACCAGCGCGCGTCTAGCATAGTAGTTGAATTATTATCTTTAATATCTAGTTATCGGAGGAGCAAGTGATGACGTTTATG
>CM067350.1:3663316-3708316 GCA_034190875.2 Urechis unicinctus
TTAAAGAAGTTCTATGCAAATTAAAAATTGCAGAGTTTGTAAATTATCACCCAGAGAGTAACAATTATTAGATTTCACCACCTGCTTCAAAACAGCATGTTTTATTACACTGATAGCAGGGAATAAAATATTCATCCAATTATGAACGTTATCCCATGATATTTGTATATGCTCCATCGTTAGCCCGTCACAATTATTGCATTTTCACATGTTTGACATTTATAATGTTGGCATTGAAAGGACATATTGGTCTAGCTTGCTTCATTTGTGATCTGATCAGTCAGTTCTGATCTATTCCTGGTAAACGTGGTGTGGTTTGTTTTGTTCATAGACGGTTATGAAAAAAAGTTTCAGTTTTTCTTCTGACACTAGATAGTAATAAACAGCCTCGGTCCAGGGGTCAGTTCTACAATTAATGTACCACTAACCTAAAGTAGGGGCCACTTTATTTGTGAAATTTTAATTAGTCGGGTCGTAAGGAATGTTTGGAACTATGGTGGATCAGTCGGAAAGGTTTGTCAAATACTAGATGCCAGTCGTCGATGACATTATCATGTGTTGAGACGTTGTGTTGAGATGTTGTGGTCGTATGCGATTATCATGATACACATATGTAGCCCTTTAATCATCTAATGGCAACAGTTTTCTCGGTACATTTCAAACGGCGCGTGTGATTTGTTCTAGGTATAACTAAACCGAAAACTTAGAAGAAGCTCTGATCTGATAGGTAGAAAAATTCGGATCGGATTATTAACCAGACCCCCGCCGTAACACATCGAATTATAGTGTGGATTGCAACCGAAGCCCTTTGATAATTCGACCCTTAAGCTAGATACACCCATCACAAGCAGCAACTGTGCCTTGCCACTACAAGGTCAGCGTTAAGTTAATGGCATGATGAGTAGGCCTTTGCGAATTGCAGGGCTGTTAAAAACATTAAATTATGCACACCGATATTGTATTATTAAACAATACAAACAGTTCGGAGAATGTCACGAAACTCCCCCGGGATCGTAGTTGTTCCAACAAAATATTACAGTTCTCAGAACTTTTTCCTTGTATGTGTGCAACGGTTACGATGCTCCCTTTCAAAAATCTCAATTCATTCGGCTACATTGTTCATGATAATGAAATTCATTTCACCTTTATTGCAATTATTCTTCGTGTTTTTTGCCCTCATAATATCAAACTTGATAATGCTTACAAGATACATGTTTGTATTCTTCTAGAGCAAATGGTGCTATTAACAGTTCATTCAACAAGCTTTAACTAAACCCCCTTGTTTAGGCTAAAGTTGCATTTGAGTCATTGCACTGTACTGTCGGATATTTGCACAATTTGTAACTGGCGTTATGTTATGGTAGCTGTGGGTGTTCGTTGGCCAGGTGTTATTGCGGTAGCGCAGATGCAGTTAAGGCATAGGTCATATTACAAAAGACTATAACCACATAAAACTTGAAACAGATGGAAATTCGTCCGTTATTATATATATGCCTCAGATCGTACCGTACCCATTTGCTAAATAGACAAGATAGGCTACAGTGTCAAAGGATGATCGAGATTTATGAGGCGTTTACTCTTATGTCGTTTACTTCGGGTGATTGCGAGGAACAAACTGATGGGAGGAAAAGTGGACCGCAAGCCACTGCAAAAGTCTACAACAGAACATTAGACAGTTGATCAAACGTCTAGTCGATTGTAGTCGTGCTACGAGGGGAACAAACTGATGGGAGGAACATATGAAAAGTGGACCGCAAACCACTGCAAAGGTCTACAACAGAACATTGGCGACCCAAATAAGCAGCCCATTCGCTGAGAATTTAGGAACATCACTTTGACGAATGGCACATATGCATGCGAATGGTGTGATGGCATAGTTTGTTTGGTGTTAGCGCTGGTGAGCCCTCTTAGCGTCTTATCAACGGGCTCTTGGGCATTTTAAAAGATGTTTTACAACCAAAGCCACACATGATAGAATAATATTTGATTTTCATGACAAGGATGTTTTGCCTCCATGGACTCTTTCCACCCTGTATGTAGTCTAGAGCAGTGATTAAGTTAGTGTATGGCTTAGTAACAGAAAGCAGCCTCATTACTAGCACGTTGCACGATATAGACTCTTCGATTACAAAGGTCACATATTTTAAGCCACCTTTCATCCCGCATTTTGGCATTTATCTTTTGAATGTTGATTATTCTGATGTTGTCAGGGCAGATTTATCTAAAGTACGTGTGCGGATCCAATCAATGGCAGCATCACCACATGATACTATAGCCATTTCCTTAAACAGTAGTTCTTGAAGCCATGATTACGTTTATTTGAGAGCTCACGCATGTACTGTGCATGCCGATATTCAGATATTTCCAGTATAGATTGAAGGTGTATCCTACGCAGCAGGTTAGTATCTGACGCCCTTCCTCGTGATTACGTTACTTAACAAAAGACCGTCTAATTTCTATGTGGTTTCAAGATAGACGTTATGGCATGCTGTGTACTGCACTGCATCGTATTAGTGACAGACCTTTGAGATAGGGTCGTTCATGCAAACAAAACCTTCATCATAATCTGCTAGCTTGTCGACTTCCGCCATGATATAGTAAGCAATATACAATCATACAAGAGCCGCCAACGAGATTTGGATGAGGGAACCAAAGGCAGTCAAAACGATGATATTGTGTGTGGGTTACAAAACTTATGTATTTCACTATTGCGGGATATCGAGTTGGACTCGGACAGGATGTCAACCGTACATACAGGCCGGAGTCCTCAGGCTTAACCATGGCATACAAAGAATGAGCAGAAGCACGTGATCAATGTATCTCAACATTGCGTTATGATATCCATTACCGTTCATCGAATCAATTGCATCTTGGCTTTCTAAATAACGTGCTCTTGAGCATGGTGGCGTTTGATAAAGCTACGCAGCCGGACTGTAAGGTTTAGGTCAAAGGTGCCTCACACGGAATATGTGCATGCTGAGCCATACGGAGAGAGCTTTAAGTGATCCATTCATTGCTATGTTGTAGGTCTTATTCAACCGATTGTTGCTGTATGTGCTGCATATACTGACAAGTGATTGCTTGGTTAGATTCTGTTCTGTTGACCTTAGGTACAACAACATGCAATGTTTGGTTTAATTATTAGCCAGGTTGCATGGGTGGCAATGACCATGCACAACAGCAGTTAGCTGACACAACAAGAATTGAAAAAGCTATGTGCCAAATAGTTGTGTCATAAAGCCTAGATATTGTTGCACTAAATAGAAAGTTGCTTACTTCAAGGAATGGCTGTTAGCAAAATATACAGTCCGGACTATTTTACACAGACGAGAATTCATAAAGCAGGGTGCGCGTTCAAATCGGCGTCTTGGGCCCAGCATTGTCGCACATATGCCTTTGTAAAGGAGTCAAAACTAAACATGTCTGCTGCGATCCAACAGTATCAAAAGTGCTCATACATCAAAATATTCACTAAAACATCTTTCTGGCAGCTTTTCCTGAATAAATTAACTGTAGCTTTCTTGATAAAATTGCTTGTAGGTGTCAAACCATGATACTGTCGTGAAAAAAGAATAATCTCTGCCCGCCCGCCAGGCTAATTTGGTTCGATACACAGTTTCAACACCAGAAACAAAGCTCCTACGTGACGGCACCCGGAGACCCCGAGGAGAACCCACTCCATGAGCACCTAGCGAGCGGAGAGCTAACGAATACCATTCGACCTTATATTTACCATAATGGTGGTCATCGCATCACGATGTTTCTGGAATCGATATATAGACGGCTTTTCCTGAATATCCGCATCGACCGGGGATAAGCTTATGGTGACATATTTTTTCACAGGCTCTAGATATATAGGTGCTGGAAGCTAAATCCGGCGCGATAATCAGCGAGACACTACAGAATGTCACCAACCGTCCAACCGGGGCTAGTCTCATAGTTGACACATACTGAAATCCGTATGATATTCATTTCGTGCACTATAAACCAATTGATCGAGAAACGCACAGGACGAACGCGCCAAGCAAACAACGCAACACAAGGAAATACACAGCAATTTTTAGGTAAGCATCGGAAGACGATTTGCACGACCAACAGATTGCCAATTGGATGTGAGCTTTCAGGCCAGTATGTGATAGATATTAGAAGCCTATGCCTGCCGACTACAGACATTGCACGTTTGTTAACAAGATTATTGCAAAATACCAGGCAATATAGTACCCATTTGGTGCAGGAACACTAATAAACATTGCAGTTGAGACAAGGTTGCAAAGCAAAATACCACGTCTGCCAATTCCCGAGACGTCTTCATCACCATATGATATCAAAGTCACGTCTAGATTCACCTGCAATGTGATATTTTAGATTCAGGCCATAGTTCCCTACCACTGTTAGAGGCCAAGATACCATAGGTAAAAATATTTCATTTTGATATAGAGATAATTACTTGTCATTGTATAAACTAATAACAGGTGCTATATCAACTTCGAGGTGTCGTGTTCTCTGCTGTGTTCTTTATATTAAGATGATCACGGGACACACCAGCGTTACCCAGCGATAAATTTATATATCATCACGGGGCTGTGTTGCTTAGTATGATGCAGTATTAATGCACAGCGGAGACTTGGCTAAAGAACAACCAGATCAACTCTATACATATTATCTGGCATCATTTGACAGCATTTAATATGCCCATCTATGCTCCACCCACGATTTACATCAAGAATACCCTGCTCTCCTTTTGTAAACATTGAACATATATCATATAAATATGTCTAGCCATTGTAAGCATATATAACCGTGCATACTGTAATCTAGGCCAAATAAAAGTGCAGCTTGAAGCAATCCGTATGCGTTGATTAATAGATGGATGATCAGGTGACATAATGTGGTTGTGCTGGCAATTGCCACACAGCATTACACAGAACCTTATGTAGCGAGATATAAAACATGATCATTACTGCTGCACCTCCAGCACTTGTCAATGGAAGAGTGCGACAAACGTAAATACGTGTTTTTCAGCGAGTATCTTCTATCTAATTTTTCGATGTCCTATATTTATTGAGGGAATCGAGGTAATTGTCGAACTAAATTATCAACATGACCAGAATACAAAGGATATTTCGACTCGCAAAGGTTTTTAAAGTTTGGTATAGCGAGAGGATTGGTGCAATAGAGACGGTTCTGCTCCTACCGAGGATCTTTGCGAGCTCTGTGTAACTACACAGCGATTCCATGTTCCATGGCATCATATCGTCGCTTACATTGAAGCAGAAAGAAATTTTATTAAAGCACAGCGTACAATGACTGTGGTATCAGCAGCACAAATGTTTAAGCTGCAAGCGGTGAACTCAGCATTTCTGACACCACAGCCAAATTAACAAAAAACCTTAAATTGGCAATCGTACCTAGCAGATGAATCTCTCAGCAAAATTGGAAACCTCACCAAGCAAATGATTCTAGTCGTGAATGATTGATATGGATATATGATATGCGCTTTTACTGCCTTCTTTCGTAATAATTCTACATCAAATATGTGTTGATAAAAGGCTGCTACATATTCAGTGGTTGTAGACGGCGACAAATGGCTTCTTATATCAGCAATATTAGTGTTCACAATTAATTGTTGATGGCGTTCATCGCCTTCCGCAGCATGACTGCAAATCATATGGTGCGATATGATATCAACGACTCGTACACAGCATGAGTACTTAGAAACAAATGCACATATGTTATCAATAGCATTATATATGTATTTTAAGCTTTTTCACACACACATACGCATTAACATGCTAATACACGCATACATCCACTCGAGGTGCTCGGGCTGTTTCATCTGACTAACGCGGTCCGACGTTCTGCACTTTGCATAAGGCGACGTTGATCTTGACAAATATCTTTTCTTGTCCCTTTATTCACAAACAGGTCTATTCCTCTTTAGAAGTGTAAGTAATATACAATGGTTACAATACATCTTTCCCCGACTTAATAACTCATTAATAAGAGCATCTACACCTGCTGTTTGGCCACATTTTCTCACCAATAAACGGTCTATTAAGAGCATCAGTATCATACGTATTAACTGGGGGTAAATCATTTCATCAATGAATTATCTAACAGGTTGACATGCAAAAACATTGTACCGTTAGGATGAATATGAGGATAAATAAGAGCTATGTGTTTGTTATAACCTGGAAAATGCTTATCTTATCTAGCAAAAACCCTATTATCTTACAAATCTTCTGTCTTCATACACATCTGCACAAACATTTTCTTAGTAGCTAGTGGAACACCACAAGATCTATGGTTGGTTAAGTTATACCTATTTGTAAAGTAAAAGTTGAAACCCATGCATCTAAATTTATCGGGTGCATGGGGTATATCACAATGGTCACATTTGGTGCGATATCACGTGAAGCAATTTAAATCACAAAATATTCACTTTAAATTTTAGACTTGATGTCTCATAAATTTAGAGTCAAAGTCGAGAAGCTGTTTGTGGTTGGTTCCTAGCGGTAAACCCGTTGTTCTTCTACTAGGTATTATATAGCACATTGGACTGCGTATGCGATTTGATAATGAGATATTCAAGCTTGATAGGCTGCCAATCTTACATCTGGCGAATCTATTGCCAGAGCATCGTTTTTGTTCGTAGGATAAGCAATCAACTTTGCGATTCCTCATGGCAGCTTGTTCTGTAATTAAATTCCTCAAGTTAGCTAGTAGAGAAACATTTTATCCGATATGAACATTTTGCTTTTACCTTTCAGCGCCCTCTTTTCTTTGGAAGCTCAGTTCTTTGATTGATTGTTGCGAATTTAACCATCACAGGTTTGCCTTTATGTGTGCGAGGACATCAGTGTAGTGGGATTGGGTGACCATCAGTGATGTTAGCATTATTCACCCCGCATCCCATTAGTTAGGCGTATCAATGACTCTTCATTCTCGCCCACGGTTGTCGCGTCCCTGGAATCGGTCACGTCTGTCTGTTTTGATTCTGTTTAGCAGGGTAACTTTGCCTGCAGCATCCGGCGTTAATCCCACACCAACAACCTGCAGCATCAGGCGTTAATCCCACACCAACAGCCTGCAGCATCCGGCGTTAATCCCACACCAACAACCTGCAGCATCAGGCGTTAATCCCACACCAACAGCCTGCAGCATCAGGCGTTAATCCCACACCAACAGCCTGCAACATCAGGCGTTAATCCCACACCAATAGCCTGCAGCATCAGGCGTTAATCCCACACCAACAGCCTGCAGTATCAGGCGTTAATCCCACACCAACAGCCTGCAGTATCAGGCGTTAATCCCACACTAACAGCCTGCAGCATCAGGCGTTAATCCCACACCAACAGCCTGCAGTATCAGGCGTTAATCCCACACCAACAGCCTGCATCATCAGGCGTTAATCCCACACCAACAGCCTGCAGTATCAGCGATACTTCCTCTAAGACGAGTTCCCCTACTGTCACCCGGTCGGCGACCATATGACTCTTCTTGCCTTCGGTAGTTCTGTTGGACCAATATCATATGATCACCTCGGATAGAGCAACGACATTCTCAATTGCTCATACGTTGGGGATATATTGTTTGGTACGAGCGGTGTATTAGTTGTCAAACGCACATCACGAGTCAAGCAGCGACTACATTGAACACTCATAAAATCGTAATCGTCTTGACAGGGACACCAGATAAACGTTGGTTTGACTGTAATATAGGTGTGCAATTTACAACAACCATTTAGCCATTTAGGTTATCATTCTTATATTATTATCATATTAGTCTGCACATCGGTTATCCAATGAGGTTACAATGTACCACCATATATTTTCCAATCATAGATTTTGATTCCGGTCACGTCCACTGCGCATTTGCAGAATGTATCTAATCGTTTAGACCCGAGGCACGCAGTGAAAAAATATCATGTTTATGTTCCAATATGAAAACTTCCACAGAAATGAGATTCTTCCATTACCATTCCTTGCACGTAATAAACACTCCAAAACAGGCGGTATTATTCAAAGTAACTAAATGGGGATCTTCAGGTGGGTGAATGGATGCATAATCTACCACAAAATCACCACCCCTCGCTTTTGTCGCTTAAGAAAGCAACTGTTGAATGGTGGCGTTTATTCAAGCTTTAGAAACAGTGAGCGGCGTTACAGTGGCTGCTCGCATTTTGCTATCATTCTGAGAGCATAGTTGATATATGAAGCATAAAGCATGTATGCTGCAATTAACTGCAGTCACCATTATTGATTAAGGCATCCGTTATCTGTTCAATGCATTTAAATATTATCTTTGCTACGAAGCTAAGATGCGTTAGATATGGAAACCGGCAGTTTTGCCAAAATATTACCCAGAAGGGATCTTGCCATCTATCTAATCTAGATATTGGAAACTGGTTATTTTACTTGTCATTTACAGGGTAGTTGCTTGAGGATGTGGAGCCATAACATTAAGGCGCTTAATAATCAAAGATGCCCTTTGTTCACGATCGAAATATAAAATATGCAGTTTCAAGTATCATGATCACATTATACAAACAGCACGTGTATCAGTTTGGGAAAATAAGAATATTAACTCAGCTGGCTGACCTAATCTGAAATTTCTTTTCAATAATATGATAAGAGATGTAAACAAAAAACTTCTGACTGGAAAGCATGATTAATGATCGCAAATGTTGGTTCATCCTTATCTCACAATTCCTTAATCACAAGTTTCGATCTGGGCAGTACTGTATTTGTATTTGTGCGATACGATAACAGTCATATGTGATATAACTGCATTGTTTCTATAGAACTGAATCTAATGGTCTCGTATTTGCTTTTGAATCTCAACGGAGATCTCGCATTCAGATACATGATGAATACACTCTGGCATCATTAAAATCTCGTACAAAGCGATTATTTAAAACTTGAAGGAAGTATTAACGTAAGAGGTACGTTTAGTTTCAAGAGCGATTGGCTTGAGATGCAACGCGAATCAATTGTGTCCTTTGAATTTGACTTAACACGTAGATTGCTTACTACTGACCGCTGTTGGGAATCTAAAGCAATTCGTAATGGAATGCGATGTATCTTGAGCCAACTAACTTGTGTCCGCTATGATCCATGCATGAATCTCATAAAGGCCAAATAATTTGTCTCCTTAGTATAGATGGAAACTCCTGCTTTTTCAAAAGAAAAACATCTCCTTGTTTATCCACAACTTATTTGGCATTTGGAAAGGTTTTGGTAATAACAGTTGAAGTTCTTTGACGTCTGTCTATCCCAAAGCTCTTGTTCATTGCACCGGAATTATCTACGGTGTAGTGACACAGGTCAAAGCTAAGCGAGTGATAGCCCTAAGCGAGAGATCATTCATGTACCCCATATATTATATCCAACACACAAAAGAATTTTGTTTGTCGCAGTCTGCGCCAAGATCAAAGTTAACCATAATGACCTTAGAGTTAACTCTAACTAATGCATAATGCCTGGTCCACTCGTTCCTGACACAGATTTTCGATTGCTTGTGTAGCTTTTAACCAATGATTTACGAATATATTACTAGGAGCCATTGTTCATGCTTTTTACATTACTGCCGAGATGCAAATACTCATCATTCAGATAACTCCGGTCTCTGTAAAAAAAACGTCTAGATAGCCACAGTTCCATTTCAACCACAAACACCAATTATCTTATATTTCTCCTTAAACGCCGTAATAAAACAAAACCAATATAAACAAGATCTGAATAGCGCAACCGGTGTTATGTAATTCTATAGGCACAATGTCGTCCGCGGTATTAGATGCACTTAATGCTAGAATGCGCATCTGATCATGTATTGTGGACCACAAAGGCATAATGGCAAACTATATTTTTTATCAGTTATGCTTGCCATATTTACTGTATATTTGCTGTGGACTATCACATCAACTAAACGACTAGTGAGTTCAGTATCTAATCTTTAACAATACGGGCGATACCCTCAATGTATTATACATATTCTGTGACATAGGGGAAAACTCATGGGCTTACCTGATTCTCAGGGGAGAACTGATGGGGATTTTGTTTTCGCTGGGTGTAACGCCGACCCGAAAGTCTACATATGGCAATTGCCATCCATTTCGTGCAAGAGCTGGGTAGGAGTCTTCTTCCCGCTGAAACGTCTCTTGTTGATGCTTGGTGATGAAGTATATGTATGGTCCATAGCTGTTTTGTTTCGAAGCACCACCCCACACACAACAACGTCAATCAGTTAAATCATTCAACTGCTGGCATGGCATCCATCTATTCTATCGCAAGCAATTTGAAGCTTGCTTTTACAGATATCAATGTCTTATAACACTACTAATATTGTATCCGTTTGAATATCGCTTTGTTGAAACGTGACTATATGACCCTTTTATGACTAAATTTGCAATAATTAAGCGTCAAAAGCCATCAACCATGATTTTGAACTAATTAATTTTTCTACTGAAATAATTGCTATTTGTTACACGCTATCTTTTACCACCGTTGCTTCCTAAGGATATAGTACACACTCCCACTACATTGTAATCAATGACCACTGTTATTAACAACATAATTACAATGCTGTGAATGCAGAAACTGTTCTCATAGTTCTTGGAACTGAATATGTGCTGCATATGGACATTTGAGCCCTTTCATTCTTTCATCCTACCAATTGTATCATTGGCTTATTATAAAAATGTATGTTTTCTAAACTATGTCCATGTGTTATGTATTACAGAAACTATACGCCAATATCTTGTGCTTTCATGCAAGACAATGCGATTAAGCAATGGCTCACAGCTGTGTGCAAAAACGATGTTTAGCAAACATCATGATCCTCCACTTAATGAACTATTGGGTACATCTATGGTCCGATTAGTGATCTCCCACACAGAAGCCTATTAATACAATTACCTCAACAAAGGTAACGCATTGGTTTAGCCCCTACCGTGTCATTGAAATATGTGACCGCGCCATAAAGCAAACCCGAGGCGCAAAATAGGCTGTTAAAGTTTCTTCAAGAAAGTGTCAAAGATGAGTGACATTGTCTAAGACGCTTAGAAAAAGCATAAATCTAGAACTTACAGTCGTATTATAGTATTAAACAAATCTGCAACAAAATCACACGACACTGAAATGAGTGCATAATTCATTGGAACATATATATCATTGACGTACCTGATTTGCTGTCATACACAATAAGCATCTACTAAATGATGACGCTACAATGACGGACTTACGTACTGGAATCAGGCGTTTTTCGCCCATAAGCGTGTTCTCACAACAATGATGTGTTACTCAATTCCTGATTCTGTATACACAATACAGATAAGACGCTCTGCTTGGTAACGAGGCGCGTCATTTTAGACTAACATATTAATTTTCCGTATGGCTCTAAAACGGATGACGAAATAACCCGACAATGTTAATCATCCGAATCCTGCAGCCAAAAACATGAGTATTCATCGCTTGTATGAATAACGAGCCCAATTTACGCATCACGCAATTGGCACACGACGAGGATTGAGGATATTGCACTTTGGGTTGACTGGATAGTTCGGTAGGGGAGTGTTTTACAGTCTCCATAACTACAATATGGCATCCATTTTTTTCTGAGTGTGTCATTAGCTTCACAAAACTTAAATTAAGGATTCGACTTTATACCTTATGTGCTTATCACAAAAGGCTGTTATTTTGAGTATTTGAGAATGATGAAATAAATGTAAGCAAACGGCATGAAACAAAATATGGCTGTTATGAAGTATTTAATATTGTTTTTCATCAAACCGCCATTTGATGGCATACAATTAAAAAAAAACAATTGCACTTTTGCAACAATGGCTGCTACTTTCTAAAAGGGCGGCCGACGCCTGCTATTGGTTCCATAGCTTAGGTTCTTGACCAACAAGATTTTTAAATCCGCTGGCCAACCATACGTTTGCAAGGATGAAGAAAGCAGTAGTACTGCAGGAGAATATAGATTTGTTTTAATGCACTTACAAATGACGCCGAGCATTAGATTCATGTCAAAATGAGGTCTATGTTGTAAGTGCAGCTTGTGGCGAACGAGTTATTCGTGAGGGTGGACCATTATGGACCCTGTGCTTGATCACGGTTTGAAAACATACATGCTCTGTATCAGCAGGTTCGTCCTACTAATGAGATACAAAACCATAGAAAATAATATAGCAGAATTCAACCAGATGAATTGAGGCAGCACTTGGGCAAGACTCTTTTAGGCTGCCGTGCAATAAAACAATACTTCTACGATGATTTGAACCACATCAATCTCGGCGTGATCAGCATGTGCAATTTGCTGATCACGACGAGATGGCATGCGCTAGACGACACATTGATACTCTGTACATGCATACATGCATACATACATACATACATACATACACACATACATACATACATACATACATACATACATACATACATACATACATACATACATACATACATACATACATACATACATACATACATACATACATACATACATACATACATACATACATACATACATACATACATACACATACATACATACATACATACATACATACATACATACATACATACATACATACATACATACATACATACCTACATACATACATACATACATACATACATACATACATACATACATACATACATACATACATACATACATACATACATACATACATACATACATACATACATACATACATACATACATACATACATACATACATACATACATACATACATAATTATAGTCATGATGCATGATTTTGTTTGTATGATACAGGGGCCTGTAGTGCGTGAATATGCTGAACGAAATGTACCATTTTTTTAAAATATTCTTGCATCGATGATTGTTCCATGTTTACAGCAAATTGCGAACCATCAGTAAATCCAGTTTAAGCGTAACTGCACCGGGCGGTCATGTTAATCATATGCAGGAAATATGCAACAAGGCATAGGAGTGATCAAGCATAAGATATAATGAATAAACCAAGCTTCTGTCTTGGACTGTATTGTGAATATCAAATTGGCACAGGGCGCCTGACATCAACACCTTTGGCAAAGCAATGGTGTGGCGATAACAGCTAGCGCAATTCAACAGTCATTATGTGCACGTTTTGTGCAACTGGTAGGGTTTAAGATAGATAATGATGCTGCTGAAACAAGGTAATTAACACTTGGCCGTCAGTAGGCATACCAACATCACATCATTTATATACATATATATATATATATATATATATATATATATATATATATATATATATATATATATATATATATATATATATATATATATATATATATATATATATATATATATATATATATGGATAGATACATACATGTTCCCTCACCCACATTGTGGGACATACATACGGGATATTTATAGTCACCCATGTTTCTAAATTGCATATTTCTGACAGATTTTGACTGAAGTACTGTTTTTGTAAAACATGTCCCATAGTGGTTGTCGGTCAAATCGCCCACAGTGCTCAAAGAGCTACTGCACCAGATGGCACCACTCACCATACATCTGGCATGAAACGTTGTTATACAATATCCCGCAAAACGTTTTCTGAACAGGGCTGTTGTTAGACACGTTATCTTCTTCATCCAATCAGATAAGCGCTTCTGTTGACGATCGAAAGTTTTGTATTTGATATAATAAAGAAGAGATATAACTATATACAAGATGTTATACGTTTTGGGGAATGCTAAGAAATTTAAATATGCTACCAAAAGTCTGTCGTAAAAGTTTATGGGTTGAAGTAATTATCCTGAGCGCATTCGAAAATGAGTACAGATTTCGTCATGAAGCCCATCGATGTCAATGGGGGCCCGCTCCTGAACTTCCTTGAAGGAATATATGGTCAATTTGGTCAATATAGCTTCTTCGATGTAAAGACGACTTCGCTTTTAATTAGCACATGAAAATACTATACCTGCCCTCGGTGTGATGACATGCGTTCCCGGTCCGCGACATTCACTGCCATCACTTGAATGCTTCTCTGTTTGATTATTTGGGGAAAGGGTATTGATACAAGTGTGTGGTCATCAACAAGCATGGAGGTTTCTGATTGGACAAGGTACTTTACAACAAGTTAACGACGCCGATTACAAGCAAAGCCCTCCTTCCCAAATAAGACATTTGTCTGGTGGAAATATTCGTCTCATGAATAAACCAAGCTTCTGTCTTGGACTGTCCCTTTACAACATCGCGAATCCATTCTCTCACTGATCGCGACTCTCTCACAATTCATCACTGAAACCCTGTACGTGCATTCGTTTACCCCGATGTTTCACGGCCGGCTCATTACACTCACCCAAATTCCCGCCTCAAACACAGGGTTGAATCGCCTGACGGCCTCCGTCGAGGCTTATCGCGCAGGCGGTTTACGACCTGCTTCAGCACCACGGTAATGGTGTTCCGACTTTATCAGGGCTATCAACACTCATTAGCAGTGCATTTCAGTCACTCAAACCTTGTCATTATGCCTTGATACACAATGTTTTGTGCAACCATTAACGCTTGTAGTAATGTTCTTACCCTCCTCGTATTGAAATAGAAAAAAAACATTAATAGAAGATATATGATTTAAGAAAATGAGAGTATGAAATTATGTATATGCAATCACGCTTTGATGCTGTGAAAATATGTTGGGAATGGCTGATGTCCCCATATTACATGACTTATCCCGTATTGAAATAAAAAAAACATTAAAGAGAATATATTATTTAGAAAATGAGAAGTATGAAATATATATATCCATTTCTGTGATATATATGTCCCATATACATACATATCCCATAAAACATATTTATCTATATATATATATATATATATATATATATATATATATATAGATATATATATATATATAGATATATATATATATATATAGATATATATATATATATATATATATATATATATATATATATATATATATATATATATATATATATATATATATATATATATATATATATAGATATATATATATATATATATGTCGTCCACTGTGGGATAAGCATCCATAGCGCATTTCTCACAGTGTTTATACGGTAAATATTAATATTAGGTATAATGAAGAAAACAAATTTTATTTAGTTTCAAGAGAATGAGAAGATTCTCAGTTCGCCCTTGCTGGGACGTTACGCCCCCGCAATGATACGCCCTCGTTTTACAGAAAGGAATATACTGAATGCTACATATTTCATTTAATAAAGGAACAGTATTTATGAATTTATTATCTTGATATGAAATAAATTTAAAGCATACTGTCTACCGTCCATCGTCCCCGGATAGAGTGCTGTAAGGGCGTTTGGACTCGGCGGCCAGGGCATTTGGCCGGGCCGTCGTCTTGGGACGATATGCCCCATGAACAAAACGCGTACAGATACAGATATAATGGTTTTAATGGCGACGACTCGATCATGGTGCTATAGGCTGTGTCTTTGCCACTGTAACTATACACGCCTTAAGAGTAACCATCATCCATATAAGGTAATCTGTGTGCGTGTGGCCGATGTGCTAAATAGGGATACACAGCCAATATGGTGAAGAGGTATTCATATAATCGTAATTTTATAATTCAGAGTTCACTTGAACTGGAGAAAAGTTGCGTGATCATGTTGGCTCATCTTCTGAAAAGATAAGTAACTTCATAAGTGTCGCAAATGTATCTGGTCTAATGCAATATGGCAGTTCAAATATCCCCAAAATGTATTTCCTCGCTTATTAGAGAGCCCTTATTCATGTTATGCACCACTCATACTATATCCTTTCGTAATACGCAATTAAGGTTATGGACATCGGAGGCCATTAGATTTAGAGTTAGTGAAAGAATAGCAATAATATCCTTACCACCATCGTCAAGGGAATGACATGTCAACAATAACAATAGGTTCACGATGACAGCAGTGCTGCGAGAATAGGTATTGGTGAATTCAATCCTGGTCGTATATCATATTAGCGTCCATTCACTGACTGGACTGGCTACGTTAATTGCAAGAAATCATCTTCTCTCGGTACTCCACACATATGGCTACTGAGTGATTTGTTCAGCTCGACAGACAAAGGTGGACAGCCAGGATTACTCACTCAGACACACAATGGTGGACAGCCAGGATTACTCACTCAGACACACAATGGAAAACAGTCAGAATACCATACTGAAGTCGGCCATAATTTACGAAATGGATAATTGTGATAAACACAGTTAAGTTCGCAGGAAATTGTATCAACACAAACGCAATTGAGAAATATTTAGACAGCTTGGACTACAAATATTCTGGCCGTACGCAAGATAAGAGATTGACTTAATACCTTTGATTTGGGAAACGACTACAATCGAACGCGTGCCAAATAAGTTCATGTGCTTGCTTCCGATGGTCGTTTCGGCACTTGTCTGATTGCATTTACTTCATCCTCTACTTAGACAGCAGCATTTGTAATAACCTTGGTTACGACATCTTGTCACATCATTTCGGCCGGGTACAATGAAGGAAGTTCTCTGGGTGGGATGTGGGTTGCGGAGGATAGGGGGATTCAAAAAGGGAAAAAAAGGATGATGGCATCGGTCTGTTAAGAGTGGCGAGAAACTAAATCTGACAGCGCTCCCACGTAACGTGCAGAAATCTAAATGAAAGCTGCACACATTTATTTGAAAAGCATGTACACAGGATGACTTGTACATCCAAGCACATAGCAAGCTTAGTCTAACTTTATATATTACCGGCCGCAAGGTCCATTTCTCGGATCCCTGGCAGCACTGTAATAACAACCGAAATAGACAATAGTGATGTGAATGTGGTTTGGTAAAATTGTGTCGGCGGAGTATTGAGACACCACTTATGCAATATACTAAGCATCGGAAATGCCAACGACTGATAATGTAGAGATTCCACGCGTCTATATGACAGATCTGTGCGATACATGGAAATCAACAATGATGGCCACTCTAAGAATCGATTGCGTGAATGCAATCAAAACTGACACTTGTAAACAGCACTGATATTGACATGTACGCAGATGCTAGATTGCGCGACGAAATATTTTATTTCGTACATATGTTGAGCCAGCGCAGTGTAATGGATCCGTGAGGCTTCGGGGAACAGCGCACTGCGTGGCGGTGACCAGTGGACAAGCATTGTTCTCGACTTCAGCTGATCGAGGACCGCGGCTGTCTGTCACATAAGCAAATATTGCAAATCGAAAATGTCATGTACCATCGAATGACGTAACCTAGATATTCATTTATGCGTTTAAATATAAGACATTTCAACGGGACTCAAAATTAATGCATATAAACAAAGACAAACTATGTTAAGATTTTCCCAGTGGCTTCATGGAAATCATCCTCTGGTCTGTTTCGGGTATTTCCCAGCTTCCACGGTGTGATGAGCGTGCAAGATTTGGAAATCCAAAGGGATTGGTTATAGTAAGGTACATTGCAGATAAATGCTATATGTCGAATTTGCGTTATTGCTTGTTGCTACTTCGACTGCTGTCATATTCTCTCTCAAACATAGAAAAGCAATCTAAATACAGACTGGCAATATTGCTTATAAACTCTAACAATAATCAGCGGTCGCGTTACTTCTTTGGACGTTTATACCTCAACCATTATCAATAGGGCAGATACATTCTATGCGCAAATGCACATTTAATCGAGCTCTTGCATGACAAAAGCCTCAAACATTGATACAGAATATATTCCATGTTTCCATTAAAATCTCTTTATTGCTATCGTGCATGTTAATATTACAAGTGTGATTTCATTGGCCATAGATTATGTTCAATCAATGTGCAACAAATAAATTATAAGAAAACATTTAAGGCTCGAGTCATATTGAGGAGAATCTTACGAAAGGAGGGATTGAGAGAGGGGGGACAGAGATAGTGGAAGGTGGAGAGAGAGGGTATATGCTGAGGGCTTTTTGTGTTGATTGACTAATCAAACGAGCGCTTTTCAATACCCAATTCGGCGTAAAAAGCCTATTATTTGTACCGGTGGCGTAGCTTAACTGGTTACAGCATCATCTTTTGGTGTTTCTCGTTGGTGTATTATTTTGCTCGGATGAATCGAGTAAGTTAATTTTAGTATGGTTACATTTTGCGGTCAACTGACTCTGTACCTATGTCGTGACATTCCATAGCAGCGGTGAAATAAGTCTACATTTAAAGGGATGAAGCTGTATATTGTTGAATGTTTATGAGGACTCAACAAACTGGAATGAATTATAATAATAATCACAAACATTCCATTCGTTTTTATGTTGGTCATATTAGTTGATCAGACTACATAACACAGCTTGCGCAGCGCATACTGTCACAGGATGAAAACATCTGACACTCAGAATCATGCATTAGTTTAATTTAAGGTAATCTCTTTTCCTTAGTAATGATGCAATTATAAATATGCATGGAAAGTTGGTTTTCTTCAAGTCCACGCATGTTTCTATTCATTCAATTTGCTGCTCATTAAGTTGGGATTCTATTTCGTATATATTCATATTTCACTTTCTAATGCACATTTCCTACAACATAGATCCATTCTCTCTCTCACGCTACGGTGTCGGAGTTTTCGACTTCTTACTGATTGAGATGATGGCCTGGACCGTAAGTGGTGTTTTTCCTGAAACCACTGGCGGCGGCCCGCTCCAGGGTTCATAGGAAGAGCATATCAATAAACACGAGCCTTGGACCTCTGATTAGTCTAGAAAAGTATGACCTGATAAGAATGAATACGTTAACTACATAAACCAAGGCTAGTAAAGTATACATGAGCGGGAACTTGGTTCTGCAAGATAATCCTTCCCCTGACCACCTGGATTTTATACCTCTATATGCACTATAGCAGTGGGTTTGGTTGGCGACACTAGTATGCAAAACATGACCAACGCAAATTCATTTGAGAACGGAATCATCTACAGCAGAACCAGTGATGTAGAAGAGATTGATCTTTAGATGAGGATGATGTTCACTGACTGAAATGACACATAATTGATATCCAGTGGTTGAGCTAATGGTCACAACAACGGTTATCACACGCTATCATCACGAGTGTAGGGTCATCGACTGATCTACGCCACTGACCTTCTAGTTGCTGCTGGTGTAGTCATTGTTGTGAGTTACAGCATATAGTGGTCTTCTGGTGCCCTGACATTTCCCACACCTCTGCAGATGCGCATGGGTGATCATATTAACGTTAGATGACGGGAGGTTCTGTTTATATTATTATGTTTAGTATTTGCATGACATTAGCTGCGCCCGGGTTTTCATATGGAGTTTCCTCTACTGAGGTGTAGAATTTCTATGACATAGCTGGTTAATTTATCAATTCATGATTTGACAAATAAGATCAGTGTACATTATCCTGTAGCACAGAATCATTTGTCAACCTCCTGTCTACTACACTGAAGCAAATTTATATTTCATACTCATGTGGGAAGAATTAACTCAATATAATTAGATGACGACAGAAGCTCGCTTGAATTCGCCTCACTATTACCCTGAGCCATCACAGTAGAATAACACTTGGTTGTATTTGATTGTAGTGACATGTTATCCTATGTGAATTCTTTGTGCGTGATATAAGGCTGCTTATGTGTTGACATTCCTCAATGTTCGTTCCCTTTGTGCGTGATATAAGACTGCTTATGTGTTGACATTCCTCAATTTTCGTTCCCTTTGTGCGTGATATAAGACAGCCTATGTGTTGACATTCCTCAATGTTCGTTACCTTTGGGCGTGATATAAGACTGCCTATGTGTTGAAATTCCTCAATGTTCGTTCCCTTTGTGCGTGATATAAGGCTGCTTATGTGTTGACATTCCTCAATGTTCGTTCCCTTTGTGCGTGATATAAGACTGCCTATGTGTTGACATTCCTCAATGTTCGTTCCCTTTGTGCGTGATATAAGACTGCCTATGTGTTGACATTCCTCAATCTTCGTTCCCTTTGTGCGTGATATAAGGCTGCTTATGTGTTGACATTCCGCAATGTTCGTTCCCTTTGTGCGTGATATAAGACTGCCTATGTGTTGACATTCCTCAATGTTCGTTCCCTTTTGGCGTGATATAAGACTGCCTATGTGTTGACATTCCTCAATGTTCGTTCCCTTTGTGCGTGATATAAGGCTGCCTATGTGTTGACATTCCTCAATGTTCGTTCCCTTTGTGCGTGATATAAGACTGCCTATGTGTTGACATTCCTCAATGTTCGTTCCCTTTGTGCGTGCTATAAGGCTGCTTATGTGTTGACATTCCTCAATGTTCGTTCCCTTTGGGCGTGATATAAGACTGCCTATGTGTTGACATTCCTCAATGTTCGTTCCCTTTGTGCGTGATATAAGGCTGCTTATGTGTTGACATTCCTCAATGTTCGTTCCCTTTGTGCGTGATATAAGACTGCCTATGTGTTGACATTCCTCAATGTTCGTTCCCTTTTGGCGTGATATAAGACTGCCTATGTGTTGACATTCCTCAATGTTCGTTCCCTTTGTGCGTGATATAAGGCTGCTTATGTGTTGACATTCCTCAATGTTCGTTCCCTTTGTGCGTGATATAACTAATGTTTCTGCAATTGCTATGTATAATTCAATCAACTTCATGATTAGGGATATAGTTGAAGGCTAACATTTCCGTGCGTCCGTACGTGCGCTGTAATTAAGAGTTTCTAGTCCCGACCTTCACAATGATGGGAATTATATAGTGTAGAGAGCGGCGCAAACAAACATATTTTATCTAGTATTTCCTCGTTTGAATGGCTCGATTGCAATCGTTATATTACTGTGATATGTAGTAAGCTATGATATCACTCAAAGTTGCTGATGCGTGATACGATGCTCCGACAATCAAATTTGGTAGCTTGCGCTTCGCAGCGTTTATGATGACCAAGTGCATATTATAATGGCAGGCAACCAAATGAATGTTAAGATAATATGATGTTGACCTACGGGCACGATCATCCAATTCGTTTGCCATCAAGGTCAAAGAATTATAAGCCACGGGGTTGCATATTGAATGTAACCTTCACATGCGCAGCAGCTCTGTACTCTTAATAATGTAACAGGCCTGAGCATGCTAGCATGCAACCTCTATTTCAACAAAAGAATTTACGCCTCTCAGTACATGTGCTCGCAAAAATATTTCACGATGACCTGGTCGCCTGCTGTTTGCATACAATTTCTATTGTGCTGACACCCGGGGTTAGTGATGACGAGCATCCTCGTCTTGCCAGAACAGAAAATCTATTACACTAATCTTAAGAGAAAGTAAGTAGACAAGGACAACTGTATCACCCAGACACAGATATACTTATACTATAGATGGAGGTTCAAGATGCCTACAAACACATCGACGATGAAATGGACAGCTATGCCCAGACTGTCCCCTCCAATTTACAATCAAACCAGCTTGCAATAACGGTATTAGTAGTTATTTTAGTTTATCATGATATGTTAATAATAAGTAATATTGCCACCTATATATAACCTTCAAATATGTTATTGTGAAAGCCAGGCAAACACTGTCATGTATGATCTTGATAACGATTTTAAAGCCAACTCGCTATCAACTTATGACGTTTTGAAGCGCATTTCAGCGGTGTTCTAGTTTGGATTATTTGTATTTTGCTTGTTTCGAACGTATGATGAAAAATGATGGCAAACTTTATGTTTGGGTTAAAATGCAACATTGTTATTTCCACTATTTCGCACTTTTGAACATATATTTGCTGTTATACGCATTTTTACCCTTGGGAATATTTGTTGCCAATAGCATTCGTAATTCATCTACGGAAAATAGGATACTTAAGCAAGATGCGTGATTCCAGTTTGTGAGTTGTGTCGTGTGGCAAATATAGCTACTTGTGCGACTGCACAGTAATATCCTCAATCTAACCGCATCCCGTTATTGGATCCCTTATTTAGCGGGCTTACGACCGCGTCTTCGCAGCGGGTCATGCAGGTCAGAGAAGGCAGTTCAGGATCGGCCTTCAAACAGCAACTATCAACCACTCGCCAAAAAGCCAAATGGCATTCTTTCGGAACTTTCGGCGGTCCTTTATATTATTCAACGTATAAAGCTTTTCGGCCTACCACTGTGTTGTCTTGTTGATTCATTGCTTCATCTGCAACTTCAAGCACAACAGTTGCAGTCTCCGACTTATCAGATATCAGATATCCGCTTGATCATGTAAGGGAAAACGTAGTAAGCTTGAAGTCAACCGATATCATGTTAAGGACTGTCTCTGATATGCATTGGTAACCATAAGTTGTAATGTACATGATTTTGTCATGGCCGTGCTGTTGAGTGGAAATGAATTACTAGGTTCGTCGCGTTACGTTAACACACATACGAGCTGGACTAACGGAGATAAATGAAGGATTATCTTTTGTTCTAGACATTTGAGATTAATGTGGTATTAACGCTGTGCATATATTTTGTGTAAATTGCAACAGTATTGAACATTTTCTAAAATAAATGAAGTAGAGTTCATACTTTGCTCATGTTTGGTGGCTGGACTGTTTGGCGGGAGCTATGCCACCAGATCGAGCCATCCGTAATATCAGCTTAGGTTTATGTTGATATGATACAGACGGACATTGATAACATGATTCGCTAAAACTTTTGTGAGAGCAATACCCTTTGATTCCTCTACTTTTGCTCCATGGAAGGAGAAGTGACAGATGGCGATAAGACGGAAAGCATCTTTTTACCGTAATAAACAAGGAACATATGTTAGTTTCTAGTTCTGACAGTGGATATCATACTATGAAGTACGGATGTATGTGCGCGTTTGTTAATGTGTCCAATGGACAACAAGACAATATAAGAGTTGTTAAAGCCAGTGTCTTTGGTCCACTGATGCTACTCAATTCAATTCGATTCAATAACTTGAAAAAATATAAATCATAATGACATTTTGGTTGTGGATTAAGAGATTCACCGTTTGACATGCATTACGTGCCTTTCATTCAACGATTTATTGGCTACTTGCTGTTGTTTGTGGTCGACATCAGGAATGATTCTTATATCCTGCCTAACTAGGTACTGGTATTTATATGTATAATGTTGTGTCTGACTGTAGCCTTAGCGTATTTGAAGATCGATGATTGGCCAATGATGAGTCAATATAGTACCGTGATTGATGCATATAATGAGATACAATACACTTTATTCATTGCCCATATTTGATTATGAACACCATATCCTGAGCAGCACCTACTGTTAAATAAGATCCTGACCTTATCACATTCTGCTTCAAAGCGAAAAACAGAAGAAAATACATTTACAACATTGATATCGCATTCAGAGGAAAGCATCGCTTCTTATGGTACCTTATATCAACATATCTTGAAGCCTACATGTTCACCGAACAGACCCCTGACGTGAATGGTCCATTAAGACATTTTAATGGAACGATAGGGTTTTCCTTGTCTGTATATTATCGTATTCCAACAATGTAATGAGTACTCCGTGGATACTTATCAGGGTACAAATTGTTCGTACTTATGCAGGAGAACCCGCGCTTAATCACTGCTTCAAGATATTATGACATGCAGTTGCTATCTAGGCACTGACTGAGAGTGATAAGTATTCTGAAAGACAAAGTTACCTTGCAAGAGCAAGATAATTGACCATAGGATAGAGGGCACGCAATACGGCCGAGCCGTCTATATGTATGCGCGGATATGCGCGGTATAAATAGCTGGTAGGCCAGGACTAAATAAAGCATGGGCGAGTCGGTTAAGCGAACGATGGTTGTTGATAGCGAATCAAGGTTAGGTGGCATATTCATTGCAAGCACATCAATCGCAATTCAGGGTCTGGATCAGAACTGCCAAAGTAATCCAAGCGTTAATGGCGCTGAACGGATGGCTATAAAGAGGGAAATGATTAAATGGCACAGACGAACAAACGACTGCGTACCATGGGTTTGTGTCTCTGAAAATATGACGAAAAGGCAGACCATATTAACGAAAGTAAATATAACTATATGTGCTAATGTTTGCTGGGCATTACCTGAACGATGCCAAAAACAATTTGTCAACATTGACTATAGTACAATGACAATTTTAGTACTCATTGATGTGCCTACATAAACTCCCGGTTATGTCACTATCTTAAGTGTGTTACCAGCATATATATGGTCCCCGCATCCAATATCTACTTATGATAGTAAGTCATCCGCTAGTTAATTTAAGATAAAAGTTTACAATCATAAAACCCAAGGTGCATTTTCTTGAAAGGGGTAGTTTCGTCTATCGTCAATCGAATTATGCGTTTTAAGATGTTTCCCTTAATGTCCGCTAACAGATGCTCATTGTCGATTCCGCTGATGGTAATAAGGGCAATCTCTTGAAACCCCTCACAACACCTGTTAAAACAAACATACATACATATTTACATACATACATACATACATACATACATACATACATACATACATACATACATACATACATACATACATACATACATACATACATACATACATACATACATACATACATACATACATACATACATACATACATACATACATACATACATACATACATACATTCATACATTCATGCATAATGCTTTACCGCTGAGAGATATTTGTACGTGTTTGCTGCTTAGTCCAATTGTTCTTCCGCATCTCAAAAACAGCCTATAATAGGATGAATATATATCATCGACGGAGTGATGAATATGTCAACTATTAAAGATGGTTGCTTTTGAGGTGATATAATAATAATCGCTAACAGAATGATGAAGACGTTGGTTGGAATAACCTCAACCTACATTTCTGGCGATTGGCAATGGCTCATAACTTGCATTAAATATATGCTATTTTATTCGGGTTTCACCTAGGGGTTTTCTTATCGCGACGAATCTGTCATCATTTGCACTGTGTATATCCTCGCTGCTCCGCACATATCCTTGTCATATTCTGCTATTACATGTTCGAGTGTAATATGCAATGGAACATAAACTTCCTCTGAAAAGCTACAAAGCTCACTTGAAGGCACACATGTCTTACGAATGTTTCATGATCGGCAGTGTGCATTCGGGGTGAATTCAGTACGCACAATTTTATATGCCTAAATGGTTACGCGTTTAAGAATAAATTATCATGGATACAAATATCTTGTTTATCAATTCAAAGCATAAATTGTGGAAAGATACCAGAATTGGTGGAGTTTTGTTATTTCATCCTCTAACCTTGATATATTTATAATAACCGTGCCGCTCATATGCCAGCCAACAACACCATACCTAGTGATGGGAAGCTGCAGGCAAAGTCATTGCTCATTCCAAACAACACCGTGATGGTAACTATTAATCACAGTAAAACGCAGGTGCCTTCAATCCTTTTCGAGATACTGCTTGGATTTAGAGTCAGGGGCACTACACCGACTAGTAAATGATGCCTGCGCTGGGTGGCGCCACAATGGCACACGAGAAAGTGTGTCGAATGCCCATTTAACCAGGGCGGGTCGTTCTCATTGCGTTTGTAAATGTATATTTCGAGTGACAAAAACTACACAACGGCAGGGGTTAAAAGCACAAATGGGCAGCAACGGCACATCGTACGACGGGAATTACTTTTGTACATCAACGCAGGAAGGCAGCAGAACAGTAACCATATGTAGCGTATACCATTGCTAGTGATTGATTGTTTGGTGGCTGGACTGTTTGGCGGGGCTATGCCACCAGATCGAGCCATCCGTAATATCAGCTTAGGTTTATGTTGATATGATACAGACGGACATTGATAACATGATTCGCTAAAACTTTTGTGAGAGCAATACCCTTTGATTCCTCTACTTTTGCTCCATGGAAGGAGAAGTGACAGATGGCGATAAGACGGAAAACAAATTTAAAGGCTGTGTTTACTGACGTGGATATTTCTCTGGCTGAGCGTTTTCATGTGCGATCATATGTGCAAACCGAATTACATTCACAGTCTATGGTTCAACCAAGTGCCTCCAATATATCTTTATTTGGGATTCCCAGGAAAGTAAACGAAGCAGAAGCCGTCAAGTGTAGCGGGCAAATTAACCCGGGTGAAGTTTGTCGGCTGTGATAAATTAGACTGTTGTTTACTATATGATCCAATGAGATGCATGGTACATTTTAATAATCCGAATTGGTCGGTTTGGAAGTAAGAGTTTTATAAGCCGGTATGTTATAGGAATGTCATGATGAGTGCAGAATTAATTATTTTTTCTTTTATGTTTAACGTAAATGAGGTGATAGACTAGTTACCCGGTGTGACATGTATGTGCCTACGGCTTCACAATTACTATAAAAGGGAGTTGGGAGGAGCACAAGCAAGTAAGACAGGGTGATGGTATCAGTTGTCCAGGGTGCTTAGGTCAGTTGGCCAGGATCCTTGCTTAAGTTGGCCAGGGTGCTTCTGTCAGTTGGCTGGGGTGTTTGTGTCAATTGATCAGGGTGCTTGTGTCAGTTGGTCAGGGTGCTTGTGTCAGTTGGTCAGGGTGCTTGTGTCAGTTGGCCTGGGTGCTTGTGTCAGTTGGCCAGGGTGCTTGTGTCAGTTGGTCAGGGTGTTTGTGGCAGTTGGTCAGGGTACTTGTGGCAGTTGGTCAGGGTTGTGTTCCCAACAATATATGGGATTTACGGTCGATGCAATTATTAATGCGATAGTGATGTGCTGAAGCAAAGGTAAATTCAATATGGTCGGTCGAAGAACCTTATGAAGGCATTTTAACCATGCTCACTCTACGTAACACTTTGTCAAACTAATTGATTTACTGTCCCTGTTGATGGGTTGAGTTTTTACTACTGTCACTCAACAAAGCCAGGGTGGCTTACAATTACACATACCAAAATATTAATGCAATCCCAGACCCTCAGGCCAAAAGCTTGTCAAAAACGATTCACCGTCAATTTACACAAGGGCATTGTGAAACGACCTTCTATCACCTCCTTGCAACATATATTACTAAATAGCCAGATATAGTCTAAATATGCTGCCACTATTTATATATTAATCTATTATTGTGTGTTATGTTCGTGGACGATATACCGCTTGAGTATATCAAGTGTTGACGATATTGACGACTTGCTGCTCAACCTATATCAGTTGTCTCATGACCGGCCCCACACTAGATTGGGGATCCCTGCCAAACATTGTACCGGGAATCAGTGTCACTTGAACACTGGATGAGTATTAACAGGATCCTTTGTAGAGAAACTGTAAGCACCATCATTTGCAGCACATGCGCTTCACGTTTGTGCATTGTTATCACGCACTATGTGTTTTGAATAATTCGAAACACAATATATTAACATAAATGGCAAAGTTTTATGAAATTGCCCTCATTTTGTGCAAGTGATCTTGATATCATCACCAAACGCACTTAAGGAATCTGTATTCAACATATAAGCATCTACAGATTGTCAGCGATTATCCATTGAGTCTTAAACCCGCTTGTTCCTGTCAACTGCAACAGTATATGTTTTTGGACAAAATGTTCTAACACTCAAAGAAGTGCAATTTATAAAAAGTATTCGTGACTCATCCAGATTTTCGCGTCTGCCTGATTATTGGACGACATAGCGCGCCTAGGTGAAAGTTGGCAAGTCACTGGAGTCGAACATACGTCCACTGACATTGTTTAGAATAATGTTTACATTACCTCAGATAACACCCGTGATGGAAGTAAATGTCCTTTTCTCGATATTAATCCGTTGGCTTTATTATTGCAATATTATCTGTGTCGTGTTCTAGCGCTTATTTGAATGTGCTTTTGCATATTTTCCCGGAATTGTCAGCATGTGTTTGCCATTCATACACATTGGCGCCCGAAACATCTTTACACAACTGAACTAAATTGTACTGATTCCGAGGTTATTTTCAACGGCATGTTAATATGATGTATTTTACTTACCTGGTACTGAACCTCTGTATTGTGAGCAACACGTGGCAACATATCTTTAAACAACTATGCGCAGTATATGGTTTGTGTTATAATGTCAAAATGGCCGAAAAGACTACCACGTATTAAGTGGCTACAAAACAGTCCTTTTTTACATGAATTCTGCATTGAAGAAATCCTCAAGGACTCATTCTGCACGCTGCAAGGGGTGGGTAACATTGTCAATGTTCTTTAAATGAGCAGTTAAGTACGTGAATCCATTGCATTGGAATGATTGTCGGTGCTTACTCAGTCAAAGCTACACAGATAATTGCATGTGAACTGCGTATTCGCTGTATGGCAATGAATGCTGTATCTCAAGTCAAAGCTATACAGGATATAGCATTTGACCTTACATAGGCATATTTCCAATATCCCATGCACAAAAGCTACTGCTCAACTACAGAAAGACTACCTTCCATGACATAAATAAAATATAATTTCTTCATCAAACCATTGCATATGGCTAGGTCAACAGTGTTCATTATTCAGTACATATTTTCCTTTGAGTGGGATAGAATTATGTAACCATGCATGACCATTACAAATAACACAAATTATTATACACATAAACCAACAAATTGATGCTGACAAGTAAAAGAGTGACACATTTGTACACTTATATACTTACGTACATACATCCATACATACATATATACATACATACATGCATATATACATACATACAAACATGCATGAATACATACATACATGCATACAAACATTCAAACATACATACATACATACTTACATTCATATAACATACATACATACATACATACATACATACATACATACATACATGCATACATACATTTATCAATACAGCTCCTGTATCAGTGCATTGTTTGCCTCTTGTACTAGTTGTCTTGTCAAAGCCACAGAACACAGTGTGGCGTGACATGCATCAGAGACCCCCCCTGCTGTATCGTGTGCAATCTCGCATTGCATTGATTCTGATACATGTGCCATATGCGAGATGTTAATGAGATTACGAGAAAGACACGATGGCTTGGAAATGATCGTCGGGGTTTGTATGAGGGAGCAGTGACGAATCTAAAATGTCAATGCCCGGTTTCTGCCACTCCACTCCACGAATTGCTCTACGATAAAACATAGAAATAACAACAGCCTCATCAAAAGCGTTTTTTTCTATATTTGTTTCGCAATACTTTTAACCTGGCTAATACATACAATTGCCGTTTACAGAAATAGAATGAGAGATCACGCAAGCCTGTGTTTGTATATTTGGCTATTTACCTTCTCTTAAACACTTCTGTCGAGTGTATGCATATAAATAAACGTCGATTCACACCTTTTCATCATCGAGTGTGCTAAACTGTTGGACGACATGGCGCGCCCGGGTGATAGATGGCAAGACACTGGAGCCGAAAATCCATCCACTTGCATTGTTTAGAATAATGCTTACATGAGCCCAGATAATTGCCATTGATGGGAGTGAATATCCAGTTCTCGATATAAATCCGTTGGCTTTATGATTGCGATATTACCATTGTCTTGTTCTAGCGGTTATTTAAATGTGCATATCTTCCTGGAATTGTTCGACATGTGTTAGCCATACATACACATTGGCGCTCGGAACATATTTGTACAATTGAACTAAATTGTATTAATAACGGCATGGAAATATGATGCATTATACTCACCTGGTGCTTAACGTGTGTAACGTGAACATCACGGATCATGTCGCATAGGAATGAGTCATATTTTGAATAATTATGCCCAGTATTTGATTTGCGTTAAAAAGTCAAATTGGCCAAATGGACTAAGGTACCACCATTAAATGGCTAGCAACAAGCAGCATGTATTCAAGCCAAATTATTCTTTTCTGCACTGCCCAAAAACGTTGTATAAATCTGCAAGATAATGCTGTCACCAAACTCTTGGATTTAACGAGCATCAAAGTACGAAAATCCATTGCATTGGAATGAATTTTGGTGCTTAGCTACAAGGCAAAGCTACACCGGGGATAACATTTGACCTGCGTATTCTCTGTATAAGAATGATTTTAGGTGCTGCATCTTAAGTCAAAGTTATAGATAGTATTTGACACACAGACTTGATGCCATATATTCAATACAACTACAGCTCGAGTGTACAAAGACTATCTTCCTTGAGATGAATGTAATAGAAGCGCTCTATCAAGCCATTGCATAAAGCCAGATCTACAGCGATCATTATTCAAAGCACTACATGCGTTTCCTTTGCGTGGGATATAACTATGTATCCATGCATGACTATTAAAAGCAGCACAAATTATGCCAACAGGTAAAGATTGACACATTCGTACCGATGCATACATACATATATTCATCCATACGTACATACACACATGCATACATAGATACATACGTACATACATAGATACATACATGCATAGATACACACACACACACACACACACACACACACACACACACACACACACACACACACACACATATATATATATATATATATATATATATATATATATATATATATATATATATATATATATATATATATATATACATACATACATACATACATATACATACATACATACATACACATATACATACATATACATACATACATACATGCATAGATACATATACATACATACATAGATAAATGTATACATACATACTTACATGCATAGATACATAATTAAATACATGCATAGATAAATGTATACATACATACATACATACATACATACATACATACATACATACATACATACATACATACATACTTACATGCATACATCAATACAGCGCCTGTATCAGTGTATTGTTTGCCTCTTATGCTAATTGTCTTGTCAAAGCCGCAGATCATAATGCGTGACAACCACCTTATCACCTGCTTCTTTCTGTGCAATTCCGCTTTACATTAAATCTGATATATGTGGCATATACGAATTGTTAATGACATCAGGAGAAGGACACGATAATTTCGAATCGCTGGGCGGGTTATGTATGAGGGAGCAGTGATATATCATAATAGTGAATGCCCGATCTTCGAGCTCAAACATCAAAATGCCTAACACATATCACCTGGTCACAAATCGTTTACGCCCCTCGTTGATTTAAGTGCATACACTTTCTTGTGCCATTTAATCACCACTTCTGCGAATTGTTATCCAATATTATGCAATTAGCCGTGCGATGGTGTGTATATTTGCTGTTCATCTATATAGACACTCGACGAACTGCCCCAACGGCACAACTTGTAAACAAATGGAAACAAAAACAGCTGATTTTTTGCGCATAACTTTTAACCTGGCTTATACACACAATTGCCGTTTACGTAAATAGAATGAGAGATCACGCAAGCCTGCGTTTGAATATTTGGCTACTTACTCGTAAACACTTCATTTGACTGCATACACATGGATAATGGTTATAAGACATATTCGCAATATTGATCCAGTATAAAATCCGAAATAGTTCCGCTTCTTAACAGTGCAAAAGATAAGATGGCGGAGTGATAGTACGATTGGGTAGCCATCTTACATTGTGCTATGTTGCGCGTGTTAATCACACAATACTGTTTGATCTTCGTGGGCTGCAATTTAAGCTTGACGACGGTTCCCAGAACGAGGAGGCAAATTTTGACAGCCATTTATTGTTGTAGTTCTCTTAGCATCGCAACTTACCTTATCCCCACCTGTCACTAATATGTTAACTTGTTCTTGGAATGGAAGATAAACACTCCTGTTTCAATGTATATGTTCTCCAATGATAACCAACAGCAGCGCTCGCTTCATTTGACACAATGCGTCATGATTTGCCTAATGTGAATAAACAAACTGGGTTGCAACGTAATGCTGTCGTTCACATGAGCCTTTCATCGCAATTATCTTTAAGAGCAATTAACTTGAACATGGGAGCGTTCTAAAAAGCACCACTTACAATAAAAGATCGGAGCGTCTACAAGCACAGCACATAGGAGCTAACTAAACTCTCTTGTTGGTTACGTGTAAGGGCTAAGGCTACAAAGAGTGGCTTTATGCACAGCATATACTGACTGGTGAATGAAAGGTCAGGATCTGGCCTATTAACAAGGTGGAGCTACCTGGAATATCAGGTAAGAATTATAGGCAGGTCACGCGGGTTGCATGCAATCATTACATACACATATATATACCTTTGCATCGCGTGCATCCGTGCTTAAAAGTTTATTAGGCAAATGAGATATCAAACACTTAACCATATTTATTCCACACGGCTTGAATTGAATTGAATTTTTCAAAGTGCTCAGGTCGTTTAATTATTCATTCTTCTGACGCTCTTTTCATAAATCATAACAAGCAACATTGATATTACGCCAAACAGCAGCAATTATGCGTTTCAGTTCAGTAAAACGTAATTTCTGTATCGTTTAAACTCTCGTTATTTAATTGGATGCATATTCATCAACGCAACCAATTATATTCCAGGAACCATTGCCCCCATTGCTTGTTGAAGACATTACTTAATCGTTTTTGTGCAATGTAAGCAAGCGCTTGAGAAATAAGAACAAGGAGACAAATGCGTAGCCCGCGAGCAACTATATACTGCCAAAGCGGTCTGCGCTAAATCAATCAGCAATGCATTAGTTCATCTAAGGATCAAGACAAAACAAGAAGGCAAAGCAGTTTCGAATACCGCTGCACAAAAAGGCCGGTATATGACTAACGACTGCAGGTAATGCAATATATTGGTAATATCGCTCGTATGTCTCATTGTATTGAGTTGATGGGGCATAACTGATGCGACATAACGAGGATTGTACGATTGGCTAATGCAGTCGTGACAGCAAACATTAAATAACATATGCCATAACGCATATTGAGATAAACTCTAACGTATGACGCACTCATATGTACGCAACCATAACGCTGGAGTGGTGCTTATAAATAAATTGAAATAAATGTTCCTACATTCAGCTTTTAACACTATACGCCGACCGCCCCATTTCCACCTCCATCCCCCTCCTTCCTCCACCTTACCCCACCCGACCACACTTCCACACTTCCTCCCATCGGAGCTCTCTCTGACCTGAAAACACAACAGTGACTTTTAACGAGTGTTAACAATGGCCATATTCAGTTTTTGGTTATCAACGTACATTGATCGTCGGAATGTGGATTGTTCAATGCGTGGCTATTATCATCAAGTCTCTCATGGTCTAACAACTGAATGAGTATATGTTGTGCACGTTCCTCAAATGTTGCTCTCCATGAAGGTATACAGGGATTATGCGTTCACCACATTGCAAAACACACAGCTATTATTCGATCTATTGGTAGTTGACTGTACTTTGATCTACTTATTGATGACCCGTGCACGCACGCTCTGGAACTGTGAAAGGGGCGCCCCGCACCTAATTTGGATCAAAGGATGTACATGGTGCGGGAGACGCCAGGCAGAGCAACGACGTTTTGGCGAGTGCAGTGATTCATTTTGCTGCTCGACTTACCTTTCAATAAATCTTACCTGATCTACGGGATGTTTCCACCTTGTGTTTAGAGGCCAGCCACTAACCCATAAATAACTGGTCGCGATTTAACCTTTGTATGGCCATTATCGCTAAATGAACAAACTTGATGATACAATTCGCGGATTATTTAAAGCCACCCCTGACGTGCTGCGAATGTATGCGTGTTTGTATGCATATGGTGTTGTATGTATGTTTGTATGTATGTTTCATATATGTATGTATGTACACATGTATGTGCTTATATATGTATGCAAGTATGTATATACGTGTGTGTTTGTATATATGTATGTGTGTACATTTGCATGTATGTTAGCATGCATGTATGTTAGTATGTATGTATGTGCGTATATAACGTATGTATGTATATATGTATGCATGTATATATGAATTCGTATGCATGCATATTTGTCTGTATGTATGTGTGTATTTTTGTATATTTGTACGTACGTATGTATGCATGCATGTGTGTATGTATGTGCGTATGTTTGCATGTTTTAATGTGTGTATGTATTTATGTATGTATGTATGTATGTATGTTTGTATGTATGTATGTATGTATGTATGTATGTATGTATGTATGTATGTATGTATGTATGTATGTATGTATGTATGTATGTATGTATGTATGTATGTATGTATGTATGTATGTATGTATGTGTATGTATGTATGTATGTATGTATGTATGTATGTATGTATGTATGTATGTATGTATGTATGTATGTATGTATGTATGTATGTATGTATGTATGTATGTATGTATGTATGTATATATTTATGTATGTATGTATGTATGTATGTATGTATGTATGTATGTATGTATGTATGTATGTATGGCCCGTGGATCAAGTCGTTACTGAAAATACTCGATGGGTATTTATAGAAATAAGAAGTAGACCATGTTGTAAAATTATACTTATCTCAATAGGAATCATGGCTCATGGATTATTTATGGCAAAGCAATGGAAAACAAGTGTCTCTTTTTTGGGCATTGTTTCTGATATACAGGACATACACTTGCTATCGCTTACGACCAATCAATTTCTTATTCGACTTGGAGACGGACGCAATTGGCAGGATTCTAGAAGCAAAACTAATGATTGCTGCAGAAAATAGGTCTTTTTGTTTATAAGGCATTGGTGTCAGAGATGTTCTGTGTAATACGAAAACATGATCATGAACGAGCTAATATCTTTCCATAGCGAGGTAACATCAGAGGATAAGTCATGACATCGCTCAGTTACCAGGCACCACTAGCAGTTGAAACATTTATTCTGTTGATCCCACAGTAATTGTACAAACAATTCCAATGTTTGCCCTGCGCTGTAGTAACCGTTTCCAACACTAACTAACATATACAAATATTCATACATGCATACATAAATAAGCACATACATGCATACATACGTTAATACATGCATGCACACGCACAGACACATATACATACCTACACAAATACATATAAGGCATGTATATATATATATATATACATCCAAACATATATACATACATTTATAAACAAATCAATTAATACATACGCAGAAACATATGTGCATACATATATACATCCATGCATGCATACATGCCCGCATGCAAGCATACATAAGATATACGTACATATACACAAACATACATGTTTACGTACAGGCATACACATATATATTTTACATACATGCTTACAAACATGCTGACATACATACATGCATGTACATACATCGTACCTACACTCATACTTTTATATTCACATATATACGAACTTAAATACATACATAGATGCATACATATGCATATACACACGTACATTCGAACGCACATCCACAACTACAATCTCACATACAGTCATGCATACATACATGTATACATATATACATGCATAAGTTCAGGCATACAAGCATACATAAACACATACATGCATATGTACGAACGTTCATGCCAACATACATACATGCATACATACATATATACATGCAAGCATGCATAAATACTTACCCGCTTACATACATACTCACAAATATACGTACACACACACACACATACATACATACAAACATACATACATACATACATACATACATACATACATACATACATACATACATACATACATACATACATACATACATACATACATACACATACATACATACATACATGCATACATGCATACATACATACATACATACATACATACATACATACATACATACATACATACATACATACATACATACATACATACATACATACATACATACATACATACATACATACATACATACATACATACATACATACATACATACATACATACATACATACATACATACATACATACATACATACATACATACATACATACATACATACATACATACATACATGCATACATACATACACACACATGCATACATACATACATACATGCATACATACATACATACATAAATACATACATACATACACATATACATGCATACCAACAAGCATTCATACATTCAAAAAAATATACATAAATGCATGCGTTTTTACATACACCCATGGATATATCCATAAATAGACACATTTATCCATACTTGCATTCATGCATACAAATGCACATTCCTACAAACATACACACAAACATATATGTACACATACATATATACAAAAAATTATACAAATATATATCCAAATGTCAAAACATACATATATGCAAACATAAATGTATTAACATATACTTACATATATGAATACATAAATAAATTCATAAAAAAACATAAATGTATACAAATAAACATACATGCATATAAATATAAATACTTACATATTTACACACACATCTATGTGTACATAGAAACATACACATATACATATAATTATTAAAACATGTAAACATGCTTGCATGCTAACATTCATGTACGCTTAAATCCATTTAAAAATACATTCATATATAGATACTGACCAGTTATGACTAGCAATCATAACGTATTTTATATGAGGCGCGAACGGTTGTCATCACCCCTCACTAGGTGGCTCTGTCCGTGGCTTCTTTGTTTAAGCCAATCAGCGGGCCAGCTCAAACGGTGAGCATGCGCAGTTGTCAGCATCCCTTTTGAGGCGGTTAAAAGTGGAGGTCCTCGTGCTAAGCCTCATTCTTTGTTCGCATTTTCAATTCGAACTTTAGCCTTAGTAGTTAGGCTTCGGTTTACGCACACAGGAAAAAGGTTTTCCTGCGTCTTCTCCTACAGTACAGCATCGTCTGCTCGAAGATCTATGCGTAAGTTCGATTTTGTCTTGTTTCTCCCACTCTTTTATAATGTCCGATCATCCCTCTATCGCTGTGATAGGGCATTCTTACGTACGCCGTTTAGGCGAGTTTGTTGCATCCAACCCTGATCTAGCCAATCCTCGCCTTCAATAGGAAAATGTGGCTTTCCTGGGCATTGGGGGTGCTACGGTCCGAGGTCGTAAGTCAATTGTCCCTAAATTGCACAGTTGGTTATCGGGCAAAAGTTTAAAATCTGTTTTTCTCCAGTTGGGGAGTAACGATTTATGCGACTATAACTGCAGTCCGACCATCCTGGCTCAGAACCTAGTTTCCATTGCTAGTTTGTTAAATGTCGGTCACGGTATTCCTACGGTGGTGATTGGACAAATTCAGTATCGTGTTGCTGTCCCTTTTAAAGAGTACAACCAACGGGTTTTAAGATCCAACCTGGAAATTCGTCATTTGGTAAACCAAAAGGAAACATGCATCCAGTTTGCTTCTCTGAGAAGTTTTTCTCATATGTCCCCTCATTTCTTTCTGAAGGACGGTGTCCATTTTAATGACGCGGTGAATCGCAAATACTTTGGGGGTGTCAGAGGAGCGATAATAAGGACTTTGTAAATGCCTTTTTGGTTGTTTCAGGTTGGTTTTAAGTCAAATACTTCCTACTTGGTTTTCGGTGGGTCATTTATGTCGACTCAACTTTGGTCAATCACTATTTTCTATGTTGGCACATTGTGTCACTTTGTGTCTTAAGGAGCATTACCAGTGCGTCACTAACTAGACCCAGCAATTGTTATGGTGCGTCATGAATTTGACCCAGAACCGCTGGTGCGTCAGTTGGTAGACCCGGTTTTGCCTTTTTACTGGTGTTGTTATGTCTATGGTGTGACCAGTTTCGTATATCCCTTTGTTCATTGTTTAAGGATGATCTTGTTTGACCTGTTACTCCAAATGTGAGACAACAACTTCCATTCCACTTCTTTCGGTAACACTATGTTTTCTTGTCTTGGTGATTATACCATAATGTACGACTTTTATGTATGTGATTCTCTGTCACATGATCACTTTCATTCAATCAGGTTTCCGATGCGTCACTTGCTTGAACCAGCTTGTTTTGGTATGACATCAATGTCAAAGCTGCTGGTGCGTCAGTAGGTAGACCCGGGCGTTGTTTCCACAAATAACATTGCAATCCCCTCTCTTGCTGTGGGGTTCACAACATTTGTGGTAATTACTGGTAGATGTATATTCATTGTTATGGCTTTATCTTTGTATCAAACTGATGCTGGCTACTGCTGGTTTGTTCCTTTTTGTCAGTATAATTCGGTAGGATACTGCCGTTATGGCTGTATTTTCCGCATGACTCCCAAACCAACGGGTCGTCGGACTCGGCGTGCGTCCCGCAAGGCTGCTGCGACAAAGGAAAGGTCACGCTCACCAGTGGCCAGATCGTCACAGCCTTCTGAGGGTGATTCTCTTGTGGTGCCGCCGCCTCCTGATAATCAAACATCGGCTCCCTTCTCTTTAGATCCGGAGCTCTTACTGGATGGAATTTATGCGAGAATGTGCCGGGATGGCCTGCTACCATCACTGGTCCCTCCTCAGACTGTTCCCCCTCCAGTGGTGCCTCCATACCAACCGCAGCCAGACTGCAGCTACACGCAGCTGGAGACACCGGTGGTTGTCTCTGGCTCTTCGTCAGAGGAGGCCCCCTCACCTTCACAGCCTGTCCACGTAGCACAACCTCATCAGGGAGTGGTCAACCAGGCATTGGCCGAACGCATCCCCTGTTACACAACTCAAATTGTGTCAGAGTATCTGCCCCGCTGAGGGCACATGTCCCTCAAAAAATTAAATCCGCCATCTGGGAGGGGCAGTTTATTAATTTGAACGGTCTTGCCTTGCCCCAACCAGGCTCTTCACAGGATCCCAATCCTAAAGTTCATCCGCCCATGTCCATTCAGGACTGGGCTTTAACCTTTCAAATCTATATCTCTATCATGACCGCGCTGGTTCCTCAAGAGGCGTCTGGCATGATAAAGCACATGGCCACAGTCCAGAAGTTGAGTACAAATCATGGTCCTCAGGCATGGCGCCAATATGACCAGTCTCTCCATTGGGGGCAACTGGACTTGGAACTTTTCACAGAGGCCTCTCTGTTGGCAATCCAAGCCTCCGTTTCATCTCCTCGCCCTACTCATAGTCATATCAATAAACCCAATACCACCTCGCCCTTTCGTCCAAACACCTGCTGGTCCTTCCAGAGACACGGCAGGTGAACAATCCCTAACTGTAGATTCACCTCTACTCACCACTGCTACAACTGCAAAGGGGACCACTCCACCTCCCAATGCAGGCACAAAACTCAGGGCAAAAAATTCTCAGGTGGTCCAGCAGCTAGAAGAGGTGGTCACTCCAGTAATTCCAAATAAATTAGCCTCTTACTTGTACGGTTACGATAGTACACTAAAAACATTCATCATTAACGGTTTTTCCAAGGGGTTTTCAATAAATTATCAGGGTCCCAGTTTCAGCCATTTCATTAAAAATCATGCAAGCGTCTTTTAATTTCAAAGTGTTGTTTTGGATATGCATCAAAAAGAACACCGTCGCATTGCAGGATCCTTTTCTTGTGCTCCATTTCCAAATTTCATTGTTTCACCTTTAGGCGTGGTCCCAAAACAGGAAGAAGGAAAATACCGCTTGATACATGACCTCTCCTTCCCATCAGATTCTTCTGTCAACTCATTTATTGATCCTGGCATGGATCCCCGCAGTGCAATACGAGACTCTTGACAGGGTTATGGAATTCGTTCAATTGTTCGGTCACAGGTGTCTCATGGCAAAATGTGACATTCAAGAGGCATTCCGTATAATTCCTGTCCTGCCTGCCGATCGTTTCCTGTTGGGCTTTACATTCAAGGATAAATATTATTTTGATAAGTGTCTTCCAATGAGATGTCGCATGTCTTGTTCCATTTTTGAATCCTTTAGCAGTGCTTTGCAATGGGCTGCGACAAACAAATTGGGGGTGTCAGGAATTACTCATATCCTTGACGATTTCATTTTTGTAGGTCCAGCAAACTCCTCAAAGGTGGATTCTGACCTCAAACAATTTCTTCATTTGTGTAAAGATTGTGCTATCCCCATTAAACACAGTAAGACAGTTCTTCTAACTACCAACATAGTTGCACATGGCATAGAAGTTAATTCAGAAAAAATTATGTTGCGTCTGCCGTAGGATAAGGTCAAGGGTTGTTTGGACATGTTGAAAAAATACAAGGTTCGCAAACGAGTGACACTGAGGGAAATTCAATCCCTCATTGGTAGCCTCAGTTTTGCATGTCGAGTTGTAAGACCTGGTAGGGCTTTCCTTAGACGTCTCATAGACTTGACTACTAAGGTGAATTTCCAGCACACCATATCAAATTGTCAGCCCAGGCAAGGGCGGACCTCAATGCCTGGCATGCTTTCCTACAATCTTTCAATGGCTGTTCAGTGTTTTTGAACAATGTCTTGCTCGATTCCGACCAAATAAAGTTGTTCTCAGATGCTTCTGGCTCCATTGGTTTTTGAGCGGTCTTTGGCTCCAAATGGCTGTGTGGACATTGCCCCCCCCCCCTTTTAGCTCCCTTGCACATCACATTCAAGGAATTATTTCCAATCACAAAAGTACAAAATCCTTTTCAAAACAGATAACGCTGCTTGTGGCAGCCATTATAAATAACAATCCAGTAAGGACCCCCCAAAATTATGCTCCTTGTCCGGCGTCTGGTCCTTGCGGGTTTAAAATTCAACATTCTCTTCAGGTCACAGCATATCCCAGGTTTCTCTAACACAATTCCTGACTTGATTTCACGCTTTCGCCTGCAGGAAGTCAGAGCCATTGCCCCTTGGCTGGATCCTCAACCAACCAAGGTGCCTCTCAGCCTCTTCTCTCTGACTTAAGAATACAAGGCAGCCAACTTATAGCAGCTTCATTAGCACCTTCGTCCAGGGATGTTTACCACAGAGCAGTTGTCAAATATGCCTCTTTCTGTTCAGAAATTCACAAGACTTCGGTCTTCTTCCCTGCTACGGTAGACAAATTAGTTACTTTCATTTCATTTTTAGTTTCTTTTAAGTTTCGCACCAGACCATACATACAAACTTACTGCCCTTTACATTTTATGCTTTTTTAACAAATGCCAAGGTTTTCAGGATCAAATAACATCGTTTGTGGTGCAAAAAGCATTGATTGGGGTACAAAGGCAGGGATCTTCCAAAATCCAAAGGGCACCCTTCTTACTTGGCACTCTGCACAAGTTGGTGGATTCGCTGGCCATCACATTGAACAGCTACCTTTCCATCCTTTACCGTAGCATGTTACTGGTCACCTTTCATGCTTTCCTACGCATTGGAGAGTTGACCACTCGTAATCACAAGCTGGCTTCAACTGTAGTCCAGCTGTGTGATTGTTCTTTATCCTCTAATCCTCTCACGTTGAAATTAGTACTGCGTAATTTCAAAGGAAAACGTTGCAATACAACCATTCAACTATTTTGATTACTCCGTCCAACAATCCTCGGTATTGTCCCGTTTTTAAGATGCAATCATACCTTCATACTTCATTTGTTTGTCTTCTCTGATTGGCAAGCTGTTCAACAGGTCGTCCATTGTTTGTCTTCTCTGATGGCAAGCCCGTATCGTTTTGTCAGCATTACAGAGATCCTTGCTTCATGCCAATGTCCATGTTTCCCACATTAAAGCCCACTGCCTTTCGCATCGTGCGGCTAACGTCTGCCTGCTCCATGGGAGTCGCAGATCACATTATTCAAAGGCTGGGTCGGTGGAAGTCTGACGCATTTAACAAATACATCCGTATCCCACAGTTTCATTCTGTTACATCTCAGTAATTTCTTTCTTTCCACCGATGGTCCAACCTTCAGACGGTGTCAGACAGGTGTCTGGCTGTCTGGTGGTTATAAGGATCTGTTAATTTTGATATGTGTTAAAGACAGTGTCAGACAGGTGTCTGGCTGTCAGGAGGGGGGGGGGCTATATATTCACCATATTCAACATTTTCAGTGCCAGACAGGTGTCTGACTGAACTTGGCCGCAGTATACTAATTTTCAGTATACTAAATCTCAAGTGTGTATTGGTTAATGTCATATATATTCAGTTAATATTTGTGTTGGACTATGCCATATGACCTTAAGAGTCTGAAGTTGTTAGGGAAATAGCTGCTATGTTAGTCACATAATATATATGTATTTGTGTAAACAACTATGTCACCATTCTAAATAATGGATTGTGACATAGTCTCAACCATTGATATCACAACCATGACATGTTAAATATGTGAGTCATAGTTGTGACTTAAATAAACCTTTTCATTCTTCCTTTGGAAGAATGATCATTTTGGCAGCCTGCCTTTTATAATTTCTTCCCCCCATCAACACAGTTTGGCAGCAACTAGCTACAAGATCCTCCTTTCGGATATGGGTAATTCACAATAAGTAAGGGCTGAAGATAAATACAAATAATTATACATAAACATGCACGCATATACATATATATATATTATATATATATATATATATATATTTATATATATATATAATAATATATATATATATATAATACATGTCTCAATACAATACATATATACATATAGTTACATATATACGGGCAAACATGCATCTCGTACATACATACCCGCATATACATAAGTACATACATAACATACACGCATACATATGTACACCATTCATACATACATACATCATACATAAATGCATACACCCTACATACATACATACATACATACATACATACATACATACATACATCATCATACATACATACATACATACATACATACATACATACATACATACATACCATACAGACATACATACATACATACATACATACATACATACATACATACATACATACATACAATACATACATACATACATACATACATACATACATACATACATACCCACAATCATACATACATACATTCATACATACCCACAATACATACTGGTGCTATAAGCATACTGCCATACAATACTTAGGATAAATATAATATATATATACAAACCCATTCTTACTTGGCCGCCTCTGATTCTTATATCATTCATGTGGGCCATCACAATTGAACATACCTACTACATACTTTACCATACATGTTACTAGGGTCACCGGTCAGCAAAGCCGACAGCAAGACAGACAGACATACAGACCGTACATCACAGACATACAGACAAACATACAGCTGCATCATCATACATGTATGTACTACATACCTTACATTTGATACATACCTACTGCATATTTACATACATACTACAACATATCAACACACTACATTCATACATTGATCTACTCCGTCCAATCATACTACATATGTACACCCATACATAACGATACATGCATACATTAATTAGGGACATCATACATACATACATACATACATACATACATACATACATCCAAAATACATACAGACTACTACAATACCCACAATCATACATACATCCATTACAAACTACATTAAACTAATCCATTCATGGGTGCATACATCTACACACATACATAAATACATAATCACATACATTACAAATATATGCATTCGTACATAGTGGACATGCATACTGCATACATACGTACATACATACATCTGTTGACATACATAATCATTCATAACCACCGATGTTGCAACATCTTACCATACATACATACATACGCGCTGTACATGGTTAATAATGGTACATTTAATACCATTGTTTCATTCAGTGTCAGACTACGACCATGCTGTCAATTATACATAGATGCTATATATTCATAATGCATTCATTCGTTTTCAGTGCAGACATACATAGCGACTGATCTTGGCTACTCTCTACTACATTTCATCCTATCAAATCTCAAGGGTCCTATGTGGTTAATGTCTCTATATATATCACGTTATATATGTGTTACATAATATATGCTTTGGAGCCTGATCTGTTACCTATATGGCTAGCTATGTTAGTCACATACATACATAATCCGTATAATTTATAAATATGCATGCATGCCTAAATACATTTGTGACATACATAACCATTAATATCATACATATTATACATAACATACTGTGATTCATATATGTGACTATATGTACATTCATACATATTTTGGACTAAATATATAATACATGCATACATCCTTACATATATTCCCATATATATTCACAACCTAGATGCTTTACTAAATGCATATTTCTTACAAGATACTGCTATACAATTGACAATACGCTATACAACATTCACAAGATACATGCAATCACACTTACTACATCCATACAGGGCACATCATACAGATAATATATATATATATATATTATACATATATACATACATACATAGTATACATACATATATACATATTACTATACATGTATGCAATCCTACTAAATCACCGGAGTTAATATACGTGCATACATTGCATATATATATCACACTATTCATACCACCACAAACCACATGCAACTAATACATGCATTCACGCATAAGATGCATACATACATACATCAATACATACAGACATACTACATACATACATACATACATTACAGACATACATACAGACTTACATACATACATACAATTTACTTTACATACATACATACAGGGACAGACAGACATATAGACATATCATACAGACCAGACAAACATACAGACACACATACAGACCGCCAGACAGACAGCAGACAGAATACAGAGGATACATACACCATACATGCATACAGACCTACATACATACAGGACTTACACCACAATCATACATACATGGGTGCACGCATTTATACATACAACCATAAATACATACATGCGTATATACATAGATATATACATACATAAAAGTGTGCATGCATGCATACACACATAACAATATACATTCAAGCAAATGTTGATATATATACATATAAACATGCGAGCGTACATACATGAATAAACAACCATATATTGTAATTCATACAAACCCCTCATGCATATATATATGTAGATATATGTATATATGTATATATATATATATATATATATATATATATATATATATATATATATATATATATATATACATATATATATATTATATATATATATATATATATATATATGTACATATATATATTTGCATATATATTTATGTATATATAGATATATATCTATATATACATATATAAGTAAATTTATATATATATATATATTTGTATAACTGTATATATTATTGAAGTGCATATATATATATGTGTAAAT
>CM067350.1:3713316-3795816 GCA_034190875.2 Urechis unicinctus
ATACGGTTGCCGATTTTGTGATTAGCGAACTATCACCATTTCCACTACAGAGGGACAAGTACATAATAGGGAATAGAGTATAATATGGACAATTGAATTGCTATAATGCTATATAATTTAAATGCTAGATTGTAGTTCATAACTTGGACTCCAATTCATCTGGATGAGAACCCCCGCCGACTGACTTGGGTAAACTCTATTGGAACCTCCGCCGACTGACTTGGGTAAACTGTATTGAATCCTCCGCGGACCGACTTGGGTCGTCTAGATTGGACCCTCCGCGGACTTGATCATCTGGATTAGATATATCGAATATTATATTTATTGTCTCAGTCTGCCTGTTGCAGGATTATATCGTTAGAGCTACTTTGTTCCAGCATGCACGATCGTACAATATGTAATTTTACAGAACACAAAGTCAATGTCTGCATTAGTCGTATTGAGGAACTTCTACGCGCAATGTCTTTGATTACTACTCTCTGTTGAAAGTATGTTAAAACACCAAACGCACTGCAGATCTCTTCGCATTTAATTTGTGTGAACAAAGTTGCATTCGCACTATCTTTATCGTCATGGGCCACTGAATAGTGATCTCGTTCGTAATTGATCCGCATTGACAGTGCATATTGAAGGTAGAAAGAGCTTTCACTTTTGAGTCTGGCGTTTCTTAGTGGTAACAGCGCAACAGCCAGCTGACCTGTCAGTACGATTGGATTTAAGCTGAATTACTTAGCAACGCAATTTGTACCCACAGCAAACGCATAACTTTACAAACAGATACACCCACCACCTCTGTATCCCTCCCTAAAGGCTCAGTTAGATTTACAACTTTTCGGCCGCTCGGGACATGAAAACTTAATCAATTTAACCAAATGAAATTCAACCCTTTTCACTCGTACCAGATTAATTGCTGTCCAATTTACATAAACATTTAGAATCCTTTTAAGTAAATGTTCCAAACGGATAGGTTTTCAAATTAAATAGTCTAAGAGTAGCAAACACAGCCCTTTTATGTTAACCTTCCAATCCCGTCGATTCCCATAGCAATTAACATCAGCCCGTTTGAATTCCAATTGAAGTTCTTGGTATTTATTGGTCCGCATGAACGACCCCAAGCACCCGATAAGCCAATAAAAGCTACACCAAGCCATCTTTCACTGTTAATACTGCTGCATCAGAGAGAAAGAGAGAGAGAGAGAGAGAGAGAGAGAGAGAGAGAGAGAGAGAGAGAGAGAGAGAGAGAGAGAGAGAGAGAGAGAGAGAGAGAGAGAGACCCAGAGATATATACACAGAGAGACACACACACAGAAGATATGCGAGACAACACGGTCAAATAAGAAAACACCAAGAAAGAGTGTACTCATTATAGACATTTTTGTTATTGATATGATAGGATTGTGTCTTAATCAGTATGTATTATACACCGAGGAGAGGTTACTAAACTCAACTTAGTAAATGACCTTGAAAACATATAATCTTCCTGCACCATGGTTTCACGATGATTAAAAGTTTCATGTAAACTATATATTCGCATAATGAAAACACCAACTAAATCTTGTTATTTACCCCTGAGCTTCCCTCATTGATAAGGATGTGTCATGTTGCATTAAAACAGGCTGAATGAGACCATCCTCGAGAAACAATTACTCGAAAAACATTACCCTATTTATGTATACAATATTTGCCGGCACTTAATTAAGTGGATGATCCTACAACTTAAGCCAAATTAGGGACAGAAATACTATCGCTGTATGCCCTCATTGATACACAAGCTATGTCAGTGATACGAAGGCCATGCTTCAAGCCGCGTTTGTTAATTTAATACTAAATATAGACATTTGCAATCATGAAGGGTCTCAGTGTTTGAGTCCCAGAACCTCGCACTGCGACTCACTGAAAAAGGCAACAGAAATACCAGCTCTTCGGAGATCATGATGAGACTTGTTGTTTTCATTTAAGCTGAAGAAAAGGCACTGAATAACGTATTTCTGTGTACGTTGTTTAATTTGATAATATGCATGATAGTCCTGTTCATAGTGCTTCGCGCCAGCAATATTATAAATCTTAAGAAATGCTATTATTATGAATACATACTCAGTATAAAAAAGGTGGTTTATTGTAAACTAATTGTGTTATTCAAGTGCTGCATTAAAGGACAGTAAATGAACTGCACATTTGTTATGCTAAAAGTTTACAATCAAGGCATCGATTTATTTCAAGTTTAACGTGCTTTATGTCCACGAACATGGTTGGAAATATATGTCAATATTCATATACCCGACTGCAATGTGATCATTGTATATTCTCACCATTACATAGTCCACTCAGCTCACGCATCAGCGCGTACATAAACGAATGGTAATGACTTCACAGAAATAACTGGTAGCAGCCGTAATGAACACGCACCCTGACGAACTGACACAAACAACCCGACCAACTGGCTCAAACACCCTGTCTCACTGACATAAGCACCCTGTCCAACTGACATAAGCACCCTGTCTACCAACACTTGTTATGAAACCCCTGTTACATAGCTCTTAATTCCAAATATGTGAATTCGGAATATCAAAATGAATCATGCATCTCATCGGATAATATGGAAAGTAAACAACTATCTAATTCATCACATCCGACAAAGTTCACCCGGATTAATTTGCCTGCTACACTCGACGGATGTGCTTCGTTTAAGTGCCTGGGACTCCCACACAGAGATTTATTGTACTCATAGGTTGTGGATGTAATTATGTTTGTACACATGATCGCAGGTAGCTATTGATATGCAAAGGCTCAGCTAGAGAAATATACGGCATGAAGCGTATTCAATCCATTGTTACTGTCCTGTTAACAAAATAGCTTAGAGGTCAATTACGACGATTTTCCTCATTTCTTTATTGTGTGTTTCAAAATGGAGATTAATAAATCATTAACAATCGGGGCCACGTAATTCATTGCACCGGCATGCATAAGCGCTAAGAATCCACTGACGACGTCCCCTTCGGAAGCAAAGACGAAACCATCTTCTCGATGCCATTTTGCTACACGGCCTTCAAGATAATTTGAAAGTGGGCGAGCGAGCCAGTGAAAAGAAAAGCGAGGCTTTTGGGGGTTTTAAGATTACATCGTATTTATATGAACCCACGTCGTCTTGTGATGAAGATAACGAGGCCCCATTACATGACACTTGGGCAAATTATGTCCATGACTACCTGTTTGAGCCAATACAGGCGGGACTCGTCAGACTCTCAAATGAAACCCTTAGCTCTGACTCAGTATCCGTTTTAGATGCAGAATCCACAAAAGATCGCGAAGAATGGTCAGTATAGAATACCCTTACCAAGCTTTATTGAACTATGTTAACTGGTAAATATAGTCGTTAGTGTAAGTGACCTAATAAATTGACACATTCTGTAAGTTGAAGTGTGACGTCACTATCCGGAAATGCACAAATTCTACCGAGCAATATCTTGACCGATTTGAGTGCAAAATGTACATTTCTAAACCATTTTTCTAAACGAATAATGTAATGGTGCCTCGTTATCTTCATCACAAGACGCGCAGTCATCTTATTTTGGTGACGATACTCTTTTGAATTTTCGAAAAATGGAATAAAAAAATATTGTATTTGACATTTAAAGTGTGGTTCATGAAATAAATCAGTCAATAAAAATCCGCTCGTAGCCATGATAATCATCCTATTAAGTCAAAGCGTACACTGCTGTTCGTAGACGTTTCATATTTCTTTATATCTTGAGATCAATTGTAATTCTTTTTGCAAGGCTAGCAAAACGATAATGTATTACTGTTCATGCAGAATTCTGAAATGTTGGGACACAGGTCATGCTGTCACTGATTACACCTTAAAATCACGAAGCAAACTTATCACTAGACATGATACAAAATATTGTATGACGGATGCATACTGTGATAGCTGCCGGTTGACACAACTGTGATCTGTTACCAGACTATATTTTCGATCGCTTGCTTCTGGCTGGTCAGACATTACTATCATTCGCAAACAATGTATTATTTACCCAATAGTGAGGTCTATTGTGGATGCATCATGGATACAGCTCAGCCTCACTGCCATCATCATCGTTATTAGCCTATCATAAAGCATTAAACGTGTCCGGGTATCGTAACAGGTGACCGGTTATGAGGTATGTGCATCTTCATGGCGTTGATATTGACATGATTGGTGAGGTTGTAGTGCTGCCCTATGACGTCTCTCATTATGACAGCGCTGTGGAAGTGCTGCCGGCGATTTGGTTAGCTTAACGGCTATTATACTGATATATGATAGGGTACCAATGACTGGTTTTTCAACGGAGACAAGATGTAGTTCAGTGGGAAGGTTAAGCCGACATGAAACCGATACATGATGAAGCCCACGGTCAGCACTAGCTCTCCTGCTGTGGATACATGCCACTCGATGAAAGTAAGTCAGGTTGCTTACCATGCATTCCGTGCTGTTTGATGCCGAACACCAATTGTTTCCTGATCGGTGATTTTCTGACCATTAGCAAACGGTTTCCCACTTTGGCAAATTAATGTGCAATGACATCCGTTAGCATATATAAATGTAAAGTAGCCATCCTTGGTGTTTGCTACGATTAATTACACCGAAAATGATTGGTTGGCCGCATTCAAAACATAGTAAATTTATATACGTATGTGTATGTGTATGGCTGTATGCAGTATAAAGGCATATATGTACGTATATACGTTTGAATGTATGCACGTATGTATGCATGTATGTATGTATGTATGTATGTATGTATGTATGTATGTATGTATGTATGTATGTATGTATGTATGTATGTATGTATGTATGTATGTATGTATGTATGTATGTATGTATGTATGTATGTATGTATGTATGTACGTACGTACGTACGTACGTACGTATGTATGTATGTATGTATGTATGTATGTATGTATGTATGTATGTATGTATGTATGTATGTATGTATGTATGTATGTATGTATGTATGTATGTATGTATGTATGTATGTATGTATGTATGTATGTATGTATGTATGTATGTATGTATGTATGTATGTATGTATGTATGTATGTATGTATGTATGTATGTATGTATGCATATGTATGTATGTATATATATATATATATATATATATATATATATATATATTTATATACATTGTATATGTATATGCATATACATATATATATGTATATATATATGTATATATATGTGTATATATATGTATGTGTATGTGTATATGTACGTATGTATGTATGTATGTATGTATGTATGTATGTATGTATGTATGTATGTATGTATGTATGTATGTATGTATGTATGTATGTATGTATGTATGTATGTATGTATGTATGTATGTATGTATGTATGCATGTATATATATATATATATATATATATATATATTTATATACATTGTATATGTATATATATGCATATACATATATATATGTATATATATATGTATATATATGTGTATATATATGTATGTGTATGTGTATATGTACGTATGTATGTATGTATGTATGTATGTATGTATGTATGTATGTATGTATGTATGTATGTATGTATGTATGTATGTATGTATGTATGTATGTATGTATGTATGTATGTATGTATGTATGTATGTATGTATGTATGTATGTATGTATGTATGTATGTATGTATGTATGTATGTATGTATGTATGTATGTATGTATGTATGTATGTATGTATGTATGTATGTATGTATGTATGTATGTCGGTACGTATGTTTCATGTTGTCTATATGTATGTTTGTATGTATGTATGTATGTATGTATGTATGTATGTATGTATGTATGTATGTATGTCGGTGTATGTATCATGTATGTATGTATGTATGTATGTATGTATGTATGTATGTATGTATGTATGTATGTATGTATGTATGTATGTATGTATGTATGTATGTATGTATGTATGTATGTATGTATGTATGTATGTATGTATGTATGTATGTATGTATGTATGTATGTATGTATGTATGTATGTATGTATGTATGTATGTATGTATGTATGTATGTATGTATGTATGTATGTCTGTATGTATGTATGTATGTATGTATGTATGTATGTATGTATGTATGTATGTATGTATGTATGTATGTATGTATGTATGTATGTATGTATGTATGTATGTATGTATGTATGTATGTATGTATGTATGTATGTGTGTATGTATTACATACTTCCCTAAACATAATAATCAATAACTACATTCATTGTCTTAAGGCCGGGCAGAGATAATCAAAGGATCTCGTGAAACCAATAAATTACATGCCATAAAATTGATTTTCATATCGGCCTGTTTCGGATCGTCCCAGTAACAATCGCTCGGGAACATGATCCTAACTGCTATAATGAGGGATGTGTGACATCGTCTCTTCTTTACTTAATTCAATCAGTACTTTGTGGATGCGGCTTACAATCCAAGTAGATCGTGTAATATAAAACAACTTCACACTTAGGCAGAAATTGCCTTTAAATTGACCATACATAAACTGCACAGTGACTACGTAAGGTCGATTAATAGGCCACCATTGTTATGTCATCATCAATCCCTTCCAACCCACGCTGCGTCTGCAAAAATGTGCAAAAGATGCCAAGCTGGCTACAACAAAACGGTGTCTCTGTAGCATTGCCGAACAAGTTTAGGAATTTTAGCGGCAGATTTATGATCTCTAACAATGTCATTAACAGGTAAATCACCAATATGCTACAGCCCCGGTCATTATCTAAATCACCCTGCTTAATTGATAGTTACCCTATTCTTTGTCACCAATATACTGCCTCATGTCCTGACCAGAATGCTAAAGAGAAAGTAAAAAGAACTGGTGACAGCCGATATCAGGAAGGGGCTGCCATAGATTTGCAGCCCCTTGCGAATCACATTCTCTTTACATCACAATTGAGGTATTATTAGCATTCCGTCTTGTATTGAAACAAAATAAAACATATCGATAGGATTCAAATGTCCTATAGAATTTTGGTATTTTGCACTTAAGACAATGGTACAGTGACAATAACTGTATTTTGAAGGGTTCAAGGGTTCACACGGCATCTTCACGCGTAGATGCGAGAATAATGTGAGCATAACCGAGTTCAACTAAACACACCCTAATTCCACGACAGAGTCATTACAATATATATACGCACGACACATAAATGGGAGCTCAAATTAACATATCAACGGCCTGGTGCCTGCAGGGAATGGCCGTATGTGTCGCATATGCTGACTACTAATTGGCTGGCTAATTGAATGCGGAGAAAGCCACCAATTATATCCGGCATGATTTAGGGATAATTGGGACAGATGGCATAGGAAGAAAGCATGGTCAAAGGGCGAGATATAATTTCTCTAAGACCAAACCAAGCAACATAGCTCCAAGAACTTATCGAAGATCCATGTTTGCGGGGGATGGTAGTTGTATGAGAAACATATATCTGGAAACAAAGAAGGCATATCTGTGACAAATCGACGGCGGAAATGCCAAAATATGAAGGATTGTTTATACTTAGAATATGAAAAAACCTATTAACGTTGTATTTGTTTCACGCAATAAAATTATAACAGTTTAGTGATGATGACATAAATATGATCTCTTTACGTAATTTGTATAAGTAAGACAGCCCCAGGCTACCTTATTGCATGACAAGATACAGTAGGTAACTTTAATGAATAAAGCTGATCAGTTAAATGGTGTGAACGTAAATTATGGATGCACTTATTCGTGAACATTGTTTGATAGGTTTGGGATTTAAGCATAAATGAACCGGGATTTCCAATCTCATACTTCTTCGAAAGTCGCCATCAACGTTAATCTCCATGAATATAAATTCAAGATCAGAATGGTCTCGGTGGATGTATGTAAAAAGTGTCGAGTTGTGATGCGCATGGACCTCCTGTAATGGAATGAATCGTGTGAGAAATAAAGGTGCTCCGAGAGATCGGTCGCAATTCACATTGCGAAGTTATCACGCCAAATGTTGACAAATATCCACGTCTGTAAGCACAGCCTTTTAATATGTTGTCCGTCTTATCCCCATCTGTCACTTTGCCATCCATGGAGCGAATGTAGAGGAATAAAATGGGGATTGCTCTCATAAGAGTTTTAGCGAATCATGTTATCAATTGCCGTTTGTCTCACATCAACATAAACCTAACCTGGCATTACGGATGGCTCGATCTGGTGTCAATAGGCCTGCCAGTCAGTCCAGCCACCAACCAATCAATCACTAGTCATGGTATCCGCTACATACGGCCCACTTCGCTGCTGCCTTCGTGCGTTGATGTACAAAACTAATTGCCGAAGTACGCAATGTACATTGACGTACAAAATGACAAACATGAGCCGTGGTAAAATGAGCATTCGGTACACTTTCTCGCGTGCCATTGTGGCGCCACCAAGTGAGTCAGACAGACATTATTTACTAGTCGGCATGTAGTGCCCCCTGACTCTTAATCCATGCACGATCTCGAAAAAGGATTGAGGGCATCTGCGTTTTACTGTGATTAATAGTTACCATCACGGTGTTGTTTGCAATGAGCAATGATTTTGCCTGCAGCTTCCCATCAATGAGTATGGTGCTGTTGACTGACATATGCGCCACTGTTATGACAAATGCGTCAAGATAGAGGATAAAAACATAAAAACCCTTATTTCCAGAAGTCGTTCTGACTATCTAGTTAAATAACTTGTATAAATAGACACAGTGCTAAATAAGGAACGATAACTTGAGCTGTATCATTGTATTTTAAAATCACATGCCGAATCAAGTGTAAAAGAAGTATATTGAGTTATTGACGTGCTTATATTGCACAAATTAAGCTCTGTACTAACGAGGGATTGCTGGTGAAAATATATTCAAGCTGCTTTATTGTGTGTGAAAATTTGGAATATTTTGCAAATGTAAGCAGTTGTCTGATGTCTTCCATTGTCCATACACCGTGTTAGACAGTAGTACCGTCTTATTGTGCTGCGATTTAAGGTTGCGCTTGTAATTAAGCCTCTCCGTATGATTTAAACCTGGGCCGCACAATTTTCGCCATAATATCTTCCTGATATATGCCATGTATGCAAATGGCAACGCTCGTTACTGTATCCTTAACACGGGAATTTTAGCGAGCCATGATTTGAGCAAAGCTATACCTGTGTCCTATCATATCATATGCTTGTTATTTCTCGATATTGTTTTCAGATTATTGAAGTTGTTTTATGTTTGCTGTCCAGGTAATGACATTGTAGACATGGAAATGTGTGGATACCTTGCCGTCATATCTCATTTTGTAATATTCATTCACGTATTCCGTATTATTATCATTGATGAGTCACAGTATATTCACGAAACTTTAAAACATTCCTTACGGTCTCGCAAACACTGAGTCGTCGAACCCTATCCTTTAAATTTGACGATAAATAGCGACTACTTTTGATATCAATACCACATTTGCCAATTTTCATTTTAATGGAATGGTTGCGCTTATTGACCGCCAACCTTGGATAACAATTAGGTATTTGCAGCACTAGTAATTTGATGATGCTCACCAAACGAGAGTTAATTGATCGAGTGGCTTGTAATAGCCAGATGCAGAAGGCAAAACTCATATTTATTCGATTTGCAAGGTTTGCTGAAATCCATTATCAAAATCCCAATGCAGCAACACAGATGCTCAATGAGCTAAATTGCTTTCATATTTCTTATCAGGACGAGTGTATCACTTAACTAGGAACAAACGAGTTTTCGGGAACAGATATAATAGGACGGGGTGAAGGTGATTGGGAATGCGGTTATTTGATGCATAGTCGCATAGTGGGCTCCATATAGCGCCATTTTCATGAACCCTTGGTTACATAGTATTGAGATACACAGAAGATATTGATCTTTTTGTGTCATGTCAGTGGGTGCGGAAACTTAATTTCGCCATATTATTCATAACCCAATGCAATAATTCATGAAAGATTGCCTTTCATATGGCCCATAATTGAATCCCATATTGGCTTAATTATTCCTCCCCAACCTACTATATATGAATTACATATCAAAAGAAAAGATTTATTGGGCCATTAAGTAGACGAGAGCATTGCGGCTTATATGACTGCATGCTCGTATTCATTTCATCGGTAATATCTACGGGGCTGTGACACATGTCAAATAAAAAAGGGAGCAGATATTGGAACTCACAATACAAACATCAGGTAATTTGTATTATTACTTATATCGCACTCCAAAAATGCCACTGAGATTTGTTGCATAATTGCATATAATTCATGGGAAAGAGTATAATATTCTTGCTGACTATTTCACTATTTCAACCAAGACAAAATGCGTAGTATTTGTTCCGGAATCAAACCACCCTTACTGAGTGCAAAAAAAATGAAACACCACTTACATAGTGTTTAAACTGCCTTCGTCGGAAAGACATCAAATATGATTAACATCGTTATCATCGTCACGACTGCCACCTATGGCTTCAATCTAAAGATTAAAAAATCCCTTACAAACATATATGGTCTTCTCTTCAAATAATGTACCGACATCAATCACAAGGCGAAAAGTTTAGTGTCCCCAAAGTGCTCGGCTCTTTCACTGTATTGACATCCAGCTTCTATACCATACGAAACTTGCAAATGACCAATCATGTAAAAAAACAAGCTTTGCCTTAGCCCTTCTAAAGACCTTTCCTCATTCATCTTACCATTCGTTTGGTGCATTTTATTCTCAGTTGTTGATGCACAGAAAAATGATAGCCACCATGAAACAGCTCATACCGCTTACGAAACCACGCGCAAAATATTTTACATTCCTATGGTTTACTTCAGCTACATGAACCCAAAATCATACATGCAGAAGTATTCGGATGATAATATTCACTTTAATCTACTCGAATGGAGTCTGCAAACAACCTGAACACATTTGGAACGTATCTAATTACAATAACAATTTGCAACTTTGAGAGCGGACCTATCCAGCAAATTGTTTTCATTGGAGTGACCATACTGGACTCAATAAGAATTAATGCCCGGAATTTAAACAAAAACTGCATTTACTAATGATTTTAATATTCCATGTCGTTTCTTACTTGTTCATAATATCAATACTATTGCGCGTCAAAGTGTAAGGCATATCCTTGTCAACGGTTGCCCAGAAAATATTAGCTTTATTATAGTCGGTAATCGGGTATTCATGACCACTTTGGAGTTCATGTCCGCGAAAGGTTGTCGTATAAAACTCACAGCAATATCGCATTGAGATATAATTCAACGAACGATACTGGGCACCGTTAGAGTTCAAATTGAATATTGAAAACAATGTCTTCAAATTACTTGATGACTTTTGTTGCTGGACAGCCCGCAATAATTCATGCACAACTGGGTCAAGGGAAGCTATCATTGTGTGCTTATTGAAGCATCAATTTGACAGAATTATTGCAAAACCTTTGCCTGACATGATTTGACTTACAGTGTCTAAATTGTGGGAGAATATGTAATTTGTTACTTTAATTCTGTCGTAGACAAATGCAAATTATGATGTCGTTCGGTTCCTTCAATGGAATTATTGTAATATAGAAATAGCTTAACAAGTCCTAAAGCAACCATTATATTTACAGCAAAACCGCCAACCAACAACTACACCCCCCCAAACCGTTAGAATACAAATATAGAATCGTTCAAACTATGAAAACAAATAATTGCATTATCATTCAAGGAAGTCATGTGACAGCGATTGAGCTGTTACAACAATCTTTACTATGCATTATCAGTTTTCGTTCTTTAACATACCGCCAGGACAATTTAAACATATAATACACGAATATTTAATCGACAAACATGCATTGGTTACGAAGTAATGTTCCAAACTGCCTAGAAAAAAAGTTTGAATACTACAATCAATTAATGTGGAACGGAAATGTTTGCTTTGTTTGCTGACATTGCATTGGCCGAATATATATCGCTTACGAATGGCAAACATCCGCAAATATGAGCATATTCCACATGCGAGAAGAACCAATTTCATTGAGGCATGATGCTTACATCAACAAAATCCAGTTTCCGTGAGGTAGTGGTTAACTGTGTCGTCGTTCGACCCACAGCTAGTGGGTTCGATTATAAAGTGTTAAAACGTTAATGGTTCCCATCGAATGGTCATGTTAAATGGCAGCACTGTCTTTCAACCGGCAGCTCAATATCATGGTGCTAGGTTTGCAGTCCTATCTGGGCCATGGATTTGTGTGAAGTAAGCGCTGGCACTTAATTGGAGCTGCCCAAACACCACATGCATCCTCACCCATCACCCTCACGATATCACCTTATTATTGAAAATGGCCATCGCTTATTGCAGTTTCATGATAGCATACGTTGGCTAGCTGCAAGTCCGATTATTAGAACATCGGTGCACGTAAAATATATCATAAAGTTGCAGATAAATTATTCATGAATGAATTATGTAGCAATTGCAAGCAAGCTTTTCATGGCATGGAAGTCCCTCAACAGTTATTTAGCTATTTTCTGCTCAATATCTCTTAATCAAAGCTGTTGACATGATACATCTAACGTTTTTTTAATACAATATTTGATGCATTTATGTACTGGTTAATTTAAACTTGTAAATATTACAATATAATACAATAATCTATAACCTTGGTTCTATAACTAATCTGCGTTCCAATATTAATTAGAAATGTCAGGGTTTCGAAATATTCACCTACCTTCATGTGTGAAGCAAGTTGCCCGGAAACTTGTACACAAACGGTAAATCTTTTAGATATTTGAATTTAAATGTGGATGAATGCCACTTGGTACCTCTACTTTTCTGTTTATGAAATGACTGTTTTATTAAACGATGCTGTGTCAAGGTATACGGCTGCTCTTAGAGAAGCTTTCCGGGCTGTGTGCAAGATGGTAACCTTACTAAAATGCCCAAGTGTTCCACGGAGTTCACATCAGGCATGCAGATTCATTTATGGAGGAGTTCAGGAATTCAAAGACAGTTCACCACTTATTTTTACAAACAGGCCACGGGTATTTCCATACTTTTGCATGCCAACAATGTACGAATGAATGCTCTTTAGAAATATATATGCATAACAGTGTACAAAAAAAAGGCAGAAGACAAAGTATAATTAAAGGAATGATACAATTATATCACTTATGCAACGTTTAAAGAATTTAAGCCGTTTAAATAGTAAAAGTAAATAAGGCACAGTACTCAGTCATTGAGACTACACAATAGATAAATAGATACTTTTTCTCTTCAGGACTTAACTGCGTCTAGGGCTACTGTACGGACAATGGCGGATAACATATCTCTGCACTATAACAAACCAGTATGCGAATGGAGAATGAACGTGGAAATTCAAAGCGGTTAAACAGAGGTAACATATGTTATTCTTGAGAATGAATCCTTTAAAAGGTTAATATTTGGATAAAGCTAGCTCACAAATATATTTTGCTACTGTCATTAGGAATCAGACCATTAATTATCCTTTACCAGAGCTGGACAACTGCATGTGGAGAGCACGGCTGGCAATGAGACTTGCGCAGATAATCATTATGATGATACACAAATCTATTTTACATTTACTACTACGCACAACTATACGGATGATGCACAAAGCCAAATTTGAATAATGCACCGACAAATAAGATCAGGGATGACAAACAATTTTCTAAAACTGAATGAAGTTAAAAAATGAAATTCTATTTTACGCATCTCGGTACAAATGTCAGCCGTCGTTTGGTCCACTAAATATTGGCGATATGACAGTATTTATCAGAGACAGCCAGAAACTCGTTGTTCTGATTGACTCATAGTTTACGGGGAAACCATATGCTATGACATTAACTCAATCTCTCTGTCACAAGATTAGAAGATAAGGCAGCATAAGAAAGTACCTGAACCAATCCACAACTGAAATTCATGTCCATGTATTTATATAATCTCGGTTTGATTACTGCAACTTGCAGCTGTATGGCGCCCATTCGTACCTAATCACAACACTGCAACACATACAAAATACTGCCTCCGGCGTACCCTTCATTAGCTCTTATGGTTAAACGCATTATATATTTCTTCTACTCACCTTTAAGGCTGCGATTAGAACCGCGCCGAGCTGAGGCTACAGCAGAAATTTCCTGGAAACAGGCGCAATAAAAATGCTTTCTATGTATGCAGGCATGTATGTATGTATGTATGTATGTATGTATGTATGTATGTATGTATGTATGTATGTATGTATGTATGTATGTATGTATGTATGTATGTATGTATGTATGTATGTATGTATGTATGTATGTATGTATGTATGTATGTATGTATGTATGTATGTATGTATGTATGTATGTATGTATGTATGTATGTATGTATGTATGTATGTATGTATGTATGTATGTATGTATGTATGTATGTATGTATGTATGTATGTATGTATGTATGTATGTATGTATGTATGTATGTATGTATGTATGTATGTATGTATGTATGTATGTATGTATGTATGTATGTATGTATGTATGTATGTCTGTGTATGTATGTATGTATGTATGTATGTATGTATGTATGTATGTATGTATGTATGTATGTATGTATGTATGTATGTATGTATGTATGTATGTGTCTGTATGTCTGTATGTATGTATGTATGTATGTATGTATGTATGTATGTATGTATGTATGTATGTACGTATGTATAATGTTGGAGGCTTTGATGTGCTGGAGTGCAAGTCTGCTTTGCGTTACATCACAGCAGACAATCATTCTACACACAGTTATCCAACAAAGGCAAGCCCAGAAACCTCTTTGGCACAAAGGCCTAACCGAGAGTAGATAGACATCAGTGTCTTGGACTATGAGACCGCAGCATTTGAAGAAGAAGTTCAGCTCTCTATGCAAGGCAGTAGAGTGGTAATATACCCATTTATTACATTACAAGTTCCCCACTCTCTCTCTTTCTTTCTTTTTCTCTACATGCATATAGCACCTTCATGTGTGCAACATACGCAATGACATTTTCGTTTTGTGTTGCAGTCGCAGCTTGTAATGAAAGGACCCGTGCTTCCTGGTCTTTAGCCTGGCTTCCAAATATTTTTTGACAACATCAAAATTAGCAAACAAGATAATGCATATTGTGGCCATCAGTTTAAGATACTTTCCAATTCTGTTTCTAAATTACTATGAATGTTTAAGATGTGGTCGTTGAGGACAAACCGTAACCGGCTAGAGCACAACTGCTGCTGTCAGCTGACATGCCATCTTTACCCGAGGAAATGTTGTAGGTCTGTGAGTCATGCTGCGTCATTGAGCATGTCAAAGAACTATTGACAGACTGTGTCACGGCTGTCTAGGTTCTCTGACACTTTGTTGCTATTAAATGTCGTTGGTTTGTTAAATGCCTTAAATTCTGAGCTATTATCATCGCTGAAATCCGTCATTCAAGTATATTACTGTTAATAGTAGCTTATTCAATTTATATTCATTGTCCGAATGTCATGATGCAATGAGTGTGTATTATCGATGGTCGTCTGTCATCGCTGTCGAGTTCTGACAGCTGAAAGACCCAGGACGAAAGTCTTTAGGTGAAAAGTGTCATCCGTGCTAACTTCACCCGGTGTGTTGTCAGATAGTGAAACAGCGTTCAAACAATTCATTTAACTGTAAACAATCCCTTTGAATTATCAAATTTTAAAAGCTCATCACAAAATAATTTCTATCCGGGCACTTGTAAAATGGCTACATAGTTTGGGTTTGTTATGTGCATGAAATACCTGATATGTAATCGCATACCTGAATTTCTGGGTTACGTCAGTCGATTGCAAAAACGTAAGCGATATCCTGAATACGATATATATCCTAGCAGTAACATCCCTGGATTCAGTTTGTCGCCACCCATAATAGACCAGAGCCACTATCCCCTTTTCTTCTTCGTTTTTGATTACTCATTCCACAACAATCCATACCCCAGCTATGACTACCTCTAACATTCCCTGCCGAACTTATGCGACTAGATGTCGTGATCAAGATAATTATAACTGTTGTTTATGTCTCAGAAAAGCATGAAGTCATTGCAATCAATCCAGTGCTGAAACAACCATTGGTCGCTAGCACATAAGCTCATTAGGTGCGCATTTGATGGGATTCGTTTCCCAAATCAAAGACGCAAAGACAATTTCATATTCTGCGCACAACCGAATATTTGCTGCACAGAGTGTCAATATTTGTGTCAACCTCCGTAAGTATGGGAACCCATTCATGTGTATCACTTATACCCATTCATGCGTATCACTTATTCATCTTTCTTTTTATTAAATGTTTAAACCAGGTAACCTAGATGGCTCTATATAAAATTTGGCCGAATTGAATTTGTTATCCTGGCTTTTTTCTATCGTCTATCTGGATGTGTTATCCTGGCTTTCTTCCATCGTCTATCTGGAAATGGCTACCTGGATTTTTTCTATTGTCTAACTGGATATGGTTTCCTAGCTTTCATCTATTGTCTATCTGGATATGGCTAACTGGCTTTCTTCCATTGTTTATCTGGCTGTGGTTTCCTGGCCTTTTCTATTGTCTATCTGGATATGGCTACCTGGCTTTCTTACATTGTTTATCTGGCTCTGGTTTCCTGGCCTTTTCTATTGTCGATCGGGATGTGTTATCATGGCTTTCTTCTATTGTCTATGTGGATTTGTTATTCTGGCTTTCTTCTATCGTCTGTCTGGATGTGTTATCCTGGCGTTCGTCGATTGTCCATCTGGGTGTGTTATCCAAGCTTTCGTCTATTGTCTATCTGGATGCATTATTTTGGCTTTCTTCTATTGTCTGTCTGGATGTGTTAGCCTTGATTTCTTCTATTGTCTATCTGGATGCGTTTTCTTGGTTTGCTTCTATTGTCTTTGATGGGTGTGTTATCCTGGCTTTCATCTATTGTCTGTGTCGGTGTGTTATCCTGGCTTTCGTCTATTGTCTATCTGGATGTATTATCCTGGTTTTCTTCTATTGTACATCTGGGTTTGTTATCCTTGTTTTCGTCTATTGTCTATCTGGATGCGCTATCCTGGATTTCGTCTATTGTCCATCTTGGTGCATTATCCTGGCTTTCTTCCATTGTCTGTCTGGATGCGTTATCCTGGCTTTCTTCTATTGTCTATCTGGATGTGTTATCCAAGCTTTCGTCTATTGTCTATCTGGATGCATTATCCTGGCTTTCTTCTATTGTCTGTCTGGATGTGTTATCCTGGCTTTCTTCTATTGTCTATCTGGATGCGTTTCCCTTGTTTTCTTCTATTGTCTTTGATGGATGTGTTATCCTGGCTTTCTTCTATTGTCTGTCTGGATGTGTTATCTTGGCTTTCTTCTATTGTCTATCTGGATGTGGTTTCCTGGTTTTCTTCTATTGTCTTTGATGGATGTGTTATCCAGGCTTTCGTCTATTGTCCATCTGGGTGTGTTATCCTAGCTTTCGTCTATTGTCTATCTGGATGCATTATCTTGGCTTTCTTCTATTGTCTGTCTGGATGTGTTATCTTGGCTTTCTTCTATTGTCTAATTGGATGCGTTTTCCTGGTTTTCCTCTATTGTCTTTGATGGATGTGTTATCCTGGCTTTCTTCTATTGTCTGTCTGGATGTGTTATCTTGGCTTTCTTCTATTGTCTATCTGGATGTGGTTTCCTGGTTTTCGTCTATTGTCTTTGATGGATGTGTTATCCTGACTTTCATCTATTGTCTGTGTCGGTGTGTTATCCTGGCTTTCGTCTATTGTCTATCTGGATGTATTATCCTGGCTTTCTTCTATTGGCCATCTGGGTGTGTTATCCTAGCTTTCGTCTGTTGCCTATCTGGATGCATTATCCTGGCTTTCTTCTATTGTCTGTCTGGATGTGTTATCCTGGCTTTCTTCTATTGTCTATCTGGATGCGGTTTCCTGGTCGTCTTCTATCGTCTGTCTTCATATGTTACCCTGGCTTTCGTATAATGTCTATCAGGATGCGTTATCTTGGCTTTCGTCTATTGTCTAGCTGGATGCGGTTTCCTGGCTTTCTATTTTCTGTGTGGATGCGTTATCCTGGCTTTCGTTTATTGTCTATCATGATTCGGGTTCCTGGCTTTTTTCTAACGTCTGTGTGGATGTGATATCCTGGCTTTTTTCTACTCTATAACCTGCATGTGTTATCCTGACTGTTCATTCTCTGGTCGGTTGGTGTTATGACATTATGGCGATTCTTTCAAAGTGCGAAGTTGTGAATTCAATGGATATTTGAAATGCCATTTTGGATTAGAACATATGAAACTGCGGTTAATTACCTTATCAGAAGATAAGCCAACATGATCATGCGACTTTTCTCCCACTCAAGTGACCTATGAATTATTATTTTGGATGCTCTGAATAGCCCTTGAACATATTGGCTGTGTATCCCTAAAGGAGTACTTTTGTGGCTCATTGTGCACCACAAGTTGATTGCGGATAATGGGAGCGGCATGTTATATAGCTATGAAATTAGGTCTTTAAACAATAAACCACAAAGCTCAGTTGGTCTGAACATGCTATAACATCATACTACAAATGATTTCGTCTGCTGATGAACTAAGCAGTGGCAAGTTTTATTAGTGACAGAAAACAATCTACTTAACTAGTTGACATCTCTTCTGAGTCTTTGCACGGCACATCGTGAATAACTGGTGGAAGTTGTCCAAAACATTCGTCCGTTTTTATGAAGCAGTCTGAATGCTTTGCGAAGCAAATCCGTTGCTCCCGAATCCTTCGTTCGCTAGTCATTAGCTAACTTCTCTCTCTACCTCTGGTAAGTGTTTCGCTTGGTTCTTCTATTACATCGTAATGTAAATGGAACGACGTAAGCATCCGGTAGCAAACTGCATAAAGTGATGACATTGCTGTGCTTGCAGTAGTGATTGTTTATGCCGTGAAAAATATCAAGTCGAACGTTAATTAACGAATCATTTAAACTCATATACATGCATCAAATGTATCGAATATCCAGAAAGGAGAAGCTTAGCCAAACACCGCAGCAAGCCAGTTTGATGATGTTCCTTTTGTAATCATAAAAATCTAATTAATTTCTCACTCATCCCAGCGACCTACACGTAATGACCTGAGGCAAATTTGTTAAAGGATATTGGATAAGGAATTTAAGCGGAAAGCCCCAGAGCATCAATTAGAAAAGTAAATGGTAACGTTTGTGCCATTTATTCAATATGCTGCCTCTGAACGTAGATATATAACTTCATTGCGCAGCGTGTTGTGCTGAGGCGGTAGTAAAGTTTATTTGGTGATGTTGTTTAAATATAGATAGATGATTAACTATGGAATAGCAGCATGTTCCTTGTATGGAAAGTGGCTATTTAAAGTGTGTGACAACAGCGTGTCAATACCGGTCTGGTAGTGTTTGTGAGCAGCATTTCACGACTAGTACAGGTAGATAGGTATAACTGACCAAGTGTTAACTATATAACCCTAATCAGATGTCACTGTTATGGGGTTTATCAACAACAACGTAGAAAACATGTTTATGTTTATACGGAATATATATATTTGATACCAATGACCACGCTATTGCAGCAATGATATGCCAATTACAATTCAATAGCAACACTTACGATGATTATATGCCTCACAAAAAATGTATTTAAATTGTAAATGTTATTTCCCATTTGTGTATTGCAAGTTGCAGCTCTTTCATCTCCTGTTTAGCTGTAAAAGATCATTAAAATAGCATTAGTAAATTGCGCTTCCGGACGATGCTTCCTATGATGTGTCATGTGGCAGGCTTAGTGCTTCCGGTACATCAACAACATGAGACGATTCTGCTCGTTATCCCCGGCCTCGTATTCTCACATCTCTATTTTATAGTCGTTATATTGTCCCTCCTACTCTGCGTTTGAGTAACAAAGGCCGGAGCTGCTGGGAACAATCTTAGTCAAGGAGGCAGGGAGTGGCCAAATAAATGAAGCAGGACTTTGTTTTTGGTGCCAAATGGCGAGCTGTATAATTCAATCACGAAATTGACGAGTTTGGCTAAACAATTCAATTTTCTGGCTTGCCTATGTTATAACTCATAACACAGAAAAGAGTAAAACAGTATAACAAAATGCATTTATTATTACCGGCAAGTTGCTTCTAGGATGCAAATCATCCTCAGAGTATCATTTACATTCCGGAATAGAGCAGTCAGCCCATACGGCATAGAGACCAACCGACTCTGCCGCCCCGTTTCATTATTATAGACCACATTAATCTTAGTGGACAGCATTACTATCGCCCATCACCCAAGATAAATTGTACCAGAATTGTCATAGTTTTAATGTTTAGCACTCCAGTGATGGTATATTTGCTGCAGGTGTTTTGCGTCGGGTAAAGCGGAATGGGCGAGCCAAATTGCGTCATGAAAACAGTGAGCGGACAGTGCCGCTAAAAACAAGACGTATGAATGCGGGAATAATGCCCTGCATTCAATGACGCAAATTTGAATTCATTATATATTTGAATTCATTATATATATATATATAATTCATATATATATATATATATATATATATATATATATATATATATATATATATATATATATATATATATATATATATATATATATATATATATATATATATATATATATAGATATATGTGTGTATGTGTGTACTAATATATGTATATATATCAATGTTGATACAAATATATATATGTATATGTATGCATGTATATATATATATATATATATATATATATATATATATATATATATATATATACTTATATATATAGAAACTTATATGCATATGCATAAATATATATGTATATATATAAATGTGCATGTTTATTAATATATTCACATATATAAACATCTATGCGTAGATATATATATATATATATATATATATATAAAAACATAACATATAAATATATATATATAAACATATTTACATTTACTTACATGTGAACATATATAGACGTAAATATATTGAAATATGCATACACAAATTTATCTGTAAATATTGATTGTACATATATTTAAATGTAGATTTTATATGCATAAATAAATGTACATTATTATATATATATGTGCATATGTTAACATACATGTATTTAGATATAAATATATAAATACGCGTATATGTAAATATATATATATATATATATATATATATATATATATATATATATATATATATATATATATGTATATATATATGTATATACATGTATACATATATGTATACACATATGCATAATACATTACATATATCTAATAATGTATGCAGACAAAATAGATATATATATATAAAAACATAACATATAAATATATATATAAACATATTTACATTTACTTACATGTGAACATATATAGACGTAAATATATTGATATTTTTATGCATACACAAATTTATCTGTAAATATTGATTTTACATATATTTAAATGTAGATTTTATATGCATAAATAAATGTACATTATTATATATATATATATGTGCATATGTAAACATACATGTATTTAGATATAAATATATAAATACGCGTATATGTAAATTGATATATATATATATATATGTATATATATATATGTATATACATGTATACATATGTGTATACACATATGCATAATACATTACATATACCTAATAATGTATACAGACAAAATTTATATTTATATACACGCATATATAAATATATATATATATGTATATAAACATATTTATAAATATATGCATTCATATATATATATATATATATATATATATATATATATATATATATATATATATATATATATATATATATATATATATATATATATATATATATATATATATATATATGTATATAAATTTCAATATTCGTACAATAATACCAAACGGAACGTTAAACAAACAACAATCTACACTCCGTCTTGAGGGTTAGAAATGTAAATATTTTTACTCCTTTCAATGCACATATATGTATGTATATATATATATATATTTACATATAATTATTGTGTGTGTATCCCGCAACAGTCGAATGAATTCACTATATAATGGTTGTTTTAGAATCGTATATTGAATATGATATTTTCACGTTCCTATCACGCTCCATATTCAATGGATGCTTAATTGTTAAGCATAGTGCGTATCATTGATCAAAATCCTTAAATATTCATTTGCGAAATTCAAAGATCCAATGGGGGAAACAAAACATATAAGGCCGCGTTCCCACGTCGCTTTTGTAAGTACCCAATAACCGAGGATACAGTATTCGTGTGGTGTAGACAGAATAATACTCAACTTGTAATCATACTTAAAGAGGTTAATTCATGTTAAAAAGTGCACCATATGCATTCATTGTCCTACATATCATTGCATTAGATATGGTATATATGGCCTATATTCTGGTAACTATAACCTGAAAGCTGTGCGGGAGATCAAATCCTGTATTGTATTCGTGATATAAAAATCAGCTTTACAAAACAAACCACACCTCATAGACCACGTAAACAACGTACTCTCTTAGCGTCAGAGATGCTGTTCCAAAATTATCTCAGGCCATTGACACTGCAGGGGCAAAGATAAATAATTGTTCTGCAACTAATCGACGACCGATATAAGCAATAAGGAATCACACTCCAAAATTATAGACTGCAAATATCAGCCTTTTATATCAAACCCATAATCCTGGAATTACCAAAAGCTCTAGGGTAGAACCATCATTGCTATGTTGCGCATCGGGAATCCTCTCATAGATGTCTTATAGTGCCATCAATTAGATCATACTCACGTTATCTGATTTGGTTATACAGCTTTATTATCTTACAGAATGAACCTTACCTACCCTTAAATAAAGGATACTTTATAAATTGGCCCGTCTAAGTTTTATATTTGATTGAGACGTGTATAGCGCTCTTATTCAATGTTGAATATGCTGGTATCGCCAAATAAACAGATTTACAGATAAATGACTTGAAGGAAATTGCGTGAAACAAATGTTTCTTGTCACAAAATAACTCGGTCTCTATATCAAATTGTTATCAACATTGTTATACGACAGGGATTAAAAATTGACTCTTGACATTTCTCTGCAGCGGTTTATTGCAACCAATGGCCACCAGTAATATAAAAATAGCGCTCAGTGGAATGTTCAGGTTATGGCTTTGCTATTGCCCTGGATGTGGATATTATATACATTCCGCAAAGGACTGTAGTTGGACATTATCATTCGTCGGTTACTAGCAAATGCACTTGAAATATGATAGCTTGCAACCAAATATTATTCGGCAAACAATGCATTGAGTTTAGTTGAATAATATAATATCATCTCTTCACAGCATGAGTGCTTAATCATTCATTGTGAAACATTTCATCATTTTTTAGTTTAATATCTGATCGATGTGTTGTAACCAGATTGGTTTCGGGACACAAAAGTCTACATAGTGCTGTATATGCGGCAGTATTAATTAAACAGCGCAGATGCCCCACAAGCGTGATGCATTGAGCAAGACGAGCAGCCTCTCTGCTGCCTAGCCGGATAAGTAAGGTCGTGCGCTACGACGTCGAGTATATCACTCATATATGAATTATTGTGCCAATGCACAAACAATGTGTCTAACGCTGGCACAATAGGAAGGTACAATAGCTGACAATAGTTATTCCGTTATTTGGTGCGATACGGCCTTAGGTATTTAGACATATCTTTGCATGGATTAACCGTGACATCGTTGCTAACAGATAGATAGAACAGCTGGAGCTATGCTTTCAATGCATCATGATGACTGGAAGTTTTTTCCAGCCTCTACAACATTACCATATATATATATATATATATATATATATATATATATATATATATATATATATATATATATATATATATATATATATATATATATATATATATATATATATATATATATATATATATATATATATATATATATATATATATATATTTATATATATACGAATGCGACTATTTTTGACATGTAGCAAAAAATCAACCATTTTGGGACATTGGAGGCGACAAAACATATTGTCAATATGATGATTATTTCTTGTTTTCTGTTGGTCTGTCAGTAACATGTTTTGGTTTCGTATACTTATTTTTGATTTTCGTTGTTTTATTTAACTCATACATTTGGGGTACCAAAACGGGTGTTCCAAAATAGTTCGGGTATTAGGGATATGTAAAAAACCAACTATTTTGGAACATAACAAAACACCAACTGTTTTGGGACATAACAAAACAATCTTCTATTTTGGCACATAACAGAAACCCAAACGCTTTGGGACACAACAAAAACCAACCATTATGCGACAGTGTGGTGAACTTGTTGTGACGGGAATGAAATGTTTGCATCTATGCCATGGGATATGTCTTTCATCCCTGTCTGTATGACGGAGAGAATTAACGTGCAGGGGCAATGCATGTTTAATTAGCGACGATTCATTTATACCATATCGAAAGAAGTACTATCCAACGTAATTCAAACATGGAGAAGCATAGGCTCTAAATGTCTGGCGATTTCGAGTGCCGGGCCTTCGCATGAATAGATATCTACACCGAGATACGCACACTGTGAAACTGGAAGTCATACAGGAACGCGCAATATATGTCTAGAGTAGTTAGTTAGAAAGTAGTTATAGTAATAGGCGATTTATATAACTCCCTGTGGCTCCCACTCTTTAGCTTAATATGGTTGTTTGTTTGTCCATGGAGGCGTCTACTTGGTTCATCATAACGATTAATCGTTCAAGCTCTGTCGTATGCACTCTTTCATTTTTTTTCTCATCCATTGTAGCGCACAGACAGGCATGTTTTTTTTTGTTCTAGTTCTTAGAAATATACGCTAATTACTTAATGTTAATCGTACTAACGCTATGTTATCTCTATTATTTCTGATTATATCGTTTTTTACTGTCAAAAGCTATGATAAAATATTAATGCATCCTTAACTGAATGAACTGGGCATGTGTAATATTGTCTATAAACTATATAATGATTAAAAAGGTAACTTGTATGACAATTATGAATGTTTATTGACATTTCAAGCATAATTAAGAGTTTGTGGCACATCCATTTGGATCTAGCACTGCGCATTAAAATTATGCATAGTTAATGACATATCAAAGCATAATTTAGAGGTAGTACAAGGCCCATTAGAACTTGCGCTGCTCATTAGTAGTAGGGAACGTCCCATTGGCAGCTGTGACTTAAGAACTTCTTTCTTCCCTGAAACAATCAACATGTACACATATTAAGCAAATCACTTGGCACCACTAATCCAGAGATAACGGTTCGATTATTCAACCAAAACTGAAGGCAAGAGATGTGTGGTTCAGATTGATGGGTCATCCCACAGATTGTTAGGTAGTGTTCCTTGCTGGTACAGCTATAACCCACCATTTGTCTGATTGAATGATGTAGAACAACACCAGGTGTTAAAGTGAGGTTGGGTGTGAGGGTAGTGTAATATGAATCGTGTCACATGCATTCTGTATACGATGGTGACCTGAAATGTTTTACAGACTAAATTGCTGTTGATCACAAGATTGCAGCACCTCAGCAGATTTTGAGATTGACCAGGACATCTTCAGAAAGATGCACAGAACAGTAAGAGAGATTATTGCAGAGCTACACAGATTGTACATTTAGTCAGTGAAGCTACACCTTTGTAATAATCTCTCTGCAGTGAAATGCTGAGAATAGAAGATATAACTTACTGATAAAGCATCAGATAGAGTTAGTTAATCATGAAACATCACATGGCAGCGCATGACTAATCTACAAGCTTAAATAACAATTCAGCCTACACCACAATTGTGCAACAATTGTATATAATACATGACAACTACCATAAAAGAGATACTGGGAATGATCTTTTGTCAAATTTATCCTGATTAATTCAATATATTCGGAAGTATATATGGCATACCCGGGAGTAGTTTCCTTAGACTGGGGAGCTGAATATATCTTCTGACGGCAAGTTGTAAAGCTTGGGTCTGCCTTGTATCCCATTAGAAGCGGTCTGCATGTGCATTGATATATTGTTTTCATAATTGGCTATTAGTGTCTAGTTATAACAGACCTGTAATGACTTTCATAATATAGCACAGGCCTTAATAGACCATGCAGTAGATAGTGCCTTTTATATGAAGGTCACTTAACTAGAATTCATTTATAATGCAAGCAAAACTTTCTTTGGTTTATACCTTGTCACTAGTTAACAGATCACAGAGGAATGAAAAATACCCACTTGTATCTTTGATGCATGTTCTGCCCGAGACATCCTGATCTGACTCCGAATCACTAGAAATCAAGTTGTTTTGGTCGGCATCTTTAAGTCTGGGGTCTACAGGGCTTGTTGTTCTAGGCAGACTTGTGGCATAACTGCTACTTGCTTGGGCTGCTGGTTCAGTATCTAATAAACAAAAGCACATACATTTTACAATATGCATTGCAAAATCAATATAATTGACACATAACACACTATGCATTAATTCAGATGTAAACAATGAGAAACAATGCATATTTCTGCCATTGCTACACATTTGTTCATAATTATGTGGCCAGCATATTGTGTGAGTTTTCAAAACCATTTAATTGATAATTTTGATAAAAATCGGACCATGTTACAAAAATGTCGGTATGGTTGAACTTGTGGTACAAAATTGAAAAATACTTCAGCATACAAGCAAACAAACCGACCGTGTCAAGGCAATCCAAGTACACGCCCACTTTAGTTATGGTCAATTCAGGCAGTATTCTCTGATAGGTTCCTAAGCTAACATCTGACCTAGGTTCCTATAATAATGAAACATATGTGGGTAGATTTGTGAAATATACATATCCGGTTGGTTCAAAATAGAATTTCTTCCATATTCACAGTACATGGGCCCAAATTTAAACAGAGCTCTATATAAATAACAATGCATTTCAATCTGCATCTTTATTAGATAACTAAATAGGAATGAAAGCATGGAGAGCAATGTGGTTAGAAAATAGAGACCCAGTATACAGATGCTGGTTATTTATTTTCGCAATATAACACCTCGTAAAATGTTTCCACACTCACTTATACGATACTTTCCAAGGTCAGATCACATAATTTAATGCCAGGAAACTTATGTGAGGCCACATTAGCTGTTCAGCTGAGAACATTCAATATTATCTACTGTCAAATTACATAATAAGCATAGTCATGGTTTTTATAGCACAGATGCTCATTAATTAATGCAATCAAATAGTTATGCAGTTCAGAGGCTGTTTATTTAATGACTGGTGTTATTTGTATTAGGTGACCCTCTGGTACTATCTGACACTTTCAAGTCTGTATTTGCACCATCAACTTATTCCCTCTTTTGATAGACCATCACATTGGCTATTGCCTGGATAGGCAACAGCTCAATATGCATGTGATGTTGTGACTTCAAAATTTAATTGATATTTGGTCATGACATCGACAACCTCTTTACAATTTAGATCTAACATCAGAAATATTACTACCCCAAGTATTGTTTATAATTGCAATCTGAGGACCCGTTGACCTTTGAGGTCTATCATATTAAGATAATTGGCAATAGTTAAGTTTATGAAACACCAAGTGACTGTGTTATAAAACCTACCATGCAAATCACGCAGGGCAGTTAAAACCATCAATGGTGCTACAACATTAGATTAGTCTCTTCAATCACAACCTGCCAAACAGCGCAGTTCCATACACATGACATTATGGTTATGTCTGACCATAATGTCCACATAACATCATATCTATCTTCATGGCTGCAGCCTAGTGAAGGGAGAGAAGGGTAGCTCCGGTCGAACGGTAACATGAATTTATACTCAAACGTCTTGTAGGGCTTAGTGAAGGGCAACCATTAATTGTTAAAATTGTTAAGTTCTTTTGCATTTACATATCAACGAACAGTCTTAGCTAAAATAGCAAAACAAGTCTGTCAAACAACAATTTCAACTTAACAGAACCATCCAGCAGTATTGAAACGAATGCTGCTAACACCTCAATAGTGTATCATCGATCAGCTGTTCGGGGACGTTCGATCGAGGGAATTGGGTCATGGATATAAATTCGGTCTGGGTAGGGGTAAAACGCTGATTAGGTAATACAGAACACGCAGTAATAGAGATAGTATATTTTTTTACCGACACAGCTTCTTTTCCGTCTATGTCAGAATGTATTTGTTGGGGAAATCCGTATTTAACAACAAATGACTATGCTTTCTGCGAATTCACGATTTAAGGGGCTTAATGTAGAATTATTGTAGAGTTTCGTAATTTGTGAAATGTCATTATTAGCCGAAATACTGTAACAATCGTATCCAACCCATTCTCGAGCTTACACTCTCAACCATTGGATAGTGGTCACTTCGCCTTACATTAGCACCCATAGGGTAGTGTAAGAAGGCCTCTCGGCGCCTATGCCCGACAGCCTTTCATAAACTATCGCACGTAGGAGAGTGTAAGGAGAATGGTTTGGCATGGGGCGTGAAATAAGGAAGGATCCCTTTTTACCGAGCCTCATCAGCCCAAGATGGCGGACACACGGTCAGGTGAGGATGCTTCGATGTTTTAATTGTTATTAAATCGTCAATTATGTACACTAACCGAAGATGGACTCAGGTGTAAGCACCATGAAACTTGTCAAAGGGCACTTGTAGTAATATTTGTTCCATGCTTTAATTTTATAGTCACTTGTTTCATATTAACACTCTCTCTACCTTAGGTTACACAATATATTGCGATCAGTGGAAGGGGTTGTCTTGTTTATATTACCGTCGTGTGCGGCTAGGGAAGTGGGGGGGGGGGGGGCTTGCTTCCCGCAAACGTTTATGTCATTCCTATATTATCGACAATCTGATATGATGATATGGGAATGTACAGCGTTCCTTTTATCAGCATCTAGGCAAAGAATCTTAACCTCTGATAGCCCTACAAGACGTCTGCATGTTACCGTTACACCGGAGCTAAACCTCTGACAGCTCCGCTCTTTTTACTACTTTCGATTTCACATCCGAGCTTTAGAGGCGAAGTGCAGCCAGTAAAATTACGGAGCTTCCGAAGTCAAAACGACCGATGAACTCACTAAAAACTTACCGAAGCCCTCCAAGCAAAAACAATTTGTGACAAAATGCAAGATTATATCACAAAATCACACGAGGTCTGTTTATATTACTACAGTTTTGTCTACTTGTTCTGTTTGAGCCGCGCACGACGGTAGTATAAAAAATATGTCAATAAGAGTCGTCCACAGCTATAAAATACGGCAAATCATGAAACTTTGTTAAAAAAAACAACATGGTTGACTCCCATAATGCAACATAACTGCGTTAATTCTCGTTCATGGTTTTCGATTGCACGATAGCCATGTTGGACAACAATTTTAAAATTGTGTTGGATTTCGTTGATTCTGTTGATTAGAAGTATGACTGTTGTTGGACACTAGGCAAGATTGATGATAAGACATTTGTTGATATGAAAATGTATATTTTTTTAACTGTCCCTTGTCTGCGTTGCGAGAAGGAGCAAATTTGCTTATAACGCTCACAATTCTGCATACGGACCGTTGCCTCTTAGGTGGCATCAAAACACCAGGGGCGAGTTACCTTGCCTAATCAGCAACCACCTCCTCTTTGTTCGTTGGTAGTTTGGGGGGTTCCTGTGGCAGTTGTACAGGCTGTTAAATGATAGCATTATCGATAGCTATAGACAGGACAATGAAATCGGTGAGGCGACGTAAGTTGAGAGAAAGCTAAATAAACTGAATTTGATGTTTGTTTTGGCACTTTTGAAGGCTAGAATTTATGCAGATACAAAAATATATGTGAAACTTTTGTTTTTATGCAGACCCTGAGAAGGCATTTGATAAAGCCGCTGCTAAATTACTCAAAGCACTTCGCCCAGCTAAGGCAAAATCTTCCCGTCTTGTTGTTAACTCTCCACTGAGGAGTACCTCTGGTGTAATACCACATGGTGTGAAGCGCAAGCAAACCTGAGCTTCTTCAGCCAGACTAAATAATCATGGTACCTTTGTTAATTATGAAATATTCCAGAAAAATTAATTTCACAAAATTTACTGATCTCTAAGAACACATTCAGGAGCATCCTTTGCTTGTGTTACAAACAGTTGATACACCTACTTCCATAGAGGCCCTTATACAGGAAAATCCTATCGGTAAGATCATGATATTTGTGGAGAGTTGCTACTGCATTTTTTTTATGTTCAATAAAAATTAAACATGAATTAGTAGTTATAGTGATAGAGGGTAAATTTATATCTTCTGACGATAGATGTTAACTGTGTGAAGGAGACGATTTAGTTTCTGACATTTGGAAAAAGTACAGCCAATTATCTGACCCAAGTTCAAGATCACCATGATGATAGTGAGCTGACCGATTGGCAAAAGCGAAAACTGGAAAGCCAAAATCTTTGGGAGACCCAAATGCAATCGGTAGTTGACTCATTGCTAGCAAACATGGCACCATCTGCTCAAGAGCTAGAATGTTGCCTGTGTGCAAATCCATCAAAACTACGGTAATGTTACGCAAGTAATATTGTAATATCTACCTATGAATGACCTTTTGTGCACTAATGTATAACTTTCATATTCAGGTGTCTACAGTGCCAGATGTTTATGTGTGAGGATCATGACAAGCCCAACACCTTTGTGAAGGATGCCATGACAGGGAATGGTTTCATCTTGATTTCTACTACCCACTCCCTACTGAGATGCCAGAAGATAATCCCAAGGCAGGATATAATCATTCAAATCGATTCCACTATACTGAATAGATTGATATTTTGCAAAAGGGTACCCGAGAAACTTTTGCCAAAATACTGCAGTCAGTGTGTGCATATTCTGCCTGCATGGTGTTGGTTCCTGGTGTGAATTGTATTATCCTTCCTATTACAAATTTTTTATGCATTACACTTATGTTAAAATCTTCCATATGACATGCCACGATAACATATTGTGACTTTTTCCAATGTGCATTTGCAGGGAGATATGATCTTCACTTGCCAAATTCCATTTGTGAAAACTGTGGTTACAATGATCCAATGAAAGTAAGTTTTGTTATAGCATCTTATATAGATAACCTTTTAAACATTTGTTATTTTTGTGCTCCGAAATATAATATTAGTTATTATTCTTTCACTAGACATATATATATTTGAAACTGGTCTATTGGAAACCTTTCACACTCTGAAGTGTGGGCTACCGGGGAGATCTGTGTAAGAGTTTTGGAGACCTTGAATCAAATATCTAGAAGCCACAGTAGAGTAAGTATCAGTTATGGGAATAGAAATTTTGAAAAAAGTATTTATTGAATAATTGACATGAGGTTACACTTTCATTTGAATGTCAAACAATATCAGGTGTCTCTGTCGTTGATGTATACTAGGTCATAGGGATAAGCAGATCATTCAGACCTCTTGCCAGAAGAGCGGTTCTACCAATTGCACACCACCTTGTCAGATGACTTTGTGGTTTTGCCTCCAGTAAGGTTCCAGGACAGGCACTCTTAAGTGGAACATCAAACCTCGTTACTCAGGCTTTGAAAAGGATGCTTACCCCAAAATTGTGCACTTCAATGCAAGAGAAGTTCACATTACAGCTAAGAAGGTATGAGATTTATGATATATATTTGGTTGATGAACTTATTTATAAGTATGTAATGCCCTTTAAACAGCATCGTTAAAATGAAATTGTATTTATTATACATATTATGTTCCCAGTCTTATGGTGAAGAACAGCACAAGTTCTGAAAGTGAGCTTGTTAGACAGGGCCAAGTCCTACAAAAAGATCCATAACAAGTGTCAGGCAAGATGTGGAGCTGACGATGACTAGTATTATGAAACACAAGATGCTCATTGAAAGGAAGGCTTGTAATTATTCAAATTTCACTTAAACCTCCAAATTTTGTGGCCATAAGGATCAAATACTTTTGTATCTGTGTACTAGACAGCAGCAAAAGTGCACAGGTCATAGGACAAAACTCTCTGCAGAATGCCAACGATGGTCACAGCTCCTAACAAGTTACAATTGCCTTGCCACAATCTTGCATGTCCCTCTTCTCAAGGGTGTTCCTGAGAGTCAAGACTCCTTGCCATGGCTGTAAGGAGCGGGTTAGCAGTTCTTGTATCTGATATGCTCTTGCAAAAACGATTTTGAATTGTACTCTCATTCGATTCTTAATGAATTGTGACAGAACTGATACCTCTTAAAAAAAACCCGAGCTCTGGTTGAGCAGTGGCTTCGCCTGCAACGCTTCAAAGAAGAAAGGAAACAGCTGGCAAATGAAGTCAACATCTACTTGACCAACTAAAAATTCACAGCAGAAATCTGGCAGACATGAATCAATTACAGTCAAGTATGAATTATTTCTAACATAATTTAATATCCTTATATAAAACTCCAGACTGTTTACCATTAATAATATATCTGTACATTTCTCCAGGCATGGAGACAGAATTCACGACAACAGCAGGCAAGCTTGCAATCCTACAGAGGCACCACCATGACATAAACATGCATGAAAAGAATGCTCTTCCTGGCTATTGCTCAAGCAGCTGGCAATTCTGGGATAAGTACAGATATATATGTCAATGGTATGACAGAACCTCCTGTGTCATCTGATTCTGAATATGGGTCTGATGCATAGAAGTCTGATCCCCTAAGAAGTTACATTACTTGAAATTTCAAACCAATAATACTTTGTCCAATTTAAGATTCTTGGGAAAGTAACTGTACATGTATGTATTGTTTTAATCTTTTTGATATACTACATGTAATGAGCACAACATTTATAAAAACTTGTACTCATTAACAGGCAACTGTATTACACCATATCTTTTGAAAATAATTACATGCACTTGAATGATTTGATTGCTGGCACTGATTTGTTTGTTTCTTCAGAAATTTACCATGCCCTGAGGATAAGCCAATCCAGTACAGTGATGGTCACTGGTAGAGCTATGGAACCCAGTGGGCCTTTAAAGGACACCCCTGTCAGTTATGATCACAGAGATACACAATTGTGCAAGAATTGTTTTTTACGAACCAAAAAATATTATCTATTGTTCAGAATGTAAATGGTATAAACATATTGATGCTTATCCCAAACATTTAAATTCTCCACTGATGGGGTTTTGAATGGTGACCCATGGCTGTATTATGTTTTATGCATGCATTGCTACTAAACCATTATGCTGTTCGTCATGCATTAACTAAGGTGTGTTTATCCTGGGGGAAATTGTTTGTCATCGGTTCTTTAGCTTGTAATAAATGAACATTATGCACTATGATCAAAGTCTGAACTTTTTAATAAAAGTATTGATTGAAAGTGAGTGAGAAGCATGTTGTTGATGTAATTGTAACTTCTCAGTTTTTAAAAAGACCTTAAAACATGGATGATTCATACCTCACAACAACTTACTCAGCTGGAAGTCATGAAATAAAGGGGGTAAAAAAGTCTTTTTGATGCCAAGCAAGATTCCTTGAAAAATCCTGTACAGTTTGCATGCGAAGTGAAATTCTCCATAATGGGAGGTGTCCTATACCTAGTCTTGCTGTCAGTCATCGTTAGTGTAAAGAAAAGACTACAAGCTAATAACAAATAAGCAGTTTGTCCCTAGGACAAAATCGACCAAATGGTATCCAGTTTCCCTAAACACCCACGGAATATACTCATTGGAATTAATATCGAGCCTTATTAATAAAGCAAAGTTTGGGTCTTGCTGCATCGGGACTTTCGAATAGACCAGCAAATTTCCGCGTTAACTTAGTTACTACATAAACTATCGCCATATTGACTGCTGCCAAGCAAGTGTCATTCTCCCATGCTACTAGTACTACACCGTCGCCGCAACAACACTGTGCAGTTACATGGAAAACACCTCTGTAACACCTTGCCCCTGACCATTAATTACGATCGGATTTCACCATAATCTGCAGACAAAAACAATCGCCAAGATGTAACTCGCTTGCGCGACATATACCCATGTATTGACGATGTTCTGTTATTAATTCATGTTTCTTAAAGAATAGATCGCGTATTCCATAGGCAAATAAATGTCACATTGGACAGCGTCCGTGCTGATGACTAGTATTGATTATCATGTCCATGCTGCCCAAATGCGAACCATCAAGAGCGAGGTACCTTACTCACTCATTCAAACAGTGAAACATGCAAGACAGAGAGTCGGCTATCAAAGTGTACGATATTCATTTATCTCAGTGCCTAACTCTTATCCCGACTCTTATCACATCTAAATGTCCCGAATATCTATTCATGTGTCTCTTAGGTAATCCAATGAAGCATACAGAACAGTTTTACTCCTTCTGCCTTTCCCCTAAAGGGTACTGAAACACCGTTTAAGTGCATTCATATTAGTTCAACTAGATATCGGTAACATATAACCGAATAAATGCGTTTCAAATATAACTATTTTGGTATCAGATGTTTACACAGTCAAACAATTTGACAATGCATATTGAGAATTGAAAATTTCATCTTGGTGCAGAACTGATCGAGATCGGAGGAATCGAAAAAAAGTAACATTTAGTGATGTTATTGACAGTGCCAAACGCCAAGTGGCGACTTAAGTCGAAAATTAACGTACGTTTATAACGTTTTATTCTATAACTGGGATTTATGTAGGACATAAGCATTATAAAACATGGTGTGAGATGTTATTACATTATCTGCTCCAACGCATATAATGCATTCTGCTCTGCGATTCATCTCGCATTGAAGTTACCACTGACTAGTGTTACTCCAGTGACACGTCTTTCCTTCTCGAGTTAACCGACTTTTCCCACTAATCTAAGAGCAATCTATTTGACAGTCTTGTAGTGTACAAACTGGACACTAGTCTTATTTTTTACTAGCAGACTATATATATAGCCCCCAACAGACCAACAGTCGATCGGGTACTCCACTTGGTTCATAAGAGCTATATATATATATATATAATCTAACTGTAGCTGCCCAATCTTAAACCATATCTAAAAATGACAATGAATTGCGGTTTGCTTGATTACGGGATTCCTTCCGTGACCAAACTTTTATCCCTACCCCGGGTCCCCACCATGACCCTATTAACCCTAATCTCCACAACTTTATCCCCACTGCGTCCCAACCAAAAAGCCTGTACAACCTGACGTTCCCCACCAAATGCCCCAAGACGGATATGCAAGTCCGGTGTTTAATCCTTGATATGAAGTTAAAGATATAGCCTTGAATGCTTATAGCCTTGAATGCTGATAGCCTTGAATGCAAAGATATTGCGCAATATGTGATCCGCAGCAGAGATCCTCAGATCACCAGTATACCGTCGAGTGCGGTTGTTGTGGAGAAGAAGGTTGACGACACAGACAAAAAAGACAAACCAATAGCCATTCAGTCGATTGAGTACTACCTTGTCAAGAAGGTGCAAAAGCTCAAGTTGTTTCAAAGAACTAAAACGAAACAAAAACAAGCAAATATTCACTCTAATGTCTTCATTCTAATAAGTCATATTTATTCTATAGTGAAACAAATCTATCCGAGTCGATTTGCTAACCCATTTTTGTATGAATTCTTGAAAATTAATTTCTAATGGTTCAATAGGACCATGTAGTTTCCTTTGTGAAGCTTGATTAAAAGCTGAATTATTCGAGAAATCATTTCAGGTTAGAGCGGGTTTTTTTTGCATATCTAATGGACCATCGACATTTCCCTCATTGTATCGTTACTGTCGCGGTAATGTCCTCAAATTTATCTATTGCCAATAATAAATCAACCCCTTTTCCAAACATACAACTCGGCCTGGCAATAGGTTATACAGCCTTATACCCTGTTCCTTCTTTCGCACATTCTAGCGGTTTTATGTCTATAGGCGGCTGCATCAACAGCCATTGCGAGACGTTCACCTCGCCGGGATGACCTAGATAAAATTGAGCTGCTGGTAAGTGCGAGTGTCCTTGTTGTCAGTTCCGGTATAAACAAAACAATTGATCTGCAGACCAACTCAAAACTCAGTGTCAAACCGCCATCGTCGTTCCAACTCTCGCATTCGTGTACATAGCGAGGCACAAGGAACTTAAATAAGTTGACTGATGAATCGAATTACGCAATGTTATCGTATATTCATGTTTTGCGTACGATCTTAGTGCGATTTTGAAGATAATGCCTTAGAAGTTAGTGCTAGATATTATCGGTATCATGTTATCGCTCATATTTACGTTTGAACACGTAGTGATGCTGACTTTATCTCTTCCTGTGTTTCGATGTTTAAATAGCAGTTGTATCGGATAGTGTCCTCACATTTTGTGTTTCGATCCATTTGATTACATACTTCTGATAGACCTCTAAATCTCACAGCAATTGATCAAGTCGCACAAGTCTAACAAGAGTTCGTTGTTTTAGAAGGTGGATGTGGTTGGTGTTCATCATCACCTATAGTACAGATACTATCTTTACAATTAGTGATGACGAACACCAACAACTCCCACCTTCTTCAGTGAAATGTTTCAACAGGTATGCATCTTTTCTCATCTAATTTCATAGATATATCTAAAAGCTCCCTCTGGTGTTGTTGTTTATACTAAGATGATGATGAAGTGAAGAAATCCATGATGTGGACAGATGATCTGAACATTTTCATATTTATTGATTCTATCCATTTGCGACAAATCTTAACAAACTTAATGGGATGTCATCCTCTGACACTTTCTCTTCCCACCGTGCATTTCCAGGAGCTGAAATAATACAAGAAATTGGATGACTAAACAAACACAATACCTTGTATATACATGTACAGATTTTCCTCGTTTATTTGGGATATCCATTCACCGCATCTGAAGATTGCATTTTTTCAGTATAAGCCCTAAAAGGGTGATTCTGTTGAATGTGGATCAAAACTTATGTTTTTGGGTCAATTTAATAGTCCAACAACCAGAAGGTTAGCATGTGATTCACCAAAATATAAAGTAACCAATAAAACTAAAGGTACGCACTTACCAACTGTAATTTCGATTTGTTTGTCATCTGAATCAAAACAAGTTTGTACCAGGTTATAATGATGTCTTTCCATTCTAGTTGTGTTATCATGAAAGACACATCCATGTTTGATTACAGAGCTAATAAAAGTACTCACTTACCAACAAGACTACTGAGTTCTGACTGGTCAGCTGAATAAAATAAAGCATACATGTGGATGCTAGGGACCAATTCTATTTTATCTGGGCGTTTTGATGATATAGCCAATTCTTGTATGGATAATTGAAACAATAAATGCATACACCTACCAGTGATCATCTTTTTACTCTTTTACTCTCCACACCTGCATCATGTATATTCTTGAGTTGCATTTAATCAAATGGTTATTGCAGTTAGAGAATTTATATTTTGAAAAAGCCAAATACTAAATATGTGAACTATGTATATACTCTGTTCTTACTATCATTGACAGCTGTTGATTGTGGTTGGCCAACAGAATTCTTCTGTTTCTCTGAAAGCCAATGAATAGACCCCATAAAAACAAAGCGCACATGCTAGTTTTACCTATCATACAGATGGCGCCTTTTTTACAATCAGCAAGAGCGAGTAACCACCTGGCAGATGAGTGACATCACAAGTGTACAGGGTATCAGACAGGAAATAAGGTATCATAAGTGCAATGTGAATGAAAATATAAACATTGTATGTAAGCTGTGTCAGGAGTAAAAAAAGTTTATGCACACACTAACTGCATGATAATCATTTTTGTTTTTGCTCGATGTCACTAATCACATACAAGGACTCAAAATCTGAACTTGACTTGCTGTCAAATGTATATTAGCTTACCCTTGTTGTGGTATTCCACATCAAGTATTTTGCTGTAGACATCTTTTATATAACTTCGGTGGGATGTCAGCCCTGCAGCAACTACATCGCTGCCAGGCCTCATGGTAACGTGTACCCGCTTTCTTGCCCCTGTAGGCCTGGCAAGGAAGAGGCAGTCAAACGCAGCCCCCTTCAGCTGTGCCATCTAAACACAAAAAAGGCAGACAAGGTTTCTTTACCAATCAGTGCATAAGAACCTAATTGAATATCAAAATAGGTGTATTTTTTTTTTAAAGATTGTACCCAAAGGTCACTGAATAACAACCACTAGCCTTGTTTTCGATTAAATTCATGATTCTGTAAACATTACTGGGGTGCATATTGGCCCCCTTTTGATTCTCTTTTCATTTGCTGATGCCTGCCTTCTTTGCAAATACTCCCTGAGGCTATACCCATACTCACAAGAATACCTTTTGGAGTGATTCAGTGAACCACATAATGGAAAAAGTGTCTTGATTATTTCAGTTTTACCGAAAACCAAAATTGACCACAAATTTTCCATTAAGCAACATTGATTTACAATCAAATAATAAATGCAGCTAAGCTATGAAAAGCTAGAAACAAGTAACTAGTGGTAACAAAATCATAGTAAGTGTAGTTTGAATTTATCCCGGGGGGGGGGGCACTTGGCCTTATTCTGGATAGGGGTGTGCCGCGGGACCTCGAAAAACCCGTACCCGTCATACAAGGTCAAAATGGCCAAAAGCATACCCTGTCGTACAAGGTATTATGCGAATGTATAACCCGTCGTACAAGGTGAAAAAGGGCAAAAAAGCATATTCCGTCGTACAAGGTATTATGTACTTGTATTGTCAACGATCGATAGGAAATATGTATATTCAACCCGTTATACAGGTGAGAAGAGAAAAACATACCCCGTCGTACAATACGAAGCCCCCAAAAAACCTGTCGTACAGATTGAAGCTGAAAAACACACCCCGTCGTACAAGTATGAGGCCCAATAAAACCCGGCGTACAAGTCGAGAGGCCGAAAAAACATACCCCGTCGCGCGGCACATATATACTACCACTATACACTTAAGTGCCCCCCCACCGGGAATTTATCACATGATTTACCAGAAACCTTCATTCACTTAGGCAAGGCAAATTGATAAATTATCCATCGGTACATCACTTTTATTATGTCTACGAAAAACGGCCTGATATACTAATTACACTCGCTTTGAGGACAGGGGTTACCTTTGGCCCGGCCGCAGTCTCTGGCATAGAAGATAGCTCCGGTCGAACGTTAACATGAATTCAGACGTCTTGTAGGGCTAGCATAGAAGATAGCTGCGACCGAACTAGGTCTACGACCGAACCAATGCTAATCCCTGTGGCTGCTACCATCCCTTGTCAATGTCATACGAAAATCATTTTACCTCTGACACTTACAGAAACGACCAAGCATATGTTGTCACGCATAAATGTATTTCAAACCCACCATCATTGGACGAGGACATGCTGTCAGTCACGATAAACTATAGCAGAATATTATATATATATATACATCAATTTTCATTTTGAGTATGCGATGTTTTAGGTCAGATAGAGGCTCAGGGACCATTTATTTTTTCTCAAGTGCGCCGCCGGGCGCAGCGTTGCATGCTGGAAATGTGAACGAGTGCAGTGCAGCGGGGGATGAGGTGGGTGGGGAGAAAGGTGTGGCTGGGCTTTGGGGTGGGGGATTAGGGTTTTGCATGGGAAGTATACAGGGTATACGAGAATGAGGAGCGAGAGAGGCAATCGATCAAACAGATTGGATTTAGAGGGGCTGGGGAGACATGGGGGGGAAAAGTTTGATTTTTATCTAAAATTCTTCATAATCTGTTTTTCCTCTTCAAATTATCAAAAAATTTCAGTTTCTAACAAATATTACATTTTTTTATTTCTGCGGACTACTAACATTCTATTCAAGGGCGCCGTCCGCATGCGCCGTCCGCATTTACAGCCGCTCGTGTGGGATTCCTTATACTATCCAAGCTATGATATTGTAAGGGGCATTGACCACTATCCAATGGTATTTGGTAGCTCGATTGAGTTATGTGTTTTTATTTCAAGTGTTTTGTTATTATATGGTATTCAATGATCCGAACAGTTTTGAATACTGTGTGAATAATGTAGTTATGTTTTTTATTTCAAGTGTTTTGTTATATGGTATTCAATGAAAACAGTTTTGAATACCTGAATAATGTATATTTGGTAGTTTGTCAAGAAAGTACCTGCCTTTTACAGTCGCAATTGACCCAGACAAATCTCTCAACGCCATATAGCTTCGGCGCCATGGCAACCTTGGTCCTTGGGAGATTTCATATTGCGACTTTGTCAAAGGTTGGCCAATCTGAGTAGGTCAAGATTTTTTAAGTTAGTCGATATGGAATTAACCTGATTTACAAATTCAATTGGACTGTTGTAGTCATTTGCACGATTCACAGCCATTTGGCGTGTGTGACAGGAACTGTTGTCATGCTTAAAATACTTTAAAATGTTTTATGTCAGCCCGCTGAATCTATCAACCCTGCTTATTGAAACATCCCAATAAACTATTTAACCTGCATTGTTTGGGAAACTCTCCTCTTTTCTCCATCTCGTATCTTTTAACAAATACGGAAGAACTCTGTCATGTTACTCAGAATACAACAAAGAGGGTGTTATTCGAGGAGATATTCTTACTACGTAATCGATCTGTGGAATAAACAGTTACCACGGTGTAGGATGATAGTCGCCTGGTGGGTACAGACAGAAGAACATTCTCGCGTTGAAGAAGGATGCGTAAGGGGTTTAGAAACATACAGCGCTACAGTTAACTGGGTCACTGGAGTATACGGAGGTGTCTGGGGGTATATAAATCGTTTGGAGGTCTTAGCGGACTGGATGGGCGCATAGGCGCTCGTGTCACCCAGAGCGCGACAGCAGCTTTTTAGTGGGGAACAGCAAAATAACGCTGCTGGTGGTTATGTGATATCAATGGCTATTAATGAGTAGCTGTTGCTCAAAGAAAAGCATTTAGAGGGGTTATGAATAAGTGTGCAAACATTCGTCGATTCTATAAAATCAATAACACTATCAATTACGCTTCCTAATGTAATGGTAGGTTGGTGATAAGAGTTACTTTTGAATCAACATGACACCTTTAGCAGTAAATAAACACATATCCCATTTATACCATTTATGGTGCATCCATGACTAATCAGTAACTGATACAGAAATTATCCAGAATATACAAAGTGATAATTCCATATACATCTTTATTTGGACTGCCATAAAGGTAAAATGGTATGCTGAAATGAAAATGCAACATATCAATTGTTGTTAAACAGCTCAGTTTACATGGACTTGTTATTTTCCAACCTTTCTGCTTAAACAATTAACTTGCTCTATAGCATGCTATCTACAGTGACTTCAAAGGCCAATGAACATAATCCTCTGCGTATAGGATTCATAACATTATACATCAAAGTCTTAGCAAATATTGATGATAAGTAATTAACGGAGTTATTCGAGATACTATTTTTTTCACTTATTCGATTACCATGACATAAGTTTCAGATCTATGTCGAATCAAAACCTCTCCGCTTTTTCGCATTATTGACGCCTTACGATTGGCAAAAAAGTGTTTACATACATACAATATGACAAACGCGACTAACCAACATAACTTGGCGAAACGATCAGACAAGGCCGCTTGACTCCACATAGCTGCAGCAAAGTACCTCAAAATTGACCAGATTTCATTTATATGTCAGATTGAGTATACTACACAATATATCCAATCTATCGAACCAGCGTTGTCATGATTTAGATCAATCAGAAAATGTCACAGTGGGCGATATTAGAAAGCCCAGGCTAAGAACCCAGGTTATCGAATACACTTTAGCGACATTAAATATATTTTCTCGCTATCATCTGGTTGACTTGGATGTAAGTGTCTTAAATAACGCCATAATATATTCACGAGTTGTGATTATTGCTTACCAAATCGTAAGATATTCTCGGCCCGCAACGCAACTTCATCTCAAAGCACGAGGTGCCTTACGAATTATCCGATCAGCCGAATCGTTTCGGTTTTCATGGGCGAATATATATATTTTTTTTCCCCTCTGTCGAATGTCACGTAGATGGAATATATTTGTGAAGGAAGTAATTGTAAGCAATATATCAGAAGTTGGGATCATGATATATTTGATAATAACCAGAAACAAGCTGTTAAATGCAGAGTACCAAAATGGTCGTCAGTCCAATATATAAAATTTTTCATAAGTCCCGAACTTCCACCTGCGCGATGCAAGGGTTAAAGTCTTGCAATGTGAATGGAGATAATTTACCAGGTTACACAAATTTTAAATACAAATTTCCAGAACAAAGCACCCAAAAGGCTCATGACTATTTTGACACTCAGATCGTGTGACTGTGTTCATAAATAGCAGGTCGATTGTATCAAAAATGTCGCATTCGTATAAATATATATACATATATATTTATGCATATATATATATATAAATATATATATATATATATATATATATATATATATATATATATATATATATATATATATGTTTATATAAAAAATATATATAAATATACATATATATATATATTTATGTAAATATATATATATTTATTTATATTTTATATATACAGATATATATATATATTTATATATACATGCATTTTATATATATGCATATATAAGTATATATAAATATATATATATATATAAATATATATATATAGATATATTTATGTATATAAATATTTATACATATATTTATATATGTATGTACATATAAATATATCTATATATATATATACATTTAAATATATATATATATTTTCTTTATATATATATATACCTATATAGGTATATTTAATGTTTACATTTATATATATATATATTTATATATATATATCTACCTATATATATATACGCATATAAACATATATATTTTTATATATTTGTATATATATATCTATCTCTATATATCTATATATATCTCTATATATATATATATATATATATATATATATATATTTGTATGTCTATATTTATATATATATATATATATATGGATGTTTAGGTGCAATGATAATTTAGCCGTCTTGCTCTTTGAGAGAACTACATGTCTAGCACGATAATAATCATTTTCACGCCGTTATTCTGTACTTATTGACACCCAATGAGATGACAAGGTAAGGGTTCACATTATCACATTTCATTATACGTTGCATTAATAGTGCGGCAAATATACATGTACTTGGCAGTTGTAGGCGGTGAGTTTTTTTGTAAATTTCGTTGGAATGGTCGATTCCATCAGGTTATATTGACTGCTCGATACGACTTGAATCAAAATCCCTTGATGTGGTAGATTATCTGGTCGTTTTTACATAGTTTATTGGGAAAAATGCTTGGCTTCATCCAACCAAAAGAAGTCAGTGGGCGAATTGTTCTTGACATCGATATCTGCCAATCAGAAGTTAAGTAGCTTGGATGATAGAAGTGATTGAATGGCATGCTTTTGCAATAAGCATACGCTTGTATGACCCTTTTTAAATTAAAAGTTTTAAAGGTTGTACATACACACTGTCTGAAACATCAGCATTTAGGGAGTCGTCATGGTTGTATGGCTACGAGTCCGCTTATTAATTTCTGCAATTTAATGTACATTGAAGGAATTGACTGTAAATATTACATCAAGCGATCAATATTAAGTCACGTATAATATTTTCATATGCTGATTCAGGTAGCCATCGTTATCTAGGTGTTGCTTTGGGATTATATTCAGTTCCATCTAAACGAATAACACGCTCGCAATGGGCACAAATGATTTTGATTGTAGTCGATGTACAAAGGAGGTAATAAATACATTGAATCGCTGTTCACTACAGCAAACACAGGGTTTGATGGGATTGATATGTTGATTCTCAAAATTGCGTTAACTAAATGCAGCAGCATTAGAATTCAAAATATATTGCCCCTGCTGTAGTCGTAGAAGCAACTAAAATCACTGACTTACTTAATCGAGCTCGAAAGCAATGCCAAATTTATTCTCCGAAATTGCATTTCGATTGCGAGACTACTTCTTTGAGGCATGCTATTACAACGCTTGAGGCGATGGGGAAAAAGCAATGTTTTAACAATGGGTCACTAATTGTAGTGAAAGTATGAAATATCGTATCAAATATCTATAGTTTCTTTGAAAATAAGTTCAAAGTCATAAATGATGGCTTTTAATGCTTACATTTTGCAAATGTCGTCGTAAAATGGTCAAACATTTTTAACCAAGTGCAACTACACATGCGAAATAATGAGAGTTGTAAGATAGTTTTATGTGTGAAAACAAGTTCCAAATTGCTTGAGACTAAACGGATGTCTACCAAACAAGCAGTTTGGAAGAAAACACACGCAGCAGCTGGCGAATAAGCTAAATGGTTTGCGCGTGTGCTGGTTCTGCGAAACAAGCTATGAGTCAAGTGCGAACATATACTCCATCTTCAAGCATAAGCTACAAACATTAGGGTAAGCCCATGACCTTTCCAATGTGCCACAGAAAATAACTTAAACCTTATTTGTCATTCAATATTTTAATCAGGTAACCCCAGTGGCTCTCTCAATTGTTGACCGACCTGAATTTGTTATCAAAATGTCTTCCATCTTGTTACTGCTTACATCAGTCGATCAAAAAACTCATGTTTGGAGCAAACAGAAGACGTAGCCAGTCAAGTGCTTTAATTAATTGAATCTAGTATGATGTACGACCTCTGCGGTACGAGCATTCGCCAATGACAAATAACACTGCAAATCCATCCTCGTGAACCAATTGTAGGTTTCGACATGTTATTCACTAAGGCAATATGAAGTAACACTCCTCGTCGACGGCCGTATTAGAAGAATTGCTCCCTCTTTTATTAAATCCGAGCCAATCTCCTTCCACGTCAACACAAATAATTACCCATAATACGAGGATATAGCTAGAGTGGTCCATGAAGTGAACTCTGGCTCTATCAAGTACATAAATCATAAATGAAGGAGATAGATAAGTTGCCACATTCCATTAAACAGATACAATTGCGACACTGGTGCAATTGCCAATCCTAGTAGAGCATGAGCCAACATTATTAAGCTAGCTTTCTCCCAGTCAAGTGACTCAGGAGTTATTGCTCTGGAAGCTGTATATTGATACGTTATATAGTAGCCTAGTCTGCGTCCCAGACTCCAGGGGTTCCGCTACGCTTCTCGCCCTTTGAGTCTACAACAAGATAAAGGCTTAAACTGGCGCGGCCGAATATTTATTAGACACGTTCGTTAATCTTCGTGACCAATCAACGCAAAGGTTGTGAGACCCGGATTGACCTAAATTGCGCGTGTCTGGCCTATGAAACTGGCTTGTGATACGCACCCTCGGATCTATGTGACGTCATGGACATTGTATTGGTCTGCGTCCAATGAGAACAAATTGTATGTCTTCTGGAATTATGGGGCGTCTCCAAAGTTCAAATTGGCACCACAACAAGCGCTTTAATGCTTAGCTGCACGATAGTATGTTTAGGTAATAATCAGTTAAAAGAACCAGTTGTGTGTCTGCTTCTCTCGCCGACTGTGTGATAAACGGTGCCACTCAGCGTGAAACAACAAATCGGAGTGTTGTAGAATGTGTGCCCGGCTCATAAAAATCACTCGTCCGATTGGACAAGTTCTTCGGAACGTGTATAACTGACCAATGAGAGACAACGACTGAAAAGTACCCGAGAGTGACCGCGAGACACGGCTTGTGATTGGAGCATCCCAAGTCTGGGATGCCCGTCCAGTTCAAGACATTAAGCTTGCCTAGACTGAAGGCGAGACTATTGAATATCAGTAACATGTAAACAGCGCCCGCAGCCATCAGGCTAGGAGACCTTGACTAGTAGTAGCCTAGAGGCGAGCGTATTGGCTCGATAGTCGCATTTGGTGGAAATATCGGTCAGAACAGGGTTCCCTGTGATAGGCAAAACAGCTGAACAATGCAGACGTTCCCAAAAAGTGTATCATATTTTGTAAAAAACATGCTTATGATATAACGGCGACCAAGTTCACAATATTCCCAAGCAAACGTTGTGGTCCCAAATATGACGTGAACACGATGTGATAGTTAACCTGTTGTGTTTTCATTCATTCGTCATACAGATCTCACTGTCAGACGTTTAATTTCCAAACTTATATCAAGTTATCACATGACACCGAATTTATATGTGTAGTAAAGTAGACTATCCACCTCAACCAACAACGCTTGCAGTAAAAGGTATCTTCAGGATGACATACGGAAGTTCGGAAATAGGATTCACATGAAATTCGGTGCTCTTACAGTATAGATCTGCATGGAACCATCTTTCTAATTGGAGGCTAAGCGGTGATTTTATTTCATTCAACAGGAGGTGTTCGACGAGTAGAGACAAACAATATTAATGTTCTGATCACTATCAACAGCGGTTCAAAATTGTACGATACTTGGTGACGTCGTCTCAATGCTGATGATATGTTTTCGTTATTTTAGGAGAATGTCAATTGGTACAACGAACTGAAGTGCCCATTATACTTGAAATAATGAGACGTGGTAAACACGTACGCTCCAAACACCTGAACATATAGTCATAATTTTGGGTTTCTTCATTGTAAGACCGAAGACGCCTATTACTTTATCGGATTGAGGAACGTATATAACATTACTCCTGGGTGTATACGCATATAAGCTTCGCTGCATAGCATATATAATTGTAAAGCTTAGAGCGGTAGCAGGTGGTGCATGGAACGGAGATGATGGTCGTTATCTGTTCAGATAAGGTTGCCCTTACGTGGGAAATTATCAAAAGTAAGTGTGTGTATATATATATATATATATATATATATATATATATATATATATATATATATATATATATATATATATATATATATATATATATATATATATATATATATATATATATATATATATATATATATATATATATATATATATATATATATATATATATATATATCACATATTGCATATATATTTGGACAACATTATATAACCGACCATTTTGGGTCATTCGATATATTTCGCTTTTTGGAGCTCAAATTTTGTGATATCACGGATGCAAAACCGATACATCTGCCTTGTACAGCTTTCAGTTATTATTTCATTCAAGACTTTTTTAGAAGATTATAAAATTATGTGCCAAAATGGGATGTACCAAAATAGTCGTGATAGTTTTGTCATGCAAAAAACCAACCATTTTGGAACTTTTTTATAAAACCAACCATTTTGGCCATTTTATATATCCAACCATATTGGCGATTAAAATAAACAAATGAGCCGACCAGCCGTTTTTGCCTTCCGATATTACCAACCATTATTATCCCAACCAACCTACTACTGACAGACCATCGTTTATACAACCTTGGATTACAAAGCTTAGAAGGTCAATGAAACCATAAACGACTTAAATTAAATTCCTACAAACAAGCTTACACAAAGTATCGCGCGTTTTTAGGTCTTTCGGGAACCGAAAGAAACTTTTTTCGATTTCTCATTATTTATACATAATTCGAACTGTACATTCACAACATTCAACGAGCCATGAAGAAAAAAGTGATGTTAAATTATCGGCGCGATTCCACGAAATGCTGACGCAATGTCTTGCTCCGAAAAGTTCCGAACCTTGCCGAGCGGCAAGTGTAACGGGAGAACGGAGAAATTAGGCATTACAGTCACCTATTTTAAGGAAGGGAGTTCTTCAACATACCCGTTATTAATTTGGATGCAAGTGTATACTTAGGTACTGCGAGTTTTAACAAGAATTAGTGATACTTAACATTCTGAAGATTGTCGTCTCTAATATTGGAGCACGGACGATTCCAAGTCAAAAATGCGCGTAAGTCATATATTTTAACGTATTTATATTCTGATTCATGGATAATTAATCTGCCATCATTGAAGTTATTGCTGTAACTATTATACATATCGATTGCTTTGGGCAGATAAATGTTATTTAACCACTCTGAACACTGTAATCTGTCTGTCAACGATGTTGGACAACATCCCTCGTCCCTTGAATCGGGATAGTCCAAACAGCTGTCACTGTTAATCTCCGTGCGACAAGGCGACAGTCTTGCCGCAAATGGCCAAAGTTACAAAACCCGCTTAAATTTGGTGCAACAAAAACAACATGGTGATAATCTTAAATCAGTTCCAATTAAATGAAAGAGGAAGTGTTTATGTATAGTAAATGAAAGGCAAATAAGATATGGTAATTTGAGAGCAAATAACTTTCGACTGAAGCTATTTGGGTGTCTCCCAAATCGGTCGGGTTGACAGGCTTCTGTGACGTTCTGAGCAGCTAGCTAGCTATATACTGAATGACACGGAGCAGTGGAGGCAGCATTACATAGCGTTATGAACCCAGTCCTCGCTCTTATATTGTATGGTTCAATAATTTATTTTGGTATTGTTAAATATTAACTGCAATAATGCAAACCAGCCGAGAAGTTTAGACAACAGGGCACTAATCAAAGTATGTGAATGTCATATAATGATGTCCAACTGCATATGTTCATGCATCTATTCACAATTTGCTTCATCAAGTGTCAAACTGACCTCCAATTGATTAATTGTGCATTCTTTATCACATGTTTTATCTGTTCACGAAAGAGCATCATTGTCTTGCCTTACATTAGATTTATTTTGAGAATTAAACTGAATCCCATCTTTCAGTGTGAATGATATAAATCCACTCAGGACACCATGATTAAAACATGGATTTGATTTGTTGATGATTAAACTTTGATTGCTGTTCACTTGCCTATCTAGAATCACTGAAATTCTACAAAAAATGTATCCACAATATAGGCATTCAGAGTTGATTCAGCTGATTAAATTGACTTAATAGACTGAATGTATTGACCTCATAAGGGTTAACAATATGAAGAAATCAATTATCAGGATATCATTATCTAGCAAAACATATCTACAGATTAATTTGAACATGATCAGCAGGAACTTTGACAACAGCGTCTAATGTTGCACTATCAGTAATAAACTCTCAAGAGGTCCAGTCTTGGTGGGTTTCCATTAGGACACAATTAGTGAATCCATACAACAGCTTGTACATATGATTCAGCAAAAGATGATTCTCCTGCTGTGCCCCGGCTATAGTTGCACATTCTGTAACACACACAAAGTTAACTTGTCAAACTGCCAATCAGTCTTATATCATAAGAACTAAAGGAAGTCAATATAAAACATTACACAACATTAATTCTTACCAACCTGATAAAGATGATCATCAATACAACATGTCACATCAATCAATCGCTTGTTATTAAGTAAAGGAAGTAAAAAATAATCCCTCTCATGTGGCAGAAACTGAATCTACATTTGAATATAAACTAATAGAATATTAGTAAAAACACATTGTAAGCCTGATCTTATCAATATGCACTTAAACTGCAATTATATAACCAATAACAAACCACCCACCCATCAATGATTAATGTTACCTTCAATCATTGATCACTGATGGCAACTTTAACATTCTCTTTCTGGGTATCCAGATAACAGGCATTGACTAGTGACCACCAGGATGGTTGCTATGGAGCTTAGCATTGATAAATATACTAGAATTCAATGCTTGACTGCTCCCCTGGGTTGGCTATGGTGCACTTCCTTCTGTCACTTAACTACTGATAAAATGGGTTTTCATCCACATAAGCCAGCTCTCTTCCTTGAGGTCACATTTATAATTGTGTACATCTGAAAATCAGTATATAGTGAAGATGAGGACATACATATCTGATGTTCATCTGGAGTTGATTATGTGACAAAGTTAACTAAAATGGCCACCCGTCTTGACCTGTCCTGGTGACGGGTGACCATTTAAGCTGGCCTCCAGAAATTCTATCCCTCCAAACAAAAAAGATGCCATGTTAGGAGAACCCCAGGTCAGTGTAACAACTGGCTGGTAATAAAAAGAACCCCAAGTCTGTGTCATGCTGGGCTGGTGATGAGGAGGTGATATGAATTGCAGATAAATACAGAGCAGATTAAGTGTACAACAATGAGACACTATACACAGGTGCATACATCATAACTGCAAGACCATCAATCAGGACCAGGTGGAGCTTAACAGTTATACTGGGTAAACAGAACTTCTGATAAAAAACTTCTACTTAAACAGACTGTTGAAGCCATACTCACACACAACAAATACAGATAATGCTCATTGTTTCGGTCATTTTGGTAATTCGGATGGTTTTAACAAAAATTACATTTAGACATAACATGTCTTTTTAAGCCCCATTGATTGATATATCTCAACGGAATATGATAAACAAGAGAAGCCACAATATTGATGAAGTTTCAATATTGCTGAAGCCACAATATTGGTGAAGTCACAACACTGGTAAAGCCACAACATTGGTGAAGCCAAAATATTGATAAAGCCACAGTATTGGTGAGGCCACAATATTGGTGAAGCCACAATATTGATGAAGTCAAAATATTGGTGAAGTCACAGTATTGGTGAAGCCACACTATTGATGAAGCCACATCACTGGGGAAGCCACAACTTTGATGAAGTCACAATATTGATGAAGCCACAATCGCGATGAAGCAACAGTATTGGTGAAGTCACAACATTGGTGAAGCCACAACACTGGTGAAGCCACAGTATGGGTGAAGCTATGTTATTGGTGAAACCACAATATTGATGAAGCCACAATATTGATGAAGCCACAATATTTATGAAGCCAAAATATTGGTGAAGTCACACTATTGGTGAAGCCACACTATTGATGAAGCCACATCACTGGGGAAGCCACAACTTTGATGAAGTCACAATATTGATGAAGCCACAATCGCAATGAAGCAACAGTATTGATGAAACCACCATATTAGTGAAGCCACAGTATTGGTTAAGCCACAACACTGGTGAAGCCACAACATTGGTGAAGCCACAAAAGTGGTGAAGTCACAGTATTGAGGGATAACATTGATGAAGCCACAACATTGGTGAAGCCAAATATTGATGAAGGGATAACATTGATGAAGCCAAAATATTGGTGAAGCCACAATATTGGTGAAGCCACAACACTGGTGAAGCCACAATATTGGGTAAGCCACTAAAACTGGTGAAGCCACAATATTGACAAAGTTGTGAATTTACATGCATGCAGAAGAAAATGAATTTTCATGGTGGTTTAGCGCATGGACCTTAATATTTCAAATGTAACTCATTATGTAGAATAGTGAGGAGGTCATGTGGCTTCATCTACATTACTGTCAGTAATGTTATGTAGATGAAGCCACATGGCCTCCTCACTATTTTTATCTTTAACTATATTTATCTCAAATCACCAAATGTCATGAAATGATAAGACTACAGAAAATTTCTTTTTACTAAGCAAGAGCCTGGTGGCCCTAGAGCAAAACTCCAATTGATATGAGGAGGTATCTTGCAGAGATGGATGAGCATAATTGTGATGTTTGGACAGCTGAAACTGTTGCCCATCTTGAACAAATACATTTCCTAAATAGGGCTGATAAACCAACACAGCGGATATGAATCTCCAATATGATTCAATTGAGATGCTCGGTCCATAATATTAAACCCAGAACAGTAGGTAAAGCAGGTTATACCATATCATGGGTGCTGCTAGACAAAATGACATCGCAAACACTTAGTAAATCTAACTGCCTTACAATAAAGACAGAAGACCATGGCTATTGAACTCTACTTCTTTTGGCACGATTTGTATTAACAAGTTATGACAGCATTTAATCATAGCATATCATTGTATTCAATGATACACCAGGGCTGAACAATAACCCCCGAACCCACTTGTCTGGCATCAATAGTCCATCGCCAAGAAGTTATGCAAATAGTTTCAGCATTTAAGCCAAATAATAAGTTTTTTAGAAATGATTCACCCAAACACCTATGAACTAATAACAACATTTTTCCTGGAACAAGAAATTTTAATTTGCTTTAAAAGCCATAAAGCTATGAGTTCAAGTTTGCAAGGATATAGGGACATGATAAACCCCATTTTTTACTTGACCAGTATAATTGATAATAATCATAACATTTTGGCTGAGGTCAAGGACCATACAGATCTGATTTCTAGTTAGCAAAGAGATATTGACATGAGAAGGCCCTTTGTAGGATTTGAGATCACTAGCTTAATTTATACCAATATGTGACATCAAAACTTTTAATAACCCATTGGGTTTTGAGGACAGGATATTATTCAATAATAATCCAGGGGTCAAAGGTTATACAGGAAGGTTTGGTCAATGAGGAGTTATTAGCTTGTATTATAAGAAAATGTGCCATCAAGCATTATTCCCCATTACGTAAACCTCTCAGGAACAAAACACAAGAAATATAAGAGTGGTTCATGATTAATTTGAGACTGGTATTTCCTATTTGGTTAACATAGCTAAGAGATTATTTTCCATTAATAAGGTCACAAAGGGCTGATATTTTGTAAGTGACAATCAATATAACAGTGGCTTGTATTATTAAAAAATGTGATACCAAAAGTTTACAAGCAGACTGATTGACAGAGCAAAGCTGTGCTGAGGAGCATAACTATTAATGGTTCCTGTCTAAAGGTCCCATAAATATTACCTTATAAGTGTCATGCAACATGTCCGGGATGGAAACTAATCAAAGGGACCATCCAAGTCATGCATAACCAGACAGTGTGTTACATCTTGGGAACTGCACTGTCCTGAAAAAGGCCTCGTGTGATTTGGGGTTTCAAATATGCTTAATACCACCATCAAAACTAGACCAGATGCACAGATTTTAAGACTAACTTACCAATGATCATGGCATTAATAGCATACATCTGATAAATTCAAATGAGGTGATTGTTCTATAAAAGAATTGGATTACAAGCATGGAACATTTTTTTGAAAGCTTCTATTGGAATCAAAAGGGTCACTTTCCTGATTAATTGATGGCAGAAGTTTGACACTGTCCATGACTGGACTATCATGTAACACATGACTGGACTATCATGTAACACATAATCAAACTTATAGGAATGTAATAAAGAACTCATGTGTTAGTGTATTGGAATGATATATAATATTAGCAGATCATTCTATAATCATGTCCAATAAAAGTACTTTAAAATGTAGGTTAAGGGTAACATTACTGATGGAAGTATATAATTCAATGATGTCCAATGCAAAATATCAATCTACAGCCTTAGAAAACAAAATAGCACAACCCACCCCCTACCCCACCGCACTACAACCAGGATTTTGGTATGATGGACTATGACACTAGCTATCCTAGTGGCTAGTGTCATAGTCCACCACACAACATTGTAAGTTACAGGGCATGAAGTCAGAAGACGAGTGGGATCGATGATGCTGGGTCCCCCAACTTATTCAACAGGACTATTGGAGCGTCTGGGTTACTGTGATATCTGAGCGCATGTCCGCTGTCAAGATCAGCAGATACCACAAACCAAAATACCAGGCTGACAGTGGGCAAAATGGCATTGTTTACATCTGACAGATGGTGCAAAAACCGCTTGCTGAAATGTACGTTTAGAAATGCAATTTTTAAAGAAAATCAATGGTAATCGTAGCTCTGTTCAACCAAGCTGCAGGCATCAAGTAACAATAACGTATCTAGGTATTGTTGGTTGTTGGAATAGTGATCGGTAAGTGTAACAGCCCGGTGAAGCTCGCTAATTTCATAATTTGTCATACATGAAACTTTTCCCTTAACAATAACGTTTATTGATACATGAATGATATTCAACAAATAAACGTTGGAATCATACTGACCGAAAAAGAATCAAATGGAAAGAGAGGGTGTAAAATGGTCGTGATTGACCGAAAGCTGAAATTGTTACAATCCCAAAATATACCTTCAACTTAAGCCCGCGGTTCCGTTCGTGGGGACAATTGGATTTTACGACATAAGCAAACTGAGAACACAAAACATTATGGCTAATTACTCTCTTGTTAAAAACAGTCGGTTGATACTTAATGATTTCATTTATTACTTGAAACTAAACACATCAGAAAACCGGTATCTTATTTCAGTGAGATTCTCTAAAAGTTTTGAATGCTGAACTGCGTCTCCAATTTCCAGGATAAGTGCTGCATTTGTTCTTATTTATCTAAATTAAACATTATCAGACGGATAGATATTGAGAAAAAAAACTCTTTAAATGAGTTGACGAAGACTTACAACCCCGAATTTTATATCCGTCCGTAAAGATATTTGAGCGTGTACCGCCCGTTATTCGTTGAACTGCTGATTTATATATTTATTCAAAATTTGTATGTTTTTCATTTGAAGAGATAATTTAAAACAAAGAATTGTTCATTGAAGTTAAAGGTCACACAAATCATGAATGTAATTTTTTAGCAAATATACATCGAACAAAGCCAAATAATGACCGATTATTCAACATGGCCAAAATGGTCGTTGGGGCCAAAATGTAAATTCACGGAAATGGATTTAACGTCAAACAAAGTGGATTCCAACCTTAGGCGGAGTAGTAGCAAACAAAGTTACACTTTAGTGGGGAAGCGCAGTTGTGTAAGCCTATGAGATGACGATGACTATTTTGGCCCCATGATCGTCGACCGAAATGTAAGTATGGGCCAAAATGTAAGTATGGGCCATAATAGTCGGTGCATTGTACCAAGATGGTCGAACATGGATATACATATATATAGCCATATATAGATAGAGAGAGATATATAGATATATATATATAGATATAGATAGAGAGAGAGAGAGAGAGAGAGATAGAGATATATAGAGAGATAGATCTATATATATCTATAGATATAGATAGAGAGAGAGTATAGATATAGAGAGAGAGAGAGAGATATATATCTATATAGATAAAAGATATATATATCTCTAGAGAGATCTATATATATCTATGGATCTATATATAGAGACAGATATATATATCTCTCTATATATATATAGATATATGTATATATGAATATTTAGATGTGATATATCTATAAATATATATATATACGTATATATATCTTTCTCTATATCTGCTGCATATATATATCTCTGTATCTATATAATATCTATTATATTTATATATAAACACATATATATATAAAATATATATATATCTATGTATGTATATATATATATATCTCTCTCTATATATATATCTATATATCTATATATATATATATATATATATATATCTATATATATATATATATCTATATATATATATATATATATGTGTGTGTGTTTTTGAGGACGATGTGAACTCCATAACTTTCCCATTTGCCTGTTCAATTTAGAATGGCTGCGACAGACGTGAACGATTTTCTTATAGTTGGCTCGGCGCCGATTATGGCCTTATATAGCTTGCTTAATCAAATCACTTGGATAAATATTTGCTTTGTTTCGGTTCAGGTTATTAATTATGTGTTTTAACACCATCGATGCATATCGGACAGTCATGTATCAAAATAATTGACACGACGCTTTGAATGGATCGGTTTATTCACGTCTCCGTTATTACTCGGTAAAATGAGAGTTAGATTATTGACATGTATTCCATCTATCTGAGCCTGAATTTTATGTATAATTGCATTTTACCAAATTGACATGGTTCGTAAAATCATAAATGAATGCTATTCTGTGATAACAGTCGTAGTGAAATGCTCGACGATTGCAATAAAAGCGCATGGCAGTTCATAGCCACAAATGGTACATTTTCAGTAATCTATAAATTTTGCCTATTTGGACTTGGTGATTTGGACTTGGTGTAAGCGGTCTGCAAAGCTGAAGATTTTCAACAATGAATTTAATTATTGCGATTAAGAATGAGATGAAATAAGACATAAGGGTGATTAAAGGTGAGATGAAATAAGACATAAGGGTGATTAAGCATGAGATGAAATGAAACATAAGGGTGATTAGGCATGGGATGAAATAAGACATAAAGGTGATTAGGCATGAGATGAAATCAGACATAAGGGTGATTAAGCATGAGATGAAATAAGTCATAAGGGTGATTAAGCATGAGATGAAATAAGATATAAGGGTGATTAAGCATGAGATGATATAAGACATAAGGGTGATTAAATATGAGATGACATAAGACATGAGGGTGATTAAGCATGAGATGAAATAAGACATAAGGGTAATTAAGCATGAGATGAAATTAGCTGTAAGGGTGATTAAGCATGAGATGAAGCAGACAATTTCATATGTTTCCCGCAAGCATCTGTCACACTGCATATTGGATATCAGACACCGCGCCTAACATAAACGCCACTTGATAAGCAATAATATGGCGATAACAGTGATCGCTATTATACGGACATTGTGTTCACATTGTTGTGATTCAAACGCCTGAAGCAAGGCCATCGAAACCTACCGGTCGACATGCATAACTACATCACAACCCCGTTCCCTGTAATACTGCGCAGGTGATTTGATGATACGACAAGGCTCCCACAACCCTATAGCAAAGCAAAGCGTTTAGATCAAGGAATATATTTGATGAATGCAGCTCGATAGTGTTGAAATGCTAAAATAATTGGTTGTTTTTTGTGGACTTTAATTGCATAACAATCCTTGCCTGTCCCGTCCACATTCGGAAGCGCGAGCATAGTCGCATTTTAATGCAAGCATAACCTGAGAATTACATTGCAATTTATGCCTAATGCTGAGCAAATTAATTAAATTTCACAACATTGAGGGACTAATGAAATCAAGAATTTATGGTGTAAGGATGCACGTTAAGGATTCGGAGACTGATGGCATTATCTAATAGATACTCCATCTTGACTTAAGAAAGTGTCTTTTCGCAAGAAATTTTCTACCTATATACGAATTGAATCAGTCATCAGAAACTCAGCGATTGAATTCGGTCAGGTTGAAAATCTTTGTAATTTGAAAAACACGCATTTGCTTATAACATCCAATGATTGATGGCTGCATAAATAGCCGCTAATGTACACTGAAAAACAAGCATGCACGTGTTGCGCACTCTTCTAATGACAAGGTTCGGAAGTACTGTTATGTGGCAATTGCCAGCACAAGGAAAGTATGTCACCTGATCATCTATCTATCAATCAACGTATATTGATTGTCTCCAGCTGCACTGTGAGTTTGCTCAGATTCCAGTGTGCATTGTTATATATGCTTGCAATGGCTAGTTATATTTATCTGATATATATATATATACATATATATATATATATATATATATATATATATATATATATATATATATATATATATATATATATATATATATATATATATATATATGTATATATATATATATATATATATATATATATATGTATATATATATATATATATATATATTCGATGTTTACAAAGGAGGGAAGGGTATTCTTGATTTTAATCGCAGATGGAGCATATATGGGTATATTATCAAATTATGTTGGAGAATAGGCAATATCCACCATATATGTGCCTGATTGCTCACATTCAATTGGCAATCTGTTGGTTGTGTAAATCGTCTGCCAATGCTTACCTAGTGACTACCTGCATTGTCAATATCTGCTCCCATTAACGATTCTTTTTTAATTTCTCGCTAATTATCTCGCTGGATTTAGCTGGTAGAAAACGTATATCAAGAGCCCGTCAATTCGCACCAAAGCTTACCCCGATCGATGCGGTTCTTTAAGAAAAGCCACCTGTATATCGATTTCCGAAAAATCGTGATGCTCTCCTTTAGCTAGGTCCTCATGGAGTGGGTTCTATCGAGCGTCTCTGGGTGCTGTCGCATTACAGTTGCTGATGTCAAAAGTTCGTATAAAACTTAATATGCCTTGCAGGCGTGAAGAAATTCTTCTTTTTTCACGATTGTATCGTAGCATACGACCTACAAGCAATTTTAACTAGAAAGCCACAGATGATTTATTCAGAAAAAGCGGCGACAAAGCTTTTGTGTGTGTGTGTGTGTGTGTGTGTGTGTGTGTGTGTGTATGTGTGTGTGTGTGTGTGTGTGTGTGTGTGTGTGTGTGTGTGTGTGTGTGTGTGTGTGTGTGTGTGTGTGTGTGTTTGTGTGTTTGTTTGTATGTGTGTGTGGGGGGGGGGGGGGGGGGTCATATATAGGCGTCTTATATCAGCGCTCCAAGAACATTTTGTTCTCTTCGGTTGGTCTGTTTTACCCTGGCCAGGCAAAAAAATACGTTACTAACTGCTGCGGTGATGTTCCCTTATGGAAAGTCACATTACCGACTGAACCAAAAGCAACTGGTGTGTATGTATATTTAGTTTCAAGTGAGCTCATTTACCGTTGAATGTAGTTAAACTTATAAAAATGCTTGAAGAGTCTGATAAGCAAATCAGGTTATGCTGACTGCAAAAGAGACACAAGAGGGCAACCGTAATTGGACGATATCAGTTCTATGTTAACAACGGTTATGCCTGTGGTAAAAGATACAGCAAATTAATGACCATTATCAGAAAAAGCGTAGTGATAAATATTTTATTAACAGTCATTCATTGAAATACTCAACATTCTCTTTAATGCAACGATATTTAGGCTTTATGACACCGTTATGTCCGGTCATTTTGTACAATAAATGTCCCCATGAGCACTATTCAACCATTTGCTACATAGCGTGTTCAATTGTTGTTGAGTCAGGTAAATGTGGCTGCACATGGTCCTTGAAAAGGCTAATTCATGCACTTGCGTGTGCAATGATTAAATGCCACCCATGATTATTAATTCTACCTAACATTGCATGTTGCTGTACCTGGGGTCAACAGAACCTAAGCTAACCAAGCAATCACTCGTCATTATATGCAGCACATATGACCACATTGGTAGAATTAATGCAATTAATGGATTAATTGAAGCTCTTTCGGTATGGCGCTGGTGGCAGGACTCTGGCCTGTATGTATGGCTGACATACAGTCCGAGTCCAACACTATATTCCGCAATAGTTAGATACATGATATTTTTAACCCCGCACAATGTCTTCGTTTTGATTGCATTTGGTTCCCTGATCCATATCTCGATGGCGGCTCTTGTATGATTGTATATTGTATATTATATCATGGTGAAAGAGGACAAGCCATCATTCACTTTGAGAAGCGCTCTGTTATCGTCAACGATTGTGCAATGTTATAATTGATAAATGGTTTGTGCATTGGGATTTTGGATCAGTGAACTAAGATAATGATGAGGATTTCGTCTGCATGAACCACCCTATCTAAAAGGTCTGTAACTGGACGAACTATGTTCCACGATTTTTTTAAAGCGTTGTCGACGCACAATATTAGCCTGTGTATGCTTACTTGGCACACCGCATGCCATAACGTCTATCTTGAAACCACATAGAAATTTGACGATCTTTAGTAAAGAAATAATGAAAGTAACACGAGAAAGAGTGTCAGATAACAACCTGCTGTATATGTACACCTTTTATCAAGACAAGAAATATCTGAATATCGGCATGCACAATACACAGGTGGGCTCCAACATTAACGCAATCATGGCTTCATGAACTACCGTTAAAGGAAATGGCTATATTAGCCACGTGGACTAAGTTTAATCCGACGGCGGAATGCTGTAAGGCGCCACCTGCTGTGTCTGGTAAGAATTAATAATAAGTAGGGGGTGTGGCGGTATTTTAGGAGTATTTGAACAACATAAGGCAATGGCTGCTCTAAGATCCCTGCATGCCACAGTGGCAGTTGTATATTTAATAGATAGGATGAATTTATAATGTTTAATCTATATGATTGCATGGCAAGATACCACAGCTGATGACGCCATTCGTGTCAAGTTTAACACAAATACACTCTTGCGTATATACAATAAGATCGTTTCAGTCTAAAACGCTTTGCAAAATGTGATTGGCGCAAAAGCCTTATAGCGTAGCAGCAACAGCATGCGATGACAAATGAAAGGACAAGTAGACCATAAATGACATATAATGGGAGCAAAAGATGACAAACTGTATATTGAGCTTCGCCACTGCTCAGCACAATCATAGAATCTCGTTACTTACTAATATACCCGAATTTAACGTACGTACACAAATAATTTGCAAACACAGTCATGTGCTGGCGTTAGATAATGCAGACGATAGTTACGACGCATACACTGTGTGCTAATAACATGATTTGCTTAAGTAAACACCGTGTGTATTCCTGGTTGCTCCTGGTTCATAAATCAACATATCATGTGGTGATGCAGTCACTGATTTGTGAATTGTGGTCCACCTTTCATATGTTCCTCCCATCATTTTTTTCTCCTCGCAATCATCCGAAGTAAACAGCCAAAGAGTAAAAGCCCCATGAATCTCGATCATCCTGTGACGCTGTAGCCTATCTTGTCTATTAAGCAAATCGGTACGATACGATCTGAGCTACGAGAATGTCACACGAGGCGTATATAATAACGGACGAATTTCCTTCTCCTACAATAACAACTCCCCGAAGGACGCCAACAACACATTCCAGGAAAAAGAAGATGCTCTGAGTACTGTTATGTTTCGTGTACATCATCTAATTTCATCAAGAGCCTTACAATTCACAAGCACCTTCTCAACATACCAATAATTTAACGATAACCTTGTAGTGGCAAGGTACTGTTGATAGTAATAGGTTGCTTCTCGGAGATTGCGGCCATCTGTGATGGGTGTATTTAGCCTAAGGGTCGAATTATCAAAGGGCTCGGTCTCAATCGGCCCTACATTTTAATGAGTCATAACAGTTTTTGTCTCGGGGGCCCGGAGTAGTACCCCGAAGTGGCCACCGGTGGCTTAGCTAACTTATTGTGGCATCTTATTTTTTTTATCGCTTTCAACAATATATGCGAGTTGCGTATAATAGAAATATACACCATCCCTTAACGGCAAAAGCTTCTGACCAGCCTCATTATCATGTTTATTATCATTTGTCATAACGTATTGGTTTTGATTATCAAATGAGCTTAGAGAATGACTGCATACATTAGCATAAGTATGGCCAGGGAGCGTCACAAAACCCTCTTGAAGCCAATAAACTTGATATTCTAGACAACATGTTAGCCTGTTTCGAACCGTCCATATTCAAAATGTAGTGTAGCTTTGTAATAAAATTAGAATTGAGAATTTCTACTTGCTCTTCTTATCCATAGCCTCCCTATCAAACATTTAATCAGTTTAGGTGTGTAGCAGCTAACAATCGGTTTGAGAATGATAGAAATGTACACAAGACCTTATAGAAACACGCTTCTGACCAGCCTTTGGTTATGACAACGAGTAACGTCAAGCAAACTGTTATTGTAGTAGCGATTATCTTGTATGACGACAGTTATAATGTCGCCGAACATTCATCTTTTTTAGTTTATCCTTCCTTTTCTAAACCAACATGTCCACACTCAACAGCGTGCTTGCAAAACACATGAAAATTCCCCCGGGACAAACATTTGGTGCAGGACATTTATGAGAGAGGACAACGGCGACAGGTTTCCGTAGCAACATTTTTCCCTGCCGGCTCTTCGAAAGCGTCACTGGCTGATGCTAATTGGAATTATTAAATCATTTGTCAGGTCCGCTGCAAAAATGGAAAAATGCGGAGCTAATAAGTACACATACCATTCTTCATTTAAACAATGATCCCCTATGTTATCGGTGAAATTCATTGGGTGACCGGGCTTGGGACAGCAGAACTATACATGAGACAACTTGATGGAGCGGTTATTGAAAGTCACATGACCTTGGGTATGAAAACTGGCATCAACGACGAACTCAGTCAACAACCCCTTTACCCTAACTCGCGAAACAGTGTTTCGTCATTGCGCGACGCCCACCTACCCGAGGATGTTATAGTAACGCCATTACAGTTATTGATGTGAAAAAGGCTCCCGCATCTCAACGGAATCTTTATTTCTCACATGGCAAATGTTGGTTTGCGTCATCAAGAGCATTGAGATTCACAAGGGAAATTCATAAAAGTCATACAGTGGCCCGGTGGCGGAATGGGTGGCAACTGCAAGCAGACTGCTTATAACAGATTGCACCCAGTATCTAGCCGCAAGTCAACGAACACTTCTTTCAGCAATCACTACTGGGCCAGATTTGGGCCCATAATATACCTATCACTAATGTTTTAAGAACTGGAATTTAACGGACTTAACTATTTATTTAAAAATACAGAACTTTGTTGACGAAAAACTTTAAATATCAAATAAATGGATATAAAATACCCGTGATGGGTTCACGATAGACTTATGAATATGGGTAAGTTCCTTGGTGGGTGGATATTGTTTGTAAATTCCCTGTGTATTATCGGTGATAAAATGCTAGTCATCGACATGTGTTCGATATAAAAAGTTTCAAGAGTTTCGGTGAAACTGGTTGTAAGATAGGCAAGCTGTTTCTATGGGAGATACGCTAAAACCTAACACTTTTGCTGTTATCATAAAACACATTTCAACTTGTCATTTATGCATTCAGGACTATACTAGGTCTCGGCAGCAACTCATGTGATTACGTGGTGGTTGGGATGTATACAACCCGTGAAGATGAACAGCAAATAAACACACCATCGAAAGAAACATTGCATAATATTGGCTAGCAATTCGCAGAAGTGGTGCACGAATGGCTCGGAAGAACGGTACACTGGAAGTAATCGACGGCGTAAACGCTTTTTGATGATGTGATATATGTTAGGCATTTTTATTTTGGAGCTCAAAAGTCGGGCATTCACAATTAAGGTTTGTCCACAGTGTTGTCACTGACCCCTGATAGAAACCCCTACGAGCAATTCTAAATAATCGTGTCATTCTCATTCGCATATCGGATATGGCACATGTAATAGAATTGATGTATAGGAATATTGCAATTGAGGCAGCAGGTAAAAAATGTGGGAGTCTGAGGCATTTCACGCCATGTGCGCATTGTGTTCTGTGGCTTTGACAAGATAACTAGTACAAGAGGAAAACAATGCACTGATACATGCGCTGTATTGATGCATCGTATGTATGTATGTATGTGTGTATGTATGTATGTATGTATGTATGTATGTATGTATGTATGTATGTATGTATGTATGTATGTATGTATGTATGTATGTATGTATGTATGTATGTATGTATGTATGTATGTATGTATGTATGTATGTATGTATGTATGTATGTATGTATGTATGTATGTATATGTGTATGTATGTATGTATGTATGTATGTATGTATGTATGTATGTATGTATGTATGTATGTCTGTATGTATGTATGTATGTATGTATGTATGTATGTATGTATGTATGTATGTATGTATGTATGTATGTATGTATGTATGTATGTATGTATGTATGTATGTATGTATGTATGTATGTATGTATGTATGTATGTATGTATGTATGTATGTATATATGTAGGCATGCATGTACGTGTGTGTGAATGTATGTATGTGCGAAAGTATGTATGTATGTATGTATGTATGTATGTATGTATGTATGTATGTATGTATGTATGTATGTATGTGTATGTATGTATGTATGTATGTATGTATGTATGTATGTATGTATGTATGTATGTATGTATGTATGTATGTATGTATGTATGTATGTATGTGTATGTATGTATGTATGTATGTATGTATGTATGTATGTATGTATGTATGTATGTATGTATGTATGTATGTATGTATGGTATGTATGTATGTATGTATGTCTGTATGTATGTATGTATGTATGTATGTATGTATGTATGTATGTATGTATGTATGTATGTATGTATGTATGTATGTATGTATGTATGTATGTATGTGTGTATGTTTAAGTGTACGAATGTATCGTCTTTATTTATTAGCATCAATTTGTTGGTTTATGTTTATAATAATTTGTGTTGTTTATAATGGTCAAGCGTGGGTACATGGATACATATGTTACGCAAAGGAAACGTATTCAATGCTATGTTTTGAATATTGAGCCCTGTGGACCTAGCAGTATGCAATGGCATATGCAATGACTTTTATTTGTTATGTACCATAGAAGGTAGTCTTACTGCAATTGAGCAGTTCCTTTTGTTTATGGGACATTGCATAAATGGCCTCAAGTCTCTGTGAGGTCAAATGCTATCCCCGATATTGCTTTGATGTGAGATACAGCACCTTAAATCATTCTTATACAGTGAATACGCAGGTCAAAAGCCATCTCCTGTGTTGCTTTGACTTGTAACTAACCACCAAAAATCATTCAAATACAAAGATTCTCGTAATATACTGCTTATTAAATCCACATTGTCAATGCTACCCACACCTAGCTATGAGCACAGTCTTGGAGTTCTAGAATATGGGCTCTGATTTCCGGAGTTTGGTGGCTGGGTTATTTTGTAGATGTATACCACGTTTATGGGCAATGCAGAAAAGTTTAGTTTGGCTAAATACATGTTGCGTTTTTGTTAGCCATTCAAAACGTGATACGTTAGTCCTTACGGCCGCTTGACTTTTTAACATAACTCATATACTGCTCATTATTGTTAAACGATATGAATCATTTCTATGCTGTGGCACATGTTGCTCACATTTCACATGTCAATTACCAGGTAAGCATTATGATTCATATTTCCATGTCATTGTGACTAAACTCGTCATTAGTTCAATTGTGAAAGACGTCTGTTCCCAACTATCATACAGGCGCCCCATGTCGCCAAACGGTCGAGCAGACTCGATAATAGATAGGTGTGATTCTAAGTGTCTATGATCTAGATGAGTTGCCAATACTAATTATAATTTGCACTTCTTTGAGTGCTGGAACAATGTGCCACCCGATATTGACACAAAAAATGTTGCAGTTTACAGGAACGATAATCTCTGATGATCTGTGGATGCTGATATATCGCGTACAGATCCTTAAAGATCTATTGTTGATGATTTCAAGATAACTTGCACATTGTTTGTTTGGAATGAACAGTGTAGCATGTGCACTTGTTCAAATGTACTAAGCAACGAAGCTGTAGAAATTGGCAATTAAGTAGTGCGATTTGTTTTGGACGCGATGTTATGCGCATAGTGGCAACTTGTTTTAAGTACATGATAGTATTGATTATAGCTTCTTATTGAGGTTAGCCTAGGCTGCATAACAATGAATCCTCCATTCCGCCACTTTAATTCATTGCATTACCAAATCAAACATCATCTTCGTCATAAAATTGTTTTGATCATTATCAAAGTTATCGTTGGCATCACTATTCAGTCATGTGACTGTCATCATCATAAGCATCATCACTTGCTCCTACGATAACTAGATATTAAAGAAACTAATTCAACTACAGTGCCAGACGCGAACTGGTTGTTCATAATGCCTAAATCACATCACCTACATATTGATATACCAGCTATACATCATGCAATAATGTGATGGACAGACAGCTATTGCTCTCGAATCGGCGATAAAATGGCGGCTCTTGTTTGGGTTTAATTGCACGCTTATGCAGCACGTTCATCGCTACATAAGCAATTGAACGTTGGTCGCAAACCATGTGGCTTTGATTGCGCCATTCTCATCGTTTGCAATACACTTATGTGACTCATTTCGTAGATGTCTTTATGATTTCTGGACAGAAACGAGGCAGCGAAGCTCATAGGTATCGGCGATGTCGCAACTCTGTCATATTCGCTTTCTTCTGGGCTCAGTGAGTAAGAAACTGAGTTGATCAGTGAACATCAAATGACGCTCGACGTGGAAAGGTGTCAAAACGTTTTCCCACACAAGATGACCAGGATTTTGTTAGATTTCATTATCAACGGCACTCGCGCAATTTTATAAACAATAATGCTTTTGGATTCTTCATGTGTCTTGTCGCACTCAGTGCGAGGTCTGTGCTCAATCGTTTCAAACGATCGTTTGTCGCTTAAGGCCAGTAACATTCACATCATTGAGAGAAATATCATCACAAGCATGCATGCATGCATGTATATGTTTTGTCGGTATTAACAACAAAATTGTAAACACCAACTAACCGAGGACCAAAATCACCTGCATTTGTCAAAAAAACTATACATTATACACTATACGTAAATAAGGTGCATAAAGATAGTTTTTATAGTGCCCATGACACCTAAAGTAGGATTTTTTAGCATAAACTATAGAAATTTACGTTATTTGCTTGGAAGCGGTATTTCGTGATTGAACCTGGGTCAGCCGGAAATGACGAGTATGGATTAACCCAGGATCAGCCGCCTAAATCCGCTTCCGTTGGAACCACGTTGTAAACCATGAATTTAAAACTTATTTAGTTTGGATAAGTCATGCCAAAGCGCTGTTCAAACATTCCTTCAGGGAGCGTTCGATCATTCAGTTTTCCTCGGGAGGAGAAGTTGCGTAACAATGGATATCTCAAGTGCAGCGTACAAGGGCAGATTGTATATATGTATATATATATATATATATATATATATATATATATATATAGATATATATATATATATATATATATATATATATATATATATATATATATATATATATAGTATATATATATATATATCTATATATATATATATATATATATATATATATATATATATATATATATATATATATATAATATATATATCTATATATATATATATATATATATATATATATATATATATATATGTTTTTTACTGGTAGAAATCTTTTTCTATGCGTTTACTTTATGGATAGTTCAGTATGAATTGAAAACGTACCTTGTTGTTTTGGATGTTTTGGGGAATATTTTTTTTAACATATATTAACAAATTGGTCTTTAGTTGTCTGTCAGTACTTACTTGTTTCCCTTGTGTGTCTGCATCACATTTTCATTTAGATGTAAAACATTAAAATTTGAATGCTATGTTTAATTTCTGGCTATTTCCCCCATCCCTTGCTCCTGCAGCAAACAGCTCTCACCAGCAGACACTTTCCATGATGATTGGCATTAGCCAAACGGACCAACGTCAGGTTTTATTACCAAGAAGTGCAGCAGCATCTCGCACACTTGGTTCGTAAGAGCTAATAAGCGTGTCTGGGCAGCCTCAACATTGGCACCTGAACCAAGGGTTTCAAAACCTATAAAATACTCTGTCTAAGACTTAGATCTATCAGAGTACACAAGTTAACTGGATTTAGCCAGGCAAGGCGCTCGCCGTTGGTGCTTTGATGATCTGATGCCACATTATTCAGCGCAAATATGAGAGATCGAAAGTAAACAGCCCGGACGATGTCACTAGGATTACACGTGCTAGATCAAAGGTGCTCGATTAAGGAAGATCGATAAGAATTTCCCAACTGCATTCTGTGGATTGGAATGCTCCAGCATTTGTGTCTCTTCCACCTAAAATTACATCGCCAAATCGTCCAAATCAAAGAGATCGCTCTCCCAACCTTCAATATTCGCGCTTGGCAGTGACGAGTTCATCAAGTGACGGCACGAGATGCCAGGCCGAAAATTTGGAAAATGGCGCCAGGTGCCAAAAATTATATTTCAACTTAAGGTAGGTTCGGGTGAGTAAACGATCATTCGGTTTCATAAAGCAAACCATTGAAAACTGGTGTCATAGGCACTTTAAGGCATGTACTAAAATGATACGGGCCGAAACGATCCTTGGGTTGTGGGCCGAAACGACTCTCATGCGATGATAGTACGTTTACCAAGCCCAGAAGTATGTGGAAACGGGATGCTTGTGTAGTTCATTAGGATGAGAGAGGTGATGACTTGATTGATGTCCACTGTGTACACTGAGTATTCATGGCAGATGTTTCACTGCCTTGACGCCTAGATGCCACCATACATGTGTCTTCAAGACATATATATATATATATATATATATATATATATATATATATATATATATATATATATATATATATATATATATATATATATATATATATATATATATATATATATATATATATATATATATATATATATATATATATATATATATATATATATATATATATATATATATATATCCTACATGTCCTATCTCTTTGTATCATGACAAGAATTAGTACTTATCTCCATTGAATAGAGCTGGTGAATGTTGCTTCGAGAAATCGGTCGAAAATTTGACACATACGTCAGATATCAATGTCAGTAAGCACAGCCTTTTAATACGTTGTCCGTCTTATCCCCATCTGTCACTTCTCCTTCCATAGAGCAAAAGTAGAAGAATCAAAGGTGATTTGTCTTGCATAAGTTTTAGCTGGTCAAGTTATTGCCATTTGCCTCACATTAACATAAACCTAACCTGATTTTACGGATGGCTCCATCTGGTGTCAAGAGCTACACCAGTCAGTCCAGCCACCAACCAATCAATCACTAGTCACGCTATACGCTACATACGGCCACTGTCCTGTTGCCTTCTAGAGTTGATGTACTCAGGTAATTGCCGTCGCACGCAGTGCAGCTGGTGCTCATTTGTGCTTTCAGTCCGTGTCGCGGTGTACTTTTTGGCACTCGCTATCTACATTTACCTAAAACATGACAAACGTAGTAAAATGAGCATTTGGCCTACTTTCTCGCGTGCCATCGTGGTGCCACCTAGTGAGCCAGGCAGACATCAGTTACAGTGAATCCTAACTAACATAGCATATATATAATGCAAGTTACAACCCAAGGTCTTATTCAGTGAACTCTTCTGAGTTGAGCAACGAACATTAACCGCTGTCAGCTTCCCTGTGGTTTCCCACTTCACATATAGGCACTGCTGCTATTACGCCACACAACCGATGGCAGAAAAGTTCAAAGTATATCACTTAACACATTAAGTACCATCGTTTAAATGAAACATACATAATTAAAACAATAAATGTTGTTGTAAATAAAATGATATTTTACAGCTTCCATTACAGTTTGTTTTTTATACTGTAGATCAATTTTGTATCATCGACATTAATCACAATGATCGCAAACAATGTAAACGTATTTTGCTTTGGTAGCTTTACCCAACCAAGCACCTATGTCTCTTTCTTAAGATTTGCTACATGTGGCATTAATACAATTGCGACTCAAGATAATATCCATAGTCATAATACATCCTCGTCTCAACCCACCTTCCCATACGACGACTGCATAAAGCGTAATAACACGATCTGGTAGGCATGGCATTTGTCTTTTTAATTGCCCTTAAAACACTGACATTGTCTACATATTAGTTCCTTCAAGGATATTCATGGGTTAAATACGGTAGTTTCATCAATTAAGCATTTGTTGTACGCACTTACTTACAACATTGACGCCTGACAGGAATGTTTATAGGTTGATAGGTAATTATGTAGGTGCGTGGACTAGTAACACCAAGAAGACAAGACTGGTTATTTGGGCCAGAAGATGACCCATAAGCCCTAAAATAACCGGGTTATAGCAAACGAAAATCCTGGCCTGTAACTCCATTGACACAGTAACCATTATGAGTTGACAATCCTAGAAACACGCTAAAAATGACACAAAGCACCAATTGTAGTAATCAAACATTGAACCAGTTGAAGATGATTCCGCCTAAGCGGCAGTATAATTTGTCACATTATAAATTGGCTTTTTTAACACACATGTATTTTTTATTGCCCTAGTGCACTGCTTGAGAGCAATTGCCTCATTGCCCTCGTACAGGAAGGGTTAGATGTGTAAAAGATAAAACTGAGTTCCCACTCTTGTTAGGGTGATCAGCCATGGCCAATCGCCCAAAATGAAGGTTGTGGTTATTCCAACCGACTTCTTCATCATTCCGTTAGTGATTATCATATCACCTCATCAGCAATCATCTTTAATAGTTGACATATTCATCACTCCGTCGATGGCATATATTCATCCCATTATAGAATGTTTTTGAGATGCAGAAGAACAATTGAACTAAGCAGCAAACACGTACAAATATCTCTATGCAGTAAAGCATTATGCATGTATGTATGTATGTTTGTATGTTTGCATGTATGACAGTATGCATGCATGTATTTATGTATGTGCGTATGTGAATGTATGTTTGTTTGTATGTGTATATACATACTTACATTTATACATACATAACTACATTAATGAATACACACATTCATAAATACACATACATACATACATTCATATATATATAAATGGTTGTCGGAATATCATTACCTGTAACGAACACAAGCAGCTTTTAGCTCATCATGTAAAAGATGGAATGAAGCAAAGGAGCGACACCTCAAAAGGTTTATTCTGCTATTTGTGTAGCCCTTTGCCACTTTGAATACTTACTATTTTGAACGGCGGGGTAGTTAACTGTCAATCAACCGCCCACAAGAGGCTGACCTGACCTTGTTGTATTTTGCGGCAGTCTGCTGTCCTTTTTATATGAGTCCCTATTTGAAAAGAAGGAAATTTCTCCCCTGGATTTACAAATGTCATCTGGTTATCTTCAAACGGTATAATTAAGTACCGAAATTGAATAACCCCAGTTATCTTAGGGCTTCCTGATTAATATCACCCAATTGGGCTGGTGTCCTTAAGGCGCAATTCATTCATTGCCATGGTGGAATCGTTGTTATCTCAACTACATAAGCGCATCCGTGTTTAACGTGATTGACAAATATCTGGCCTCGTTTATAGTTATGGTTGCTATATTGTCACCGTGGCACAGTTCATTCAGCATTATTTTTGATATGGTTAGATAAGAATGAGTTTTGGTGCAAAACTGTTGCACAACATGCGGTATTTTGTGCCCATAAATCATGAGGCATTGCAATATATATCTAAAGACTATCATCTCTAATTTGCCATGATGCTGATAGTTACTTCCACACTATTATATATGGTGTAACAGGTCAGCATCTGAGCAACCTCGCTCTGGTGCCTGTCACGTCAGCGTATATGTCCCGACGTGATCAGTACTCCCGCCATATCGATGACCCTTCCCGCCAGTCCCAATGCCGCCTAATCTAATAGAACATATTTTGTATGCATAGTTGTCGACAAATTGAGTAAAGCCCGGGAAGCTATTGAAGCTGATTAGTCTAATAGCGCGGCATGAAAATTCAAATAAGCAAACTAGCTGATGGTACATACCTCTGGATCACCACCTTTGAGGCGACGTGAAAATAAATTTAAGCAGCTGTATAGTGAGTCAGAATGTGGAATATGGTGCAGAAGTAAGGAGCTCGCTGTCTTCTATTGTCCACACACCGTAATGGACGACACATAAAAAACAGGGCCTCCAGCTGTATTGCCATGCTATCAGAGATTAATGACAACTTGGCATACACGTGAGAAGCAAGTAGTAGCCAATGGCTTTTGTGGTAGGATAACTTTTGATTGATACGCAAACAATATGCGCCGATCATTGCCGTCAAACTCTTTAATAGTTTTAGTAACCGGTCCGGTAAAAACTGCGCATCGTAGTATTTGTGGCAATGATGATGATAAGGACCAAATGATGATAGGGATTATGATAGAGTAATAAAGATGATGATGCTTGATAATGTTAAAACGCAGAATCAAAATCCATTTTACATTAGGTGATCTTGATAATAGGCTGGTAATGGTTATATTGCACCCACGATTATACGTCACGATTCGTACGCTATCATGTCCGGAACGAAGCGTCAGTTGCTGATTATAAGTATATACAAGTAAATTTGGTGGCGTTATTGATTATAAACCTGATAAGCTGATCCGTATAATGCTGTTAGCAGTTTTATTCTGCCCCAACGTATGTGCAACAATGTGCATGATGTCGTATGCAAACTAAATTGATCTTTGTTTTTCAATTTAGACAAGTTGTCATTGTTCGTACATAAATACATAACAATTTAAATACATAAATTTCATGGCATTTAATTCATATTGCCAATCTTATTTCTCATATATTAGGCTGCTATCCTTTCATAATATTTGGGATTATCTGCAGCTTGACTATCGAATCATCATCAGTCACCGATGCGATCAGATCCGAAGCTACACAATGAGGGATTGCTATGGGTGCCATGGTACACATGAGGTATTTGTCTACAGGCATGTGTTCCTTGCACAAATTGGGGGAACCGGTGTGTCATTTTGTTTCTGCCGAGCCGTTTGATCATTGAAAGACGTGGCATGTCTTTGTGACGTTGCATCCAGATATTGTCGCTGGCCATATGCCTCTTGACATTAAGCAGCCACATGATCTGGCAAAATCACTATATTATAGAACTTCTTGAGATAAAAAGTATGCCGAGGTGCTAGATAAATGGCAGTAATGGTACATGGACTTGTGTAACCATGAATTTAAGTTGTTCATTGCTATTTTCACAGCAATCGACACAGTTCTGAACAACATAATTACAATGCTGAGAATGCAGAAACTGTTTTCGCAGTGCTTGTGACTGAATATGTGCAGCATACAGACACATTATTGGCCTATTATCAAAATGTATGTTTTCTAAACTATATCCATGTGTTCTGTATCATAGAAACTACACGCTGTTATCTTGTGCTTTCATGCAAGACAATGCGGTTAAGCACTGGCTCATAATTTAGCCAACATCATGATTTTCCACACAACGAACTATTGGCTACATCTTGAATCCGACTAGTGATCTCCCGCGCAACCTACGACAAATACAATTAACTAAAAAAGGTAATGGATTGTGTTTGCCACTATCCTGTCATCGAAATCTGTGACTGCCCCATAAAGCGGAACTGAAGCGCGAAATAGGCTGTTATTGTTTCTTCAAGAATGCAGAACAACCAACCTGAAAACTTTGATTTTGAGATAACTCATATTTTCAGGTTATAAGCCGTTCTGAAAATCGAAAGGATAAAGATAATTGGCATTGACTTATTCAACGCTTGGAAAAAAGCATTAATCTAGAACTTACAGTCGTGTTACAATTATAAGCAAATCTTGAAAAAAATTACACGACACTGAAATGGGTGCATATCATTTCTACACATAATATATAATTCATATAATGCCCACATTATCATACTTTCGTTCATCTATGGCTGTTGTTTTGACCTAATATATAACGTTTGAGGTCGGTGATGATTTGCAAAAGTTAATTCATTGGAACTCGCACATCATTGACGTACCTGATTTGCTGTCATACACATAATACTATGACGGACTTCCGTACTGGAATCAGTCATCTACCACCCATATGTATGTTCTCCCAACAATGATGCGTTACTCAGTTCCTGATTCTGTATACACAATACAGAAAAGTCGCCCTGCTCGGTAAAGAGGCGCGTCATTTTAGACTAACACATTAATTTTCCATATGGACGAAGACAAAAAAAGTTTATCATCTGAATCCTGCCGCCTAACACATGAGAATACGTCATTTGTATGAATAATGAGCTCATTTTATGCAGCACGAAATTGGCACTAGGCAAGGATTGAGGATATCGCACTTTGGGTTGATTGGGTGGTTCTGTAGGTGAGTGTTTTACAGTCTCCTTAACTACAATCTGGCATCCATTGCTTTCGGAGCGTATCATTAGCTTCTCACAACTGAAATTAAGGATGCGACTTTATACCTTATGTGCTATTCGCGAAAGGCTGTTATTTTGATAACTCGGGAATGATGAAATAAATGTAATTTAACGGCTTGAATTCACGTTTAAGAATAGGGCTGTTACGAAGTATTGCTTTTTCATCAAACCGTCATTTGACGACATACACTTTAACATATTTGCCCTTTTGTAACAACATGGCTGCTACTTTATAAAAAGGCGGCCGGCGCTTGTTATTTGTTTATTGGCTGAGGTTGTGGACCACCTAGATACTTAATTCCGCTGGCTAACCATACGTTTTCAAGGAAAAAGAATGCACAAGTACTGCTTACTACGCATTCAGGGTATATTAGCGGGAGAATATACATTTGTCTTAATGAGGTTAAACATGACGCCGAGCATCAGAATCATACAACAATGGTGGTCTATGTTGTCAGTGCAGCTTTTGAGGAACGAGCGGGGGTGGACTAAAATGGGCCCTGTGCCAAATCACGTTCGAAAACATATATGCTCTGTATCAGCAGGTTCGTCTTATTCAGCACAAATGATACAAAACCATGGAGACGAACGATGCAGCATTCGACCAGATGAATCGAGTCAGCATTGGGGCTTCACAAAGCCCAATGACACGACTCTTTTAGACTTTAGGGCAATCAAACAAAACTTCTGTGATGATTTGAACCACATCAACCAAAAGAAGATGTCGCATGTGCAACATGCTGATCACACCGAGATTGCATGCGCTGGAAGACACATTGATACTCTGTACATACATACATACATACATACATACATACATACATACATACATACATACATACATACATACATACATACATACATACATACATACATACATACATACATACATACATACATACATACATACATACATACATACATACATACATACATACATACATACATACATACATAGATGCATGCATCCATATATACATACATGTATACATACTTGCATGCACACACAAACATACAAACATATTGGCATATATACATACATACATACATGCATATATACATATATGCAAACATACATACATACATACAAGCATGCATACATACATACGTGCATACATACACACATACATACATGCATACATACATACATGCATACACACAAATACATACAAACATACATACATATATACATACATTCTTACATGTATGTATTCATACATACATACATACAAACATACATACATACGTCCATACATCCATACAAACATACAAACATACATACTGACATACATACATACGTACATACATGCCTGCATACATACATGCTCTTAATGTAATTCCACCCAACAAAAAACGTCTTACTCTACTGCTCCTGTCGTCAAAACCTTAAATCAACACCTCTGGCTATGCAATTATGTGTTCATATATATATATAAATGTCTATATATATATATATATAAATGTATATATATATATATATATATATATATATATATATATATATATATATATATATATATATATATATTTAATATATATATATATATTCTCTCTGTCGAATTATACAGCTTGCTTTGTTGTTGCTATATGTTATTATGGTGCATGATCGGAATCAGATAGTTTTAAGTCACAATGAATCAGAGTTTGTACAACCTTATTTGTCTCGTTGATTCTTCATCCTACGACAGTGCGCGAACCAGCTCCGTCGCAATTTGCCTAACCAATGCTGTGATCAACGTTATTGACAATGTGCTATTCATAACACGAGGTTTTGAATAACATAATTAATGCATGGTATTCTCATATTTATTTAGCGGAGCGCGCGGAACAACAGAATGCGTCGAATGGTTTTATTCGTTATACATCAATGATTTCTATATACGGGTCTTCGTGCTGATGACTTGATCTTGGTGCTATTAGGATGAGTGCCTTCTCTAATGTAACTATACATGCCTTAAGAGTAACCATTACCCATATGAGGTAAACAGCACTCCACTCTCCAGCTGCTACCAATCAAGTAATTCTATACTAGGAAGGCAAGGTAATAGACGAGTACAATCAGGCGTGTTTGTACATACTTCCTTGAATACGATAAGGCAATGTGCTGTTGCCTTTTTTAATAAAAAAATCAAATATAATGGTGATATATTTGTTCTGGTAAAATCGTCCCATTATTTCCAAGGCTTTGTGGCACTGCACGCGCTGTATACAACAATACATTTCTTAAAACAGCACAGACACATAGACAATCCCGCCGCCAACAACTCTGCATCTGACAGACGGACCAGTTTAGTAATGCTTGCCTTTCTTCATCGATTGGCTACTGTTTGAATGAAGTAATGACATCACTGTCGATCATTGGGTTTTCTCCAAAGTCGATATGGATTCCACAACACATTATGTGGGGCCAATTGTGTGCTTCGGTTAATACGATTGCCATAAGCCCATGTGGTAGTAACAGCAAACAGAATATATCTGGAAAGCATCTCAGCCATGAAAAAATAACAGCATGTTTCAAACGTAGCAAAACTGGTTTATAGTTGATCTACTTCAAAAGCAGCATAAAAAATATGCTGCGATGCAATATGCTGTATAATGGATTCGCTTTGCAATCCTCTAAAGTGTTTCAACTATCTATTATGACCAAAAACATTGAATAGTCTTGCTTTATTCATTGGGTCACTCTATCAGTTTTTTGCCGGGAGCTGATGCCATTTTAAAGATCGCTATGTCTAAGCAGTGGATGAATGATATACAACCTTCAGTTCACAAAAGCAAAGTAATATTAAGAATGTAAATGCACCTGTTTTTCTTAGGCATATTGTCAACCAGAAGTGTTGCTAAATTCTATTGTTATTGGCAAAGCCTGGATGCAATAGCGTTATCATTGGTATCAAAGATATATATTCAGCATAACCATATACATATCTAATGTTGTTTTAGGGTGGCTAATAAACAACTTTTTGGGCACGTCGGCGACGAGATGTGGCCTGCTGTAGCTTATTGGGATCACATATAGCATTTGACAAAAGTCAGCTTCAGCAGCTATTGCATGTACAACAGGTTGTGAGTGTTTCTTTAAGGGTTGTTACTTCTGGGGTACACGTCGTCTTCATCACTTCGTTTACGCTCAGAGACCGTCATTATCTGAATTGTAAATATCCAATCAGCATCTTATCGCTAGTTATTGAGCTCACTATCTGCAAAATTCCATTAATAAATTAAACAAGAACACAATCCACATATCGTCAGCTGACAAATATAGAACTTTTTTTCTTGCATTCAATCAAACATTAACTAACGTATTGAGCTGAACTGCTTTATGTATTGAGCTGATACTGCGATGTTTATGTTCTAAGCTTAGATTTTACGGCTCTCTTGATATTTCTGATTGAACGATGTTTACCTTTTCTCAAGCTTAGAATTTTATCGGCTCGACTCTTGTTTAGTTATACATATTGTTTCTTGGGATCTGATAGTAGCAATGTAGCAATGTAGGTCTGCCGAAATGGATACTAATGTAAAAAAGACAAGGTGTCTCTACACTTAGCTATTCAATTGTTCGCACAATTTGTCCCGCAGCCGCTATTCCGCTTTTTGTTCACTTTTGCATCGAATGAAGTGTTCAAATATTGCTCACGTTCAATAATATGTTGATCATTTGACAATTCGTCATATTCTTAAATCATTGTCGCTCAGGCGCTTTACCAAATTATCAAATGGCACTGACATTGGTGTTAACATTCCGCATAGGTCAAGGACATGTCATTTAATTATGGTTTGCCGTTAAAGGCGTATATATCAACATTAAAACAGACATTCGCGCCTCGAGGTGGAATTTTACGTTATAAGAGGCAGTTGTATGCTTAATTTGCGGCTTCAAATAGCCACTATATCTAAGTGACTAAATAAACTCGAAAAGCGGCTTCGGCTAAAATGTATCCAAAGTAAGTAAAGTAGTGTCGAAAACAAGCCGGACTTAAACAAGCTTCAGCTGACTAGTAGCTTTAAATAACCCAACAGGTAAATCACTGCCACTTTGGAGACATTAAATGTAGTTTTAGGAAGAGTGTTTATCCTTATATTGTTTTTGAATCACTGTGGAATGAAAAATTGTGTGTGACTAACATGCTTTAAGTTATTTTACACGACGCCTAGAATATAAGGTCAACTTGCATCTACTTAGGTTATCAACCGGCGATCTACTAGCAGGATTATAAGTGTGCACTACCGAAACTTTTCTAGGACCCGTTTGTAGTACTTTTTGCTGCTTTACTTGATATTCTTGTATGTACTGCCAGAGCCAACTATTATACGATGGTTAGCTGCATTTGTTGGTTGGATGAAGTATGCAACCTCCTGTAGCAGTCAGTGGTTACAGAGGCAATTGTGATATCGGATTACGGTGACAATTTGTCATGTATTCGTTCATTGTTAATTTGAGTGCATCAATCTTTAAACAAACGTAACTGCTTGTTGCATGATTGTTGCAACGCAGATGTTCGTCTTTGGTTGATCTAAGAAACAATTCCATGTCAGGTTGGTTTTTCTTTGTAGTGGACTTGCACCAAGACACTGTTAATTGGCGTCAATAACAATAATCAATCCGTTATCAAACATACTATAATTGATTTTTTTGAACGGTTCGTGGGTGCAGGTACGTATTTTAGCGAAAGCCAAGACATTAGACATAGCATGATAGGGTTGTATTGATAATAATTGGTCCTAGGCTGCCTTGGGTACGATGTACGGGAACCTTCCATGTAGGAAATAACAACGACATATCAGCATCCTCTGTGCTCTCATCCACAGATGGCCGATCAGCCTCTGTAAAATCATTCAGCACTACACGTCCAAATTAGGTTGAAGCAGCCTAGCATGAATTCAGATTCTTTATTTATATCAAAGCTAACCAAATCTTACACCTTGATAATATTCATGCAGTAAATCAAGCCGCCATTTGGTTTAATATCTGAAGATGATATGAGATGAGCCATATATGCCAAATCGGAAACATGAAATATGACAGATCTTTGCGATGCCTGGAAATCAACAATGAAAGCCACTTTAAGAATCAATACCTCCAATGAAATCCAAACTGACACGTGTAAACAGCATTGCCAGCCATTGATATGTGCGCAGATACTAGAATAAGCTACGAACTATATAAGCGGGGCTTGATGGAACAGCGCACTGCGGGGCGATGACCAGCATTGTTCTCGACCTCAGCTGATCGATGACCGGGGGTGTCTGTCACATATGCAAATATTGTAAATGGAAAATGTCATGTCAATGCGCTGTAATTGTTTGTACCATCGAATGACGTTACCCAGATATTCATTTATGCGTTAAGATATAAGACATTTAAGGGTTTCATATTTAATGCAGATAACAAAGACAAACTATGTTTAGATTGGCCTCGTGGAAGTCACCCTCTTGTCTGTTTCGAGTTTTCGACAGCTTTCACGGTTTGATGAGCGTGCAAGTTTTGGTGATCCAAAAGGATTGCTTATGGTTAATTTCATTATCCGTTTGACCGCTATTTCACTATGTGTGAAAACACACCGGGTTAAGTTTGCACTTATCATTCTCATCACCTTCAGATATTTGGTATGGTGGTAATGATGTTTGTCCATTCCTGACTTATTGTTCCGGATCTTTCCGTAGTCAGAATCCGACAGTGCTGAAAAATGACCGTCGAAAGTACCCACTCATTGTGTCGTGACATTCGGCGTAATAACGATGGTATATCAGAATCAAACCAACTGCAGTTAATAACAGCAGCATATCAGACAGCAGTTACTTGTGCTATATCAAGAGTCCTTCGACATGCTCAGTGACGAGGCTTGGCCGAAAGACCAAAAATTCCTCTTCAGCTGACAGTGATAGTTGTTGCACTAGCTAGCCTTTGATATATTCATGTTGGAAACAGAATATGAAACATCTTAAAACATGCACTAAATCGACGATTTAAACTGTGTGATGAAAAGAAGGATATATATTTTGAGCAGCTTTACCCAGGATGTTATAATCTCGTGGTGTGTGTCGCACTGTACTCAAAGAGATGAGGAGAAGAGTGGCATAACGAAGAGCGCGTTGCCACAGTGTTTGGAACTTCTTAACATCGTCTCCATTGATGTATATTAACTGTGTTTTCCTTAGTATGCTACATTACAGATAAATGCTAGATAGCGAATTTGTGCTATTGCTTGTTGCTACTTTGAATGCTCTCATGTTCTCTCCCAAGCAAGGACAAGCGATTTAAATACGGACTGGCAATATTGCTTACAAATTCTAACCTGGACCAGCGGTCGCTTAAATTAATTGGTTGTTCATACATCCTATGCGCATATACACATTTAATCGCGCCCTAGCACGCCAACCAAATCTCTCAAATTGAAAATGAATCTGTTCAATGTTTCCATTAAAAATTGCTATCGTGCATTTTGACATAACAATGTCGGATTTCATTGGCCATAGATTTTTTTCAATTAAATGTACTACAAAGAAATTGTAGGAAAGCATTTAAGGCTCAGATAATATTTAGGAGAATCTTACGAATGAAACTATGTTATTGATACAGACTATGGAAGCTGTCACCTAGATGTGTATTGTAAAAAAGCAGATTTAAAGAGATTTACACAGCAGGTTATTATCTACGGCGCTGTTATGCATTGCAAAAAATTAATCAGCGTTATTGGTGAACCCATAAACTCGTCTCCCCAACTACCTAATAAATCTGCAATGCGATTAACCTATGCCTCGCCATATGCCAATTTGATTATGAAAAAGGAGGAATGCATTTTTATGAAAGTAGTTCAATGTCCATCCGATGGATCGTAACTTAAAAAAGCGTACCCATTCTATGGTCTGACTGTCAGCTGAAGAGGAATTTTTGGTCTTTCGGCCAAGCCTCGTCACTGAGCATGTCGAAGGACTCTTGATATAGCACAAGTAACTGCTGTCTGATATGCTGCTGATATTAACTGCAGTTGGTTTGATTCTGATATACCATCGTTATTACGCCGAATGTCACGACACAATGAGTGGGTACTTTCGACGGTCATTTTTCAGCACTGTCGGATTCTGACTACGGAAAGATCCGGAACAATAAGTCAGGAATGGACAAACATCATTACCACCATACCAAATATCTGAAGGTGATGAGAATGATAAGTGCAAACTTAACCCGGTGTGTTTTCACACATAGTGAAATAGCGGTCAAACGGATAATGAAATTAACCATAAGCAATCCTTTTGGATCACCAAAACTTGCACGCTCATCAAACCGTGAAAGCTGTCGAAAACTCGAAACAGACAAGAGGGTGACTTCCACGAGGCCAATCTAAACATAGTTTGTCTTTGTTATCTGCATTAAATATGAAACCCTTAAATGTCTTATATCTTAACGCATAAATGAATATCTGGGTAACGTCATTCGATAGCAGACAAGTACAGCTGCTTCAGCTGCTTTAGCATTACTTAAATATCATTATGAAGGGATCTCATACTAAAATGGTTTTATTCATAGTGGCTTAACAGTCAGGGCCAATCCGATGCATGTGTTACCATACCATTATAAATCGTAAAAACACGTTGTGCAATTTCTAGATTATGTAAACAGCTATTTAGTTGTTGTCATTTTCAATAAACGGAGGATTCCGCATCTGACCAGCGCATTCAGAAAAAAACAAAGCGAAGTCTGTCACTGTACAACCAGTAGACGTCAAGTGTAATACTGAACAACGATTTCGTTAATCGTGGTTTTGTACCAATAATTTCCCCCTCATCGCACAATGAAAGCTTGTTACATGTTAGACAATAGTTATGGGTCATACATCATGGCTCTATTTTGAGAAGTCATTTGCTAATGAAACACCTCAAAGCGATGGAATCCGGGTAATACCCATGGAGGCTGCAAAGCACTTACCAACTAAACTACTCAATTAATCAACAGTGCAATTTCCCACGCATTGCATAGGCCAACTTTGTGATGCATACATGGGGCTGCTAGCTCATGAAGCATTCATGATTTTTGTTTTGATCTACGGGTCATGCAGGAAATCCGTAGTTAAGATAACAATGTGGCGCTAATTTGCAGATAGAGTTACCATTCTCCTCCATTCGCTTCGCCAATCATAGTTTAAGTACCACAACATTGTTGTGCAAAGTTATATGCCGTTGGTTGACCCCTGTTTCTAGTATTTAAGATGGTGGAGTCGTGACTGCAGATTTGAAGATATTTATATCATTCATGACCTCAAATCCCAAAATAATAGAATCCTGGAAGCTATAATTAATCAACACAATCGCCAGAATTAAAATTCGTCCGCTTACATATGTGGGTGGGAGATGTATGCTACTTATATTGCAAATGTCGCGCACTTTGTCATAGTTGTTATCGCATTCATTCTACGATTAACACAAAGTATATATCCTGGAGGTTGTGGGCGTATGGGGTTAATACAATCATGCCACCAAAAAAAAGGTCTTAAACAAAATGTAATTAGTATGTTATGATTGTTTAAATCTTGGTGCTTAACACCCGATCCGTACTTGACGTTAGCAATTATATAACACAGGAAGTATATGAGACGCTACTTATCCTTTCCCCCTTTGTTAGATAGTGGAAATTAAATCATAATTGTTCAATGATTTAAGCACGTGGACAGAATTTGTCCCCACGGTAAGATCGTTCATGCTGCCAAATGATTATTTAACGAGTCCCTCGATATAATGAGCGGACTGTCTGGCAATCCAAGTTATTGTTTAGCGGTACAAAACATGATATCGTTCTGATATCGCTTTGAGTAAGCGCCAGGATAACAACCTCCCTGAGGACTGTGCAGTGCTGCACAGCGTCAGTGCGTCTGAACAAACATTCTGGGATAGTAGATTAATGTCAAGTGCCGCTATAGCACAAAGGCCGTCGATAAGTGCATTGCATTGTAATAATGACTAGTTTAAATGGTTTAATCAGATCAAACATAATACATCAACAATGTCTTCAAACTACATTACTCGCACCAATTAAACAGCTTTGATTGAGAGATATGTTGCAGAAAATAGCAAGGATGAATGAATGACCTCAAGTGAGCGAATAATTGCAGATGTAATAGCGAAGACAATATTACCATTTGTCGTCACTTTCAGTAATGATGTGATACACCGACGGTGATGGAT